>PVHT020000886.1:27264073-27327644 GCA_004024745.2 Catagonus wagneri | reverse complement strand
TCTTATTTGTTTGTTTACTGAATGGGATTATGTAGAAATCTTTTTCCTTGGTTTATCTGAAAGACTATTTTATATCAAAAAGAAAGACATCATTAGTAAGTGTCTAGAATAGCTATTTTTATTTCCCTCTAAATGCATATATTGAAAACTAACCGCAAACATGCTGTTGTTGTGATGTGGGGCCTCAGGAATGCGATTCGATCTCTTTTTCCTTAATGGATTTTATTTCAATTATAGGTGTACATAAATCATCACAAGTCAATTTTATAGATTTTGTATCCCAAACCCCCAGTGCAGCCCCCCACCCCCCAGATTGTCTTATTTGAAAAACCAAGGTTTTCCAAAGTCTGTGAGTCACTGTCCTGCAAAGAAGTTCATTGTGTCTTTTTAGTTTCCACATGTAAGCGGTAGCAGTGGGTGTTGCTGTCTAATTGTCTGACTGGGTTCACTTCGCATGACAATTTCTAAGTCCATCCATGTTGCTATAAATGTTGGTATTTCGTTCCTTTTAATGGCTGAGTAACATTCCATTGTGTGTATGTACCATATCTTGCCTATCCACTCTTCTGTGGATGGGCATTTAGGTTGTTTCCATGATCCGGCTATTGCAAAGAGTGCTGCAATGAACACTGGAGTACAGGTGTCTTTTCGGGTCATGGTTTCTGCTGGATAGATGCCCAGGAGTGGGATTGCTGGATCAAATGGTAATTCTATTTTGAGTTTTCTGAGGACTCTCCATACTGTTTTCCACAGGGGCTGCACCAATCTGCATTCCCACCAGCAGTGTAATAGGGGTCCTTTTTCTCCACACCCTCTCCAGCGCTTACTGTTTGCAGACCTTTTGATGACAGCCGTTCGGGCCAATGTGATTCGCTCTCGAGGGTGGAGCCCTCAGGAACGTGATCAGCGCTTATGAGAAACCCCAGAGGACTTCCTGTCCCTCCACCACGCGAGGCTGTAGCAGGACAGCGACTGTGGACGAACCAGGGAGTGAGCTCTCAGCAGCACGGAGCCTGCCAGCGCCTGGACGTGGGCTTCTCTGACTCCAGAACTGTCAGAGGAAACTGCCAGGAAGCGCCCTAGTCTAGGACGCTGGAGGTACAGCAGTCCAAGCAGACAACGACAACGGGCCTCGGTTTTCCCACAGGCACCTCCAACTCCATGTACCGCCTCGAAACTCACCTTTCCCTTTGCTTCTAATATCAGCCAAGACAGGAATTTTGGAGTTCCTGTTCATTTCCCTCTTCCTCAAAAAAGTAATTTTATCTGTAGCCTGTATATTGATATATAAGGTTTTGTTTATGTTTTTGTTTTTCAGGTATTCCTTCTCTTTATCTAAACTTCGGCCAGTAGCCCCTGCTTTTATTGTTTCTCACATAAATTCTTGCTGAGGTCTCTTAATTGCTTATTCATTTCCCAGGAATTGCTATTTACTTTCTTTTCTGTTCCTAAAGCTTCAGATGGTTAGGAACAGCTCAACAGCTAATGAAGGCAAAAAAAAAATCCTACCTAAGACTTCTAGCTTCTCTTGCTTTATAAAGAAAATTGGTCAGCACATTTCACTTGTAATTGCGTGCTGGTGCTATTCTCCTCTCCGGCATTCTTTTTTATTCTAATATAATTAACTATGGAAGGTATTGTTTTCCTTTTCCATTTGTCTATTGAGAATACAACAGAAATTACTGGGGTAGGACTATTTATTCCAGATCTAATTTATCATTATCCTTTCCTTCGTATGTCCTGTCACAGTGTATGTTAAGTCTGTTTCCTTTTTAAACATTTTTGGGGGTGTGGGGGGTTATACTCATGGCAAGTGAGAGTGTCCAGGCCGTAGAACGAACCCACACAACAGCAATGACCCAAGCTGCTCAGTGATAACACCAGATACTTAACCTACTGCACCATAAGAGAATTCCTTTTCAACTTGTTTCTATTCACATCACTCTGTGATTTTCTCAGAGACAAAAAAAAAACTTTTTCTTTTTTATTTCTGTGGGCTAGCTGATCGGTAAATACCTAAAACAGTAAATTGAGGATAAAGTAAAAGTGGCAATTTCCTGAGTACTGTTTCCTTGTTTTACTCCAACACACCAAAATATAAACCAAAAGCAACTTCCAAAGATATCTGTATACAGATCTTTCTTTACATAAAACTCCAGAGTTTTCATGTTTATATGACCGTACTTGCCAAGTCTAATCAAATATTAAACCAGAAAGGTAAATTTTAAGTTTAAGGGAGAGGAGTTATTATTAGTTTGGTTGTCAATATAGTAAATATTTCTGATAATCTTTATACAAATTAATAAAGCTTTGTTCTTTTAAGAATTAGTTTTAAACCAGTAAGCCTAAATTTATGTTTATCTCCTTTCCCATTGTTTCAAGTTGTTTTAAACCCTTGGTGTCTGTTTTTAAATTAAATCTTTATAAAAGACCATGATGTTTAAACTCTTCCCAGTTAGCATTCTTTCAGCTCTGGAAGTTGATTTAAATTATTAGAAATCCAGTGTTCCCAGGCATGGTAAATAATTAGGGACAATTGCCAATTCTCACATAAGATAAAAGAATAAAACTGCAGAGGTAGAGATTTAGGTAAAATAACTGGAAGAACTATCCCCGAGTTGTATGACAAAATAGATCTGATGAATAATTGAGACTGTAGACTAGAGTTAAAATTCTGAAGATATATAGGATGTTGGAAGATTGATAGATTTCTGGAATTATGAAAATACGGCTTAAAAATAGGCTCAGGTTGTGTTCATCCTGAAAATTCGTTTCTGGAGACTTCCATCTCCTCAAAAGTCTTGACTTTTCTGGGGGTCTTCATTTTCTTGCATCTCCTCAAAGGAATCTTCAAATCTTTCCACTTCAGCTCCCACATATTAAAATTAATCTGGCAAGGGTCAGCGATTTCTTCCTACTCTCATATTACTTGAAGTATCTGCGCATATGGTATTTTCATCATTTTCTCCTTCCTGAGCTCTCCTTTCCTAGATGTTTATGACAACAAAGTCTGCCCTTTCTGATTTTCCTTTTAATTTTTCAGTTCCTGATGTGATATTTATCACTTCCACTGATTAGTTTTCCTTGTCATATCCATAAATATTTCTATTCACTCATATAGCATCACCCATCCCTCTTTCTTCATTGTAAATTTTCTGACTGTGAAACCTTATCCACTTCTGCATATTCAATTACCAGAGCTATGCTTAAGGATCTTCTGTCACAAAACACATAGCTAATATTAAACTGTCTATATATTCTTAGCTGATTGACTCATAGACCTCTCCAAGTCACTAAATCCAAAATTGATTTTCCGACTTTTCTTCTGAGAAGCATTACAATGTGGGGACTGATTAAAAGCTTGGTTCTAGAACTACACTCTGCCAAAGCTGTTCCACCACCTACAAGCTTATTATCACCTTGAACAAGATTTTAACTTCTCTGGGCCTCAGTTACTGTAGCTGCCAAGTGCAGAAAGAGTAGTACTAACTAAAGTAGCTGTGACATTTTAATAGGTTAGAGCATACAAATTGCTCCAGGCATCACACACTAAAGGCCAGATGAAAGAGCGCCATTCTCATTTTTGTTGTTCTTACTGTAAGTCCCCCTTCCCTAGTGAAGACCGCATTTGCTCAGGCTGAGACCTTGGGCTGATTCCACCATCTTCATCCTTGCCCAGATACTCAATTCCTTTCTAAATGTTTCTGCTTTTAAAGATTTACTGGAGTTCCTGCCGTGGCACAGGAGGTTAACAACACAACAGAGTGCCCCTGAGGATGCGGGTTTGATCTCTGGCCCTGCTCAGTGGGTTAAGGATCTGGTGTTGCCGCAGGCTGCAGCATAGGTTGCAGATATGTCTTGGATCTGATGTTGCCATGGCTGTGGTGTGGGCCAGCAGCCGCAGCTCCAGTTCCTAGCCCTAGCCTGGGAACCGCCCTGTGCCGCAGATGCAGCTGTAAAAAGAAAAAAAAAAATTCTTACTCATGTCTTCTCCTCTCAATCCTTTTCTTAACGCCATCATTACATCAATTACTGCCAAAATATTTTTCAAAACTTTCCAATCATGTTGTCCGTCTATTCTCTCTCCTTCCAGGAGTGTGACATTTCTCAAGATGGAGTTACATCTGTAATTTCTTTCAAAACCAATGCCTACTGGAGTTCTCCAGTGGTCCAGCAGGCTAAGGATCCAGAGTTGTCACTGCTGTTACTCAAGTCGCTGCTGTGCTGTGGGTTTGATCCCGGCCTGGAACTTCTTCATGCTGCGGGTGCAGCCAAAAAAAAAAAAAAAAGCGACCAGGAAAAACCTCACGTCTACTGAATCTATTGATTGCTTTGAGAATAAATTCCAAACTTCACAGCATACTACCAAGATCACAATCTCACCTTTTCCTGGCATTATGTTGCTATACCCCAGTCCTGTTCACTTATACTATCCCCTTGTTAGCCTGTGCAAAAGGCTCTGTCTAAAGTGCTCTGTCTACTCATTCTTCAGTCCCAATTCCAGATACATCTTCTCTCTACATTGCTCCCTGTCTCTCTTGATGCCTGAACTTCACTCCCTCAGAAAAGTTGATTGCTCATCTGCATTTTCCACTCTGTTAAAAGACTTTTCACATCTCATCATCATTATTTATACGTCCATCTAGTCTACTCTTAAACTTTGGTATTCTCAGAGGACAGAAACAATGGCTTCTCCTGCATATTTTAGTAACTAGCAGGTTGGTACTATAATCATTAGAGCTGGTTAATTATAACAAATATTTCAAATTTAAATAAAGGCTTAAACATGGTAACAGTTTGTGTCCTGATCACAAAATATGTCTGTGTTAGCAGAGAGGCTCTGCTCCGCACGTCAATTTAGGGACACAGATGAAATAAGAGTCTGGAATCTTTAAGCTACGGCTATAAAAATTGGTCATGGAAAAACAGCCAACTGACAGAAGGGGAAGACCATGGAAAAGCCTTCACAGAAAGATCATTTTTGATGAAATCACAAATCACTTCTGTTCATTCTATACTGGCCTTAATTTATCCACATGGCCACACCTAACTGTAAAGGACATTGAGAAATGCATCTGGAAGAAGAAACAATTATTCTGGGGTGTAGCTGCTAGAATTTATTCTCTCTCTCTCTCTTTCTCTCTCTCTCTCTCACACACACACACACACACACACACTAAATGAGTGAACTGCATGTAAACTAGCCCTTGGAATCAGAATTCTGTGTGGAGCTTTCTTTAAAAATGCTAATGCCAGAACCACTACCATAAAGCTTCTTACTCTAAACATCCAGCTACAGAATTAGGGGATCTTTATTTCACAGTTACACAGATGATTCTGCGACACGGGCCGAGTGGTGATTCTACAGGTACTGACGAAATAGACTACCAAACAGCCCTGGTAACATACAGAAATGGGAACTGGAGGTAGTCCATATGGCACAGACTAAATCAGAAGGTGTTTAAAAACACGTTACATTCTAAATAGAACACAACATTTGAACTATCTCATTAAAAACTCCATAAAATGAATGTGGGACTAAACAGTTCAGAAACTTTACAGACTTTTATATATTTTCTCAATTTTTCCTGGAACATATACATACTACATAGGATCAACTGAAGTAAAACGCTGAAAGGACTTTTTTTTTTTCTCCTTTAAAAGTGCCTCTGACAATAAGTAGTATTTATTTGGGATCAATAAGTATTAAAGGATCAAGTCCCATCATTTGCCCTTTGCTTAGAAATAGGTTTGAATGAAAGACTACACATAAATTAGTAAGTAACTTGAGAAAAAAAGTAAGTGGATTTACTTTACTGATAATAATATTCCTTTGGTTACATTGCGTATGTGCACATCAGGCTTCAAATTTGTTTCAGCTTTAATCTTGTGTTCCTCAATCACTTCAGGGCTACCTAATTGGTTTATAACTTGTAATCAATTTAGCCTTTCATTACCCAATGTGAAAATATTTATTCACAAGTGGCAATAATTAGCAAGTCATACAGAACACTACACGTTATTACTGCGTTCACTGAGTTCCCTGGCCTTCTGTCAGCTCCCCGGAACAAATATCAAATCTAGATAAGCATGAACACACAGAAATACAATGGCTTTAAAGAGTAAATAATTTGGCCTAGGATAAGTCTAGAGGTGCACTCTGAATAATTGTGTTCACTGTACTGAAAATCATGAATCAGTAACTGGTTTATTTGCAAGAGCAAAAGTTAAGTCCAATTTTCAAAAATAATTATTTCATTTCTTTTGACTGTGATCTTATTTCAAAGCCTTCAACAGCACATCTTGACATGGGCACATTCCACTTAGAGCCGTACTGCTGTTTGGACTGGTCCCAAACACACGTAAGGACGGGTAGTCAGGTCCTTCGTGAAAACACTGTTAAGACATACTTGTTTCATAGAGATGGGGCATTGATTTGTCATTGGAGCTGGAAGGCTTACGTGGCGGTGAATTTCTGCTTTTTGTCTAGATGGTAGTAAAGCTGTAGCCATGGAGACAGTTTTTGTAAAGGGCTAGAAGTTAACAATAATGAAAAGGCTAAAGGAAACTGTAGAAAGATTAGTGCAATAGAAGGGAAGGGAATCCCATTTATTTTACATCTACGTACCAGGATTTAGGGTAGTGTTTTGTTTTTGTTTCTCGGTGATTTTTATTTTTGCCATTATAGCTGGTTTACAGTGTTCTGTCAATTTTCTACTGTACAGCAAGGTGACCCAGTCACTCAGACCTATATGCACTGTTTTTCTCATATTATCCTCCATCACGCTCCATCATAAGTGACTAGATAGAGTTCCCAATGCTGTAGGACCTCATTGCTTATTGTTTTATTCTTTTAAAACTGATGCAGTTCTAATGAAATGAACCAGAAATAATATTTAGGAAGACCAGATAACACTCTGTTAAAACAACAGAAGGTAGAAGGACTTTGGTTGTTTTCCTCAGTTAAGAATCCAGTCTTCAACTCTGCAGTTCCAAAAACTGAATTGTTGGGCCAATGAACTCAATAAGTTCACAGAAATTACTCATGAAAAACAAGTGCAAATCACAGCTAAATGAGTAACAGAATTCAATAGCATTTTTTTCCAGTGGCTACAGGTACAGGCACACTGTAACATGGCAATTAGGGGATTAAAAATTATTATACAGAATATTATACAGAATGCGTGGTACGCAACGCATGCAATATCATTTCATATACATTGCTATAACTACTTATAAAAGCTGTCAGCATCTACTAAAATTGACCTCATGGTTATAGATATAGTATAGGTGATATAGATAAAGATTTGGTCATCCAGCAACTCCATCTTTAGCCGTGTACTCCAACAAAAATATATGCATAGGATCAACAGCAACAACAAAATGTACAGGAATATTCAGAGCAAGACTACAGGAAGAAGCAAAAACTGAAAACAATCCAAACAATACCAGAACTGATAAATAAATTCTGGTATATTCACACAATGGAATATCAAACAGCAGTCAGATGAATGAACACTTTACGATGTGAAACAGCATGGATGATGCGTGGACAAAAGAATAAAAACATCGGACAGGACACACTGTATGAATCCATTATCTATTCAAGCACAGGTAAAATTCATGGATGGTATTATACGGACAGAGGTTCCTCTGAGGACACAGGTCTTCTGGGGCCCTGATACTCCTTACATTTTTCACTGAGATCTGAATATACAGACATACATACAGTAACACACACAGTGAAATGTTTTCACTTTGTGAAAATATCCTGCCAGATAATTATGATTTATAGCCTTCTGTGCCTACATCAATGATGTGCTTTAAAAATATTAATAACTTGGGAGTGTGTGGAAGTAAGAAGGAAGACAGATGAAGGAAGACAGATGAAACAAGACAGGCCGTGAGCTGCTAACTATTGTAGACGGGTGATGGATACATGGCAGTTCATCACATCATTTATTCTCTTGTATATTTTTGAAATTTTCATAATAAAAACATCAAATATCTAGAAAAAAATCATAGTAATCTTCATCAACTTTATTAAGCATTTATCCAAGCTATTTATAATATCAAAAGCACAATCCACAAAAAACTGATAAATTAGAATTCATAAAATTAAAAACCTCTGCTCTTTGAAATAGTCTGTAAAGTGAATAGACATCCACTATTGAGAGAAAATATCTGCTTAACAAATATTTGATAGAGGATTTTTATCCAGAATGTCTAAAAAATTCTCAAAATTCATTAAGACTATAAACAATCCAACTTTAGAAATGCACAAAATATTTGAACAGAAACTTCAGCAAAGACAACACAAGAATGTCAAATAAGCTTATGAAAATGGTCAATACCATTAGTCACCAAGGAAATGCAAATGAAAACGATGACATGCCACTAACACATCTATCTGAATAGCTAAAATTTAAAATATTGACCATAACCGAATTTTGGTGAGGATGTGGACAGTTGGAAATCTCCCACATTGTTGATGAAGTGTAAAATGTTACTACCCCTTTGAAAAACACTTTGGAAGTTATGTTAAAAAGTTAAATATACGTCTGCCTTTTAACTCAGTATTTTCCTAGGCATTAAACAAGAAAAATGAAAGCACATGAAGACTTGTACCTAAACCTTCATAATGGCTCTATTTATAACAGTCAAGACCGAACAGCACAAATATCCACCAACAGGCAAATGTATAAAAACCAGTTTGGTAAATCTACACAACAGAATACCACTCTGCTATAAAAATGAAGCACCAGTGCACGCAACATGGCTAATATAGAATTTATTATGATGAATTTCTCGATGCCAGGAAAAATGAACAAATTTTCTATATGTAAATTTTACTTGTATGTAAAATTAGAGTAAATGAAAACTAATTTATAGTGAAAGGAAACAGAGGAGTGTTTGAAGTTGGCGGGAAAAGGGGGGGCGGAAGAGGGATGACAAGCGGGCATGGAGAAATGGGGGGCGATGGAGGCGTTCTCTGTATCGCTGGCAATGACGGCTTCATGAGCGCATACGTCAAAACAAGTTGTACACTTTAAATATCACGGTTTATAAAAGGCAATACAGCCATTAAGAAAAAGAAATGACTGTGCAATGTGTTATTTGTCTTCCTAGTATGAACTTATTCAATGTGCATCCCTTTACTTGAAATAAAATCAAATAACCCTGAAAAACTTAAGTTGTCTTATTCAGGCTATAATGTAGCCTGGCTATTTATCCACACTTCTCAACAATATACACATCCTCACTGTCCAGAATATTCAAATACATTCTTAACAGAATACCCAGAAAAACAGTGAGGCTGAACTCTTATTTCAATGGTTAAATCATTCTGTGGTGGATGCTTTCCTTCAAAAACTTTTTTTTTTCCTTTTTAAACAATGGCTACAAACTGGAAAGTCTATAATTCGATTGGGATTAGAGTTTTCCAGTATGCTTCAGCCACTTAAAATTATTATTATACAGGCATTTTCATTTCCTCTTATAAATCTTACTTACATGTGGATTGTCTATAATTTTATTCTCAGAATGTAACCTTATCCTTGAGTTTTGAAGAATAGCACACTACGACTTATGCACTGTCAAAATATGTGTAATTTAAACTTCTAAAACTCTCAAGTAGCTATTATAACAAACTTTTGCTGATGAGAAATTCAGATCCAAAGAGTTAATTTGCCTAAAATTACACACGTCAAGTTGCCACACAAGGACACAAATCCAGATATGATGTTTTGTCATATTATATCACTTTCCAACAGATGAACGTTAACGGCATTTCTAAGATGCTAGAAATTTAAATTTATTTCCTCCTTTATATCATTTTCTCTCAGCATAAAAACTGTCCTTAAGTGACGCAAATCTAAGAACGCCTGTATACTACTACATAATCTTGTGCAGTGGTAGTTCCGGTCACTGAAAATGATGGTATAAGAGGAAAAAAAATTCAGCCACCGACAAAGTACAAGAGCTTGGAAAGTTATTTCTGTTTCCTCAACCTATAAAATTGTGAAGTAATACTTAACCTTGCTGACCACTGTCAAGTTTCAAGATAATCTGTATACAGTGTAGAGCATCAAAGTGCCGGATAAATGGCTGTGCCAAAAAACAGGATTGCTAAGTAAGAAAACCACTTCATGGGGCAGTCATTACATGTCACTATGACTTCAAAACAAGTATTTACATCTCTGAAGACACACTTCTGAATATACACCACAAAAACCCTTAAAGAGGATTTAAAAACCCTAATCTGGGGACTTCCCATTGTGGCTCAGCAGGTTATGAAGCCGACTCTATCCATGAGAATGAGGGTTTGATTCCTGGCCTCACTCAGTGGGTTGAGGATCCAGCGTTGCCTTGAGCTGTGCTGTATGTAGGCTGGCAGCTGAGGCTCAGATTCGAGCCCTAGCCTGGGAACCTCCATATGCTGCAGGTGCAGTCCTAAAAAAAAATAAAAAAAAAATCCCTAAACTCTCTGTGTGTGTGCGTGTGTGCACAGAAAAAAAAAAAAGTTATTTTTTACAGTAAACCACAAGTATATTTTCCAAAGAAATATTTGGAGATTTAGAAGACACAGATGTGAATCAACATATTCCGTATACTCTAGCTATTTATTAGGAAGGAAGTGAAAAAGCAGAAATTACAATCAGGTTTCATAGCCTCTCTACGAGCTCTGACTCTCTGAGTGCCTTTGGGCAATTTATAGCCAAGTTTCCACCCATTATACTATGAGACAATAGAAATAGGTGGTCTCTGAGTTACAGTAAAGCCCCCAATTCTCTCCCTATATTACTCTTCCTAATTAAGTAATATAAAATTAGCAAAACTTTGGCTATTAATTTCATCCCACAAAATTAGCACTCTGTGGGATGATGAATTAATCTGTGCCAGCCACGTTCACTGTGACTGCTATTGTAGAAATGCAGTTTTGAGTCACACTGGCTGGCTTTTTCAGGTTAGTTGCTATAGGATTAATACTGTGCTGTGCAGTTCTGAGTTTTGTTCTTAATTTTGCAGCACACAAGTTTAGAATTATCAATTTAGTTTAAACAAAACAAGTCCTGGGGATTAGACAGACTCTATAAAATTTAAACTATGTAATGATTCTTTTCTCTGCAGCAACAATTTATCTCTGTGGGAGCACTGCCGGTCCACATGCAAACGACCCTGAATAAAACATACCCTCCCTAGACCATGTGTTCTCCTATAATCACTGCCCCATGTCCCTCTACTCCACCTCCACCCCCCACCGCCGATCCTAGGATCACCTCTCTGAGTCTGTATTATTTGGCCACTCAGCGATATTTGACAGTGCTGGCTATCCTTCCCTCTCTTGCAACTTCTTTTTCCCCCTCTCCAGAAATCCAGGACACCTCTTTCCTCACCCTCCCTCTTCTTTCCTGGCTAACTGTTGCCACTACACTTGTCACTGTCCATGGGTTTGAACCAGAGCCCATTCTTTTCTTCAAATCTTTGACAATCTTATTTACCTCCTAGCTTTTAAGACAAGGGTGTGTCTGTGACCTCCAGATGCACACATTTAGACTTGAGGTCTTACCTGAACTGCAGACTCATGTACCCAAGCATTTATTTATTTTATATATATATATATATATATATATATATATATATATATATATTTTCTAGGTTCTAACGGACATCTCAAAATTAACATGTCTAAGGAAGAACTGTTTTCACCCTCCAGCAATTCTAATGAACTTAATCTCCTTTCACTTTGGCAGTTCTCACCCAAACCATCATTTCCCGTCTAGATTATTGCAAGAACCTTCCAATCTCTATGCTTCTACTTACTCTTCCAATGTTCCAATCCATTCTCAATAGAAACACTAGAAGGATTTTTTTTTCAAAGCATAAATCAAATTGTATGGTTTCTCTGATTAAAATCAGCCAAAACCTTCCCTTTACACTTAGAACACAGTGTATGTCCGCAGAACAGACCTCAGCGTCTAGCCCTGCTGACTTCTGACCACATTCCCAGCGCTCTGTCCCTTCCTCAGAGCACTCGCCTATAGTGACTTTATTTCCATTCATTAAACATATCAACGTCATTTACATATGAGGGCCTATCATAATATATTTGAATGGCTGACTCCTCAAAACTCAGGAATCTGAATTTAAGCTAATTTATCTCTTAAATGTGACTTTTCCTGTCTACTTAACCTCTAGCACATTATCCTCTTTTATAGTAAACGTATAAGACTAATTGCTTTATGTTCATCTATGTGTTTAATGGCCTTTCGCCATTAAATTTAATCTTCAGATGGAACCTTGTCTGTGTTATTGAATTCTTCTACCTAATGCCTAAAGCAGCCTTTGTCTCAGAGGAGGCTCTCAGTACAGGTTGAAGGAACAAATAAACGTAGGTATAAATAAATGCATTCATTCACAATAGGCATGAGATTGGTATTAGATATTTGAACAGGGCTACAATAGTTTCTTTACCAAATTAATAACATTGCACCTTGGCTTAGGCTAAGAGGAAATTTATGCCACTTGTTAATAGTCAGAAATAAATAACTTTTAGTACCTGTGAACAGCATAGATTTAATGAATTCTTTTGTCTTTGGAAACTGTATATGTTTTCTGAACAGTGCCTTTCCCACACCAAAGCAATTCTAACAGGTAGGCATCTCCTAAATCGATAGGCATTAGGGAAAAGCGGAGGCCAAAGCTCAGTAGCTGTGAGTCTGCTAACCGTTGTGCTGGTTGGCACCTGACTGTGACCTGTCAGTCACGCCTCTCTGGCTCTAACGTGACCTGAACAGGAAGAGCCGGGTAAGACACAGCAGATTCCTCACAGACCGCACCGACAGACTCAGTTTTGGGGACCTCCAGGCACAGACCTAACAGCTCCATTATTTCAGAGGTCAGCTTATCTACAGACACAACACGGATCCTGGGGCTCGGGATCAGGATGTGTTTCCTGGGACAAGCGTCCATTCTCCTATTGTTTGTGAAAAACCTAGGATTGACTCTAATAATTTAAACCACTGCAGGCATATTTTTACGGATTATTGACATTATAGGGTGCTCTTTCCTTAGGAATATTCTAAAGCGTGACCACACTTAGCCTTAGGTATTGAAAACCACAGGCGATCCACCCTGAGTGTCTTTAATAAGCACTGACAAAGCCTCCCCTGGTGTGTAATTCAGAACCATACTTGGCAAAGAAAAACATGGTCAGGAGAAGGCTAGTCTTCAGCGACCTGAACCTCCGAAATACTTCCTTGAGTGGCAGTTCCTAGACAGTGACAGCACTGCCAAGGACCCAGGGACACCTGCTGTGTGCACATTCTCACCTCTGCAGCGGGATCGCTGTTGGAGCACCATTTCATTACGTGGAACAGGGCACGGTAACTCCTCTTCACTTTCACAGGGAAATCCTCTCTGTACCCCTAGTCTTTTCCTCACCAGCACAAAGAACCTGCTAATGACACAGTTCTTTAACAAGTCTAACCTCATTCATCACTATGTGTGGTCTAATTTGGTTTCTTTAATTATTCTCCATTTTGCTAATTGTGATTATCCAGAGTACCAAAATTTATCATATTTCTCTACCTCTTAAAAGACTCATTTATAGTTCTTGTTCTTTCACGAATTCTTATTAACATTTTTAATTGCAGCTGCTTTGAAGGACTTTCCATACCTCCTCCTTCTCCTCAAAGTGTAACAGTATTTAACAGTATTTATCTTTAATGTCCCTAATTATTTTTTTTCTAATTTATGCTATTCCACATTGCCTTTTTAAGTGTATCTTCTTAATGCAGGCCTTTCTACAAAGGAAATTTAAGTCTGTCACTGACTTTCTGTTAAGACAGTAATGGCATGAATGTCACCTTGTAGGAAAGTAAAAGCAGGTAACTGGAATGTTTTATTTAATAACTAATAAATGCATTGGACTCAATTCAATGAGTTGAATTTTAGAATAGGTCACAAATAAATAAATAAACAAATAACAACTAAGTTCTGCAAAAGAAACAGACTGTTTAGAACTCAGCATGCAACATTTCTAACTTAACATTTCTTGGTTTTCATCCACGTCTGTGGTCAAGAAACATAAATTGTTTACTCAGAAGATTTAGAATGCTATTTTAAGTGATGATGAAAACCAAAGATGAGTAATTATATTAAATGTATCCCATCTTATAAATATAAGGTAACCGTAATAATATAGGAAAATACAATGTGCCTTAAGAATCCAACAGAAGTTTCTCCTAAGTAGCAAAGTCATGGAAGACTTTTAGGAAGAGATGACATTTGTATTGGAACTTAAGGACGATTTGAACTCTTTGATATAATGACTAAGGTTGTATTCCAAAAACACACAGAAGCAAAAAAATATGGGATGTGTTTTGAGAACATTAGTATCATGGAGAGAGTGGGAAAAGTTCAGGGGAATGATCCAAGGTCAAGCTTAAGTGTAAGCTGGGCTTTGATCACAGAAAATTTGAAATGAAAATTTATCCCTAATATGCAATAGGAAAGCATTCAAAAGTTTAAGTTTGAGAGGAATATTGCTGAGTGTACAATGGAAAAACTAATCATATATGAAAGGCACACCAGTTGTAAGACTATTACAGTAGACTTAGCCAAGCTTGAACTAAGGTGTCAGGAAAGGAAATGAAAGCCAACTTGATTTAATGCTAAACTTAGAGATAGAATTAATATGTTGATAACTAATTAAATGAGAATAAGGCTTAAGCCAAGGCAAGTCTAATATCCTGTAGCCAGGCAACTAATAATAAAAACAATAATACTAAACACTTTCTGAGAAGTTGCTAAATTGTAAGCACCCTAAATGTCTTCATTTATTTAATCCTTAGACCATTCCTATGAAGCTAAGGAACTAGCACGCCATTAACAGAAATTAGAAGACAATGGGGGAATAGATTTGGAATGGAAGATAATGACATCTGTTTTAATTCTGAAGTTTCAGATAGTTTTTTATTTTTTTGGGGGGTGTGCTTTTTGGGCCACACTTTCAGCATATGGAGGTTCCCAGACTAGGGGTCTAATCAGAGCTACAGATGCCGGCCTACACCACAGCCACAGCAATGCCAGATCCGAGCCGTGTCTGCGGACTACACCACAGCTCATGGCAATGCCGGATCCTTAACCCATTGAGTGAGGTAGGGATTGAACCCGCAACCTCATGGCTCCTAGTCAGATTCGTTTCCGCTGTGCCACGACAGGAACTCCTCATAGACAGTTTTAGTCAAGATAGCAAGCTATGCTGCAGAAAATTACATTTTGGCTTTTAGAAATCAAACCCACTCCAGGTTTATCGTTTCACATTCACTAATGTCCCACACAGATGCCTGGGGACTGTCTGTACAACCCCAGATGATAAAGGCTCTGCCCTCTTAGAGCTAACATCTGAAACTCGGCGCCTCAGGAGGGGCCGCCAGAGAAAGGAGCGGTGGGGCGGGCATCGCTCTCCTACCGCGTCAGCCCAGAGAGGACAGGCATAACTTCTCCCAGGGCTGTTCACACAGCAAACCACACAGACGGCTTTCACACAGCGGTTGCAGGGGAGGCTAGGATACGCAGGCGGCCGCATGGACCACTGCGCGAGCGTCTCCCTCCCCGCCTCAGGCACCACCGAGAAGACATCAGCAGCGTGACACAAGTGGGTCCGAAACTAAACGCGGAGCTCCAAACTAATCTTCCAACTAGGTTTCAAATTACTTATAGGTCTTAGATCCATTACTACTTTAATTGTGCTTCTGTCTTCAACCATGTGATTAAATTTGCTGAAAATCCCTTCCCTTCATTGTCTATGTAGTTAACCCCTACTCATTCTTCAAGATACGATTCAATACGTTCATGAAACAGCACCATAGTACTTGGTTATCTATATCAAAAGGAAAGCATTCATCTCAAATAAAAATAGATCCTTTGTAAAATAAAGACTAAATATCAATTTAAAAATATACTACACACTAAAAGAAAACATACATTAATAATTTGAGTATAGGTATAGGAAGAGTTACCAAAAAAGATCAATTGATATAACTCATGAATACAACATTTCTAGACATAAAATATATTGAAAGATAAAAAACAAATGCAGGAAAATACTTGCAAAAAAAAAGCCTTAAAATATTTTATATTTCCAAAAGAAAAACTACAAATAATAGGCAATTCATAAAATAAATAAAAAATTAATAATTATTAAAGAAATTTAAAATGTACATGGCAATGACATTTACTTACATATCTCTAAAACTGACACTCAAAACTCTAAACATACATAACTAAAACTCTGACTTTTTTTTGTGAGTATCATTACCAGAGAACATTTCTGGACAGTATTTACTAAGTTTACTAATTCATTCCACAAATGTTTTCACATGAACTCTGCACTTGATGTTGTTGTAAACATTTGAGATATATCAACTGAAACTAATAATAATAGAAGAAAAAAAAATCCCTTCCTTCATGAAACATACACCATAGCTGATGTCTTAGTTTGTGTTCCCTCAGAACCAGATACTGAGTAAGATATTGGAGTGTAAATAACTTGTTTAGGAGTAGATGATTTGGAAGATATGGTAGTGAACAACTGAAATAGGGACAGAAGAGCAACCAATCAATGATGAATTGTTATGTCGATTATCATGTTGGGAGACTGTCACTTAATCTTGTATAGAACGTCTGGAAAGGAGTACAAAAGATAAGCTTGAGATTATCTACAATAAGACTAAGAGAGCTTGTATATTTATGAATTAACTCTTGCGAGTTGGTGGAGAGCTGCTTTGGGGTTGCACTTCTCTCCACATATTCAATCTGCTACATAAAGAACAGCCTGCTACACATCCAGAGTAAAGTCGTAAAGCCCAGGGACACAGAAACTGGCACTTGGGTGTAAGTATGAATGCAGTAAAACGTCTACCAGCTAGAGGTAGGACATGGACAGATACACCATGCTAAGAGAGACAAAAAAGAACAATTATAAAAAAGCAAGATACAAGTATGTTACTGGCAAAAAGAAAAGAAACAGAATTAAGGTAAGAGGGATTAGTATTTCCAGGCAGAGGAAAGGCCAGTTTCCAGTATTTAAATAGGGAGATCAGGAAACATCCCACCAAGAGGTTGAGACATTGGCAAAGACTTGAAGGAAGAGGGAGAATCAACCAAAGAGACATCTGTGTAGGATTATTACAGGCAGAAAGAATGTTTGAGCAAAAGACCCACTGGATTTTGCCTGGAAAGTTTGAGGAACAATGAGGCTGATGTAACTGAATAACGGCAATAATGCGAGGAAAAGTAACACATTGGCTAGGGAAAGACAGTATGTGAATTTTATAGAAAACACCTTAGAAAACTTGTAAGTCTTTTTACTGCAATTGAAATGGGGATCCTCAGCAAGCATTTCAACAGAGGGAGATATAAAATATTCTCTCTTATAAAAATATTGCTGTAGCATTTTCATTCCTGGTCATAAGAAAGTAACTGGTGTCAAGTTTACCCCACTGAAATAAACCAAACACTAGATGAAACAGATGAGGTAACACATATTTCATACATTGGAAAAGAGGCAGCTCAAGGCTATTATCCTTGGGAGAAAGGAAACTTAAAAGTTCACATAAAGACACTAGGATTTAATGAAGGATAAGTACAACCTCTACAGTGGAAATACTGTTAAAAGAAAGCAAAAGAAACCTAACTAAATAGGGAAATACACCATGTTCATGGACTGTAAGGCTCAGTATCGCTGGGATATCAGTTTTCCCAAACTGATCCAAACATTTCAGTATGTCCCAATCAAAAGCCAATTTTGGTAGCAATTTAGAAGTTAATTCAAAGTTTACATAAAAATGCAAAGAGGAATTCCCGTCATGGCTCAGCAGAAACGAATCTAACAAGTACCCATGAGGGTGCAGGTTCAATCCCTGGCCACGCTCAGTGGGTTAATGATGCGGAGTTACCATGAGCTCTGGCCTATGTATACAAATGTGGCTTGGATCTGGCATTGCTGTGGCTGCGGCTAGGCCAGTGGCTAAGCTCCTGGTTCAACTCCTAGCCTGGGAACCTCCATAAGCCATGGTGTGGTCCTAAAAAGACAAAAACAAACAAACAAACAAACAAAAAGCATAGAAACAGTATAAATAAAACTACTTAAAAACAGTCCCCCAGCTTTATTGTGATATATTTGACATATATCATTGTGTACTGTATGTGTTTAAAGGATACAATATGAGGAGTTGGTGTATGTGTACACTGCAACATGCTTACCACAACAAGGTTAGTTAACACACTAGTGATCTCACAGGCACAATTCGTGGGTATGTGTGTGTTGAGAACTTTAGAATTTCGTCTCTTAGTGACTTTCTTATATCTAATACAGTATTATTAACTATAATCATTATGCTGTATATTTCATCTCCAGAATGTATTCATATTATAACTGGAAAAACTCATATATATATATATATATATGTGATTTTTCACTGCCTGATTCTAAAAAATTCTGACAAGGTATTATAATCATACAGTCAGGTACAGCTCTAAGAGAAAAATAGTTTAGCAGACCCAAATAGAGTTCAGAAATAGATCCTGCAGAAACTTGATTTTAATCAGAGGTATACTGCAATTCATTGGAGAAAGGGAAATGAACAAATAATACTGGGACAACTGGATAAATGTATAAAACAAGATGAGCTACAAGAACCACATCAACTATACGCAAAAATTAACATGAAATTGATCACAGACCTAACCCTAAAAGCAAAAAATAAAAACTTATTGCAGAACCCATATGAGAATAACTTCATGACCTTGGAGTAGGCAAAAATTTCCTTGGGAAGATACTGAAAGTTACAACCAAACACACACACAGAAAACGATTAAATTGGTCTGTATCAAAATTAAACACTCAAGTGTTCTGTTTAAGTATAAAGTAGGACTACTTGGAAAACTACCTATTTCATCACCTTCATGATGCCCTAATAATTCTACTCTTAATTATTTACTCAAAGGATATGAAGTCATCTGTACACAAAAAGAGTTGGGTGAAAATGTTTATAGCTGCTTTATTCATAAGAGTAACAAACTAGAAACTACACAAATGTCCAGCAAGTGAATGGACAATATAGATAATAAATTATATACTATAAGCAATTTACAAAACAGATTCTGTCAACAGAAAACTCCCTAAAATATTATGTTAAGCCCATGACAATGAATGAAGTATCACTGTGACGGAACAATAAAATGCGGTAAGAGGAATGAACTGCCATTACGACTGAATAATACATACGTCGCCAAGTCAGAAATGCCTGCGGCCCACACTCCCCCTAACCCACATCTACACAGGACAAGCAGAAGACAGCTATGGAGCGCTTCATGGTGCTCCTTCCGAGGAGCTGCTCCCAGTACAGGGTCTCTCCGCCCCGCACGCATCCTGTCACAGAGGCACTGAGCCGCTGTGGAGAAGGGCAGAGCTCTACGCACTCGGCCGCCTTCTCTCAGGGGCGCAATCCCGACTGGGCTTCTGCAGTGTCTAAACCACACTCACCTCCTGAATGTGACGTAGGGCGTGATCCAAAGCACGTCCGTCTGGTTCTGCGGTGTTAGGTACAAACGTGGAGGGTATAGGAAGCCGGGTGAAGGAGGCCCAGGAAGAATCAAAGTTAAGTGCTGAGTTTGGAAATTCAAGACTTCCTTCTGAGGTATACGCTACACTTAACTCATTTCACCACAATTCATATTTGGGTTGGCTTTTTATTTTTCTAGAAAAGAAAAGAAAGATGTAAAAAGCTCATGAGTCTGTGATTCTTTTTTTTTTTAATTTTTGTCTTTTTGCCTTATCTAGGGCTGCATCCGCAGCATGTTGAGGTTCCCAGGCTAGGGATCTAACAGGAGCTGTAGCTGCCGGCCTTCGCCACAGCCACAGCAACGCGGGATCCGAGCCGCGTCTGCAACCTACACCACAGCTCACGGCAACACCGGATCCTTAACCCACTGAGCAAGGCCAGGGATCGAACCTGCGACCTCATGGTTCCTAGTCGGATTCGTTAACCACTGAGCCACGGCGGGAACTCCCAAGTCTGTGATTCTTTGGCATAGTTCTTATCACAAAACTGAATTCCAGATGGACAATATTACATTTTAATAAAAAGGAATGACTGCTGATGTTGGAATTAAAAATCTTAGCAAAGCCTTATTTATTGTGCTCAGTCCTTTCATACCCATGCTTCATCATGCTTCAGAAGGGGCAACTCTGCTCTGTTAGACATTCAAATGTCCTTTATACTCATCATCTTCCACATGTTTCACCAATGACCTGAATTGAGTGAAGCCATAGTTTAATGTAAATGATCTTGAACTCGAGGGACAAAAGCCAATAATCAACGTCTTTGGACTTTCCCTGAGGGTCCAACCTGAGCAAATTCCTCAGTAAAATCAACAATTCTCCTATCTTCCTGCTTTTAGTAATTACAGATAGGGGTCTGAAGGTAAATGGAGACCATTTCAGGAGAGTTCTGTGGCCCCTCCCTCTGAGCTCAGAAGTCTCCGAGGAGCTCAGTAGGCTGAAATTTTGGGCTGTCCACTATTCCCTGAATACCTAAGCTAAAACTTTTTATTATGTAAGGCTTCCAGAGGAGGCCTACGTAATCTTGAAAATTTAGGCAAATATGACTCAGCTCCCTGAAACATAAAATTCTTACAGAATAATAAAAAAAAAAAGCTCATACAGAAAGAAATAAGAATCCAGTGCTGCAGCTGCCCATAAAATCTTGGAAAGTATGTTCAGTGGGTGTCCTTACATGAAACACAAACTGTGAACACAACAGGATTTGCTTTTGATTTCCATGTAGCTTTGACTGTTGCTATTTTTAGGCCCACAGGTACACACACGGGCGCTGCACCAGGAGCAGCTCAGCCAGAAGGGGTCCAGGCTTACTACAGGTTATGCGTTAGGATCACAGCTCCATAAACAGCACAGAAATTCAAGGGCTTATGACTACCGGCAGTCTTGTTGTCACTGCTGTAGAACCCACAGCCTAGCTGTCCATCTTCTGATGCTTCTCTCTCCTTTGTTCTTTATGTTTCTGGAATGTAAGGCAACTGAACAACGTTTAAGGTGATTTACTGCTTTACTCTTAGATTTTGGTCGCTGTGTATTACTGCCAGACGCACAAGTTTCTACACCATTTGGTGTATTCTGCTGTTCAAAATGACCAGAACCAGAAAAGCAGAAAAAGTGGGTAAAAGTCTAGTGTGCTGGAAAAGGCAATTTTAACTCTATGGCTGGGGCTGAAAAAGTTCATCAAGGTCATCCCTTTTTTGGAAACAGAACTTAATATATAAACATTGGATTTCTCACCTAATAAAAGAGTCCAAGGACTTTCAGTATCAGAGATACTACCTAGCACCTCTTCTCAACCTCAGTACCTCTGCCCCAGGAAACTCTAACAACATTTCTGCCGGCCCCTTTAAATGTCCATCATTCTCATTATTCTCATTATTTCTGTCTCTCTCACTCCCATACATACACACACACAATTCTGTTCAAAAACCCAATATTTTTCTCTCAAATACCGGTACTATAACATCTACAGCTTCAACAACACGATTCTAAAAAAGAAGTACATCTAGCAATACATATGTGAACATATCTCAGTACTCTCCTTTCACTTTAATAATGCAGATTTCCCTGGTCCCGCCATCACCACACCAAACGCCCCACGTCACTGCTCTGGTTCTCCTCCAAAGGTGGCGGCAAAGGCAGTGGAACCGTCCCTCCTACTAGCCGCATGATGCTGTGCTAGGCTGGGACACAGTACGGGGGTGGGGACGGGGAAGGGCGCCTGGTCCTGGCCAGGGTGGGTCCCATTACGGGGGATTAGGCTGACACTAATGGGGTTGATTCTGCAGCCTGTTCATCCTTTGTCTGCCAACAGTCAGAGGAGCAGCCAGAGCAGACTAGCCGAGTGCTCCTGCCAAGACGACTGCAGGAACTGAGGTCTGCTGCCATCAGGGCCCCTTCGGAATGGAAGCAGAAGGGAGCGTGAACAAGAGGATGGCAGCAGCAGAATTTTCACAGGCACCCGGCAGGAAGGGACCTAGAAAGTCAGGGGCCATGCTCTGTGGTCAAAGCCTCTTGTTGAGGAGGGGCCGATTCTCACCCAAGTGTGCCTCTCAGGCAGTAAAGGCTGATTTGGGGAAAACATCTGCGATTTTGACAAGTTCAATAATTAATATTTTCTGCTATGCTTAGGATGAATTTTTCCTATATTCAGTGTGCCAGAGATAAGAGTTCATTCATGTTTTTTCTTGGAACAAAATCTGGCAAAGAGGTAGAATTTGTGTTCCAAATGGGAAGTTTCTATGTATTTCCACTTCTTTGGTGCCAGCTGGTGCAGCCATAGCTGATATCCACAGCAGAGACAAGAAACAAGAAGGAGATAAAATTACATCCAAAAGCAGTTCCTAAATGTTTAGTCCCCTAAACTCTGAGAATGGCATACAAGCATTTGACAGCCTATAACCTTTGATTTATTTTCTAGAAGAAAAAGAAGAGTCCTTTTGTTTCAAAATCAGTAGTAGTGCCTTGATTGGACAACTGGCATTTTAGGTTCAGGTCTTTAAATGTCACTAGACTGCTGTCCCACTTGACCAAACCTAATAACCGCATTAAAGCGGCTATGCTGTCATTTAGTATTTCTTCATACAAGAACAAATGTTAATAATATTAGAAACTGATAATGCTTTAAATATGTATCACCATGCCAATTACAAAGTAGTTCAAATTCGTTAGTTTTGTATTTAAATTTTGGATCTAAACATTGATACATTGTTTCAGACATTTCCTGGAAACTGCTATAAATTCCGAGTCCCCCCACTCAGTTCCTGGTATCAGTCATCAATACCATGACAAAAATACTTTTTTTTCCTTAAGATGTAGAGGGTATTATTCAAGGATTACTGAATGAGAATGTGAGGCAAAGTCCCTGACTTCCAAGACCAGCAGTTCAAATAAGAAATCATGCTATACTCAAGGTTCAAATGGTACTACGAATTTCAAAAGGGAGAGATGCTACATCTGTCTGTATTTGTAATTCTTGCATTAAAGAAAAAGGAATGAACAGTCAACAAAAGGTTAATAGTGTGCCTAGACCCATTCTTATACAATTTGAATTTTTTTAATTGACATACATCTAAATAATTTTTATGAACGTAGCAATTCCTGTTTCTCAAAATAGTTTTGGTTGGATGATTTCCTATTTCTGTCAAAATGCACCTCCATGTAAGCAGGGCAAGAAAAAGTATTTTACTTCTTCAGAAGAAGAAACAAATAGATATTAAACACACTTATGTAAGTTCAAAAACAGCCCATACTTCTGATTTCTTTTTTAATACTAAAATCACTCTGTTACACTTTCTTCTGCACTGCACTCTTATTATAATATATGCCACTCATTACTCCACCTGGTCCATCATGAAGAACCATACCAAGCAATTCAGAATAAAGAAAGGCATGGCTGTAATGAGATTACTATAAAGAAATAGGGGCTTTCAGTGTCTCCGACCCGGCACCACAAAGCTGAGTGCAAAGGCGTCGGTTTGAAGCTGAGACACAATAGGTTAACAATTGTCACACATAAAGAGAATGTAAAGAAATAATGAAAATCTGCTGATAGACTGTTTCACCAGTATTTATTTCCCCAGTTTCATAGAGGGAGTCTCAGACGTTGCATGAAGTTGCATGTATAAGAACACAAAACAGTTGTTAATGAATTTCAGTGGTTCTCAGTGCTGGGTAAAGATCATTAATACTTGAAATACTTTTTAAAGAAATGCTAGGATCTACTCTGAAAAATTGTCAGAACTTTCAGAATTGACATCTAAATATAGTGTTTTTATAATTTACAAGGTGATTTTCATGTTCAATCAAAGTTAAGAATCATTTGTAAAACTAGATCAAAAGAAGAAATAAATTGGCAACAAAAAAGAGGTCTCAAAATATACAATAAATAATTCAACCTCAATAAAAATGAAAATTCAAAGTGTACGAGACATCATTTTTTACCAAAGTTGACAGTATTTCTTTTTAATGTAACCCCTTTTTATTTGATGAATGTTTGAAAAACAGATACTTTCATCCATGGAATTAAAATTTAAGGCAATATTTCTGAAAGAAATTTAGTTGCTTGTTACAGGCAACAAACTTTTTTTTTATCATTTGGTCCAGGGAGTCCACTTCTGTGAATTTATTTCTAGAATATTCATCCATTTATTTACCAAATATTATTGAAAGATTATGTGCTTGTTAGTGTTAGAAGAACTATAAATAACAACAGGAGAAAATAATGTCGCTACTAACATGGAATTTGTATTCAGGAAGGCAAAAGCAGAAAAATGCATAAATATACATAATCAGATCATTTAATAATTGAATGAAAATCAGTTCAAATAATGGGTACAGAATGAAGTTACTTTAGGTAAGGTAGTTAGAGATGGTCTCTGAGGAACTGGTATTTAAAAAGCCAAATTAAACAAAGCTGTTATAGCTGAAAAGGAAGAAGTTCAATATGGCCAAATTCAACAAAGGACAAAGAAGTAGAAAAGAACGTCAGAGAGTTAATCAGGACCCGGTTCAAGGACAGCTCAAAGGGCACCATAAGGCGGCGTCTGAACTTTGCTCTAAGACCAGTGAGAAGTGATTTGGAGAGCTCTGGAGTTCCCATCGTGGTTCAGTGGAAATGAATCTGACAGTATCCATGAAGATGCGGGTTCGATCCCTGTCCTTGCTCAGCAGGTTAAGGATTTGGCATTGCTGTGAGCTGCGGTGTAGGTCGCAGATGTGGCTTGGGTCCCGCATTGCTGTGGCTGTGCAGGCCAGCAGCTACAGCTCCGATTATACCCCTAGCCTGGGAACTTCCATATGCTATGGGTGCAGCACTAAATAAATAAAATAAAATAAAATACAAATAAAAAAATTAAAAGGACAGAAAAAGTAATTTGGAGAGTTTTAAGAGAAAAATGAATCTAATTTTTATTTTAAATGTCACTGTGAAGGTTGTGGTGAGCGGAAGTGGGTGGGAAGTACATAATTAGGGGGACTAACAAGAACAATATTAGAATTATCCAGGTGCGAGATGAGAATGGTTCAAACTGAAATAGAGTGGAAGCAAAATAAGTGGGAAAATGTGGAACATATATGTGAGGTAAAGGATTCAATAATGAATGAGTAAAAAGGAAAAATACGTATGGTTTGATTGACTAAGTAGATGGTGTTACTGCTTACTAAGATGGACTACTAAGAAAATAAAAGCTTAGGAGAAGAATTAAGAAAAAATAACTGTAGGTTTTATGTTTTAGAGCACATGCCAAGATAACGGCTGGATAAGAGTCTCTTGATGGAGAAAGAAGAGGTAAAAGTACGCATTTTGGAGTCTTTAGCAGATAATGGTTACTGGAGATGTACACAAAGGCAGTCACTGCAACATTTTTTTTGTAATGGAAGAAGTTGAAGATAATATGATAAAATGAGTAACCTAACACACAGCCCGCAGACAGAGAATCAGCTCGACTTCTACACTTATGGACACGTTTTCTCTCATCAGACAAAGACTGCAATGATAACAACCATTACTGGCTCTGGGCCCATGTTTATGGTTGGGATTAAGAAATAATACATGTGGCTTATAAATGGTTCATTTATGCTCATATAAAGATTACTTAAACACTAAAATTAGAGGTATCCACAATTCACCAAAAGTTTTCTATAAACAGAAACGTACGCCATGTACTAATGCATCAGGTTTAGGAAGATCTGGCACATCTTGGTTAAGTTCATAATTTAAGTCCAGTTAACGTCAGACAATTTTTAGACTGTAAGTATAAAATGTGGGTCCCTCTACTGGTTCATATTTAGACCTAATTATTCTATTGTGCCTTGGCCTATTACCCAGTGTGCTTTTGTTTGGAATTATTCCAAAACAATAGCTTTCAAATGCAGGGGATTGACTATTAAGAGCCAGTGAATTTTACCAACACAGAGGTCAGACAACAGCGTTCTCACAAATGTTTTGGTTTCTGGTGTTTTTAAGCAGTTTAAAGTAAGCAAATTTATCACCTCACCATTCTTTAAGTCAGAAGCCTTGGCTGGCTTGTCTGGTTCCCCTGCTCCAAGTTTCACAAGACTGGAATCAAGGTGTGGGCCAAGGGGGTCACTGGAAGGGTCTGGGAAGAACCTGCTTTCAGACTTACTCTGGGTGTTGGTAGGATACATTTCTGTGTGTCTGCTTCTCTGGGGCCGTCGGCTGGGAGATGATCTTCGCTCCAACAGGCTGCCGAAATTCCTTCTGACGTTTTCTCATGTGGTTCTCCCTCAGCAACTGTTTGAGTTCCTCTCATGTTTCGCGTCTCTCTGGCTCCACTTTCCAACACATCCCTCTAACCCTCTGGCCTTTCTCTTCTGCTTGTAACTTTTTATTTGATTACATTTGGCCTACCCAGATCATTTGAGTTAATCACCCAGTCTTAAAGTCAGCTGATTGTGTTTTCAATAACAGTGATGCAATTCACCTACTTTATCTTTAAAATCCACACCTGACCTCAAAAGTAAATTACGAATTTGAAAATACCGAGTTAAGTCAATGATTTCTCCGTTACACATTTTTAGCGATTTTCTTTCAGGGCATTTCAGTAGTTGGATCACCTACATCCTGATACTTATGTCTGGTTTATTTTATTAAACCATTGACATGAGATCATTATTATTTTTAGTATATGTGTCATATGAACATAACAAGCATTTTTAATTCCAATATTAAACCTGTAAGTTTTTTTAGCAGTATTTTGTATATGAGTAGATCAATTCCTGCTGTCCTTCCTTAAGTTTATGACATGTGGAGGTGAAAATGAGTTTGCATACCCTCCCCATATTAGCTAGAAACCATAGTGATAAATACTTTGCATTAGATTTTTTTGTAATCAAAGACGGTACCACCTATTCCTTGATTAAAATGCTGACACAGACCTCCAGACTCCCAGACCAAAATTCCTTCTTTCAAGGAGCAAGACTTCTGAAAGAAAATAAATGGAAGATAAACCTTCTGCATATAAGGAGCTTTCAAAAAACAATAATAAATTAATAATAACTATCTAATAATAAAAATAATTGGTAAAGAAAAACATAACACGTCGGAGTAAATTCAAAATTTGAAAAAGATTTTTTTTCTGATAGCCTCTCTTTCTCCATTCTCTCCAAGCCTCCCTGAATAAATCTTATACTCAACAACACAAGAGGAAAATAAGAAAAAAAGGGAAAAATAAAGTGGGAGAAAATGTTTCTTACTTATTTGTGAATTTTAGCACAGGAGCAAGAAAGACAGGACAAAACTATCCTTTTAAAAAATTATTCTCCCACTCTCTAATATTTGATTTTAAAAAAACAGAATGAACAGGAGTTCCCGTCATGGCTCAGTTGGTTCAGGATCTGGCGTTTCCATGATCTGTGGTACAGTCCACAAACTTGGCTTGGATCTGACATTGCTGTGGCTATAGTGCAGGCCAGTGGCTACAGCTCCAATTTGACCCCTAGCCTTGGAACTTCCCTATTCTGCAGGTGTGGCCCTAAAAACAAAACAGAGGAAACAAACAAAAACCCCTAAGAACAACAGTGTAATTGATGGGTCTTGGGGCTCATATACTTTACATATCATATTTTTTCTATCTTAAAAACAACCTAAATAATAAGCTATTTCTACTTTCAGTAATTAAAGAAACAAGCTACATGCGTGTATATTCAGTGGTCTCACTACACAAATAGAACTATCCAATTCCTTAAATTATTCCTGCTCCTCTATTACATATCAACTATACAATTCCTTAAATTATTCCTGCTCCTCTATTACATATCAGATGAGACAGTGTTTCTAGAGATACTGTTTCATATTCTTTCATATAGTGAAGAGAGAATGAAAATTCCATAGAAATTGATTCAGAAAAACAATACAACATTCTCTTCCTTATATCAAAAATATTGAGATTATCATTCATGGACATGCAGATATTATATATAATAAGTCCTTGAACAATAGCTCAGCCCCACAATTCCGTAACAGTAACTCTCATCGATTATTACATAGATCCCTGAAAACGCAGGATTCACCCAGTGTTGTGAAAGCATGGTCACAGTTCTTTTATGTAGTGTTAAAAGGTATTAAAAGGTATTCAATACCTAAAACCCTTGTAGTGCAGGAAAAAACTGCTGATGGTGTTTCAGAACTAATTTTACCAACTCACAAACAGAATAAAGCAGAATTACTGGAAGAAGAAAGAACTGAAAAGAAATTCTTCCTTAACTCAGCTTCAAACTCTTGAAATTAAAAAAAAATAAAAGGGGAGTTCCCGTCATGGCGCAGCGGTTAACGAATCCGACTAGGAACCATGAGGTTGTGGGTTTGATCCCTGGCCTTGCTCAGTGGGTTAATGATCCGGCGTTGCCGTGAGCTGTGGTGTAGGTTGCAGACGCGGCTCCAATTAGACCTCTAGCCTGGGAACCTCCATATGCTGTGGATGCGACCCTAAAAAGGAAAACAAAAAAATAAAAGGGAACCATTCAAGTGAAATTTTAATGGAAGTGAACTATTTTATTTATTCACTTGTTGAATGAATTCAGTAGCAACTACTGATGTTATTTTCTGTGCACCATGTTACAGAAAAAGCAAAGAAGTAAAAGAATCATCTTTCTCCCAAAAATTTTAAAACTATGGCTGAAGAATCACAATATTTGAACATGAATGGCTCAACTGGAAAACAAAACAAAGAGCTCTTACCATAAAAATACACATAAATGTATATGAAATATCAGATAAAGGGCAATTAACGCAGGTTAAAATTCAAGATAAAATAATTGTGACAGACACAAATATAAGATTTATTAATCCATATAACCTACCTCAGGAAAAAATCTAGTTAAGTCAGGAGATGGCAGAGAATATGTCATACAGTGACATCTGAGTCGCTGTAAATGATGAATATTAGAGGATCCTAAGCAGAAGAAACCACAAGTCAGCAAGCAGGCATAAAATACTGGCCATTTCCTGCCGCTGTCTCCGAGGAGAACCATGCCTAAGTATCGCAAATGCTGCAAAGATTATCAAGAACTAGATCATGAATCCCTTGCATTTGATATTAAGAACTTTAAAATTTGTCATATGAGCTTTGTGAAATTGCTGAATCCTAAGACTGGCTTGGCAGGATTTGCAATTTAAAAGATCCAGCTGGTGGCACTGCAGAAAACAGGCTGGACAAAGTAAAGAAGGAAAAGGAGTTAGGGAATGTGTTGGGTACGTCTGATGAAACACTTCAGATCCTTTCAGGCCAGCCTGTCTCTGCACAACTCTGTCTGACCTCAGACAGTTGCAACCTTTCCCACTTGACTTTGTCTGATCATATGCCTTGAACCTATAGTCCTGAGACTCCCTGTTGACCTGCATGGTCCCACTTGATACCCATATACGTGCAACCCTAAAGCATGAGGCTGTAAAAGACCCAGGATAAACCTTTGACTGACAGGACATGGGAACATGTTGATAAATTCTTTCAACATTTTCTTAACCTCTTTCCTTCCTGTTAATGTAGATTATAGGAGTTCCCGTGGTGGCTTAGTGGTTAACAAACCTAACTAGGATCCATGAGGATGAGGGTTTGATCCCTGGCCTCACTCAGTGAGTCAAGGATCCTGCATTGTCATGAGCTGTGGTGTAGGTCACAGACGTGGCTTGGATCCTGTGTCGCTGTGGCTGTGGCACAGGGTGGCAGCTGTAGCTCTGATTCGACCCTTAGCCTGGGAACCTCTATATGCCATGGGTGTGGCCCTAAAAAGCAAAAAACAAATTAAAAATAAAAATAAAATAAAATAAAAATAATGAAGGCTATAGGACTTGCCAGGGATGGGTTTTCAAGGTCTGACAGTCATACCTCGTGGCAGCCAGCTAGATATCGTGTCCACTGATTGGTTCTCTTTCCTTCTCTGATTTATTCCTCCTCGCTCCCACTTCCTGTATGCCATAAAAACATATTTACCAGGCAGTTTACTTTAACCACAGCAGAGAAGGAAGGAAGGGAATGGGTTCAAGAGGCACTAAGAAGACAGACTAAATATAGCCTTGTGAACGACCGGCAGTAAATTAGTAGACAGTAGGCTAGAGCAGCTTCTAAGACTGGTCTGTGCAGTATGCTGATGAGGAGTGTCATTAACTTAACAAATACAGGAAGAGAGACAGGTTTTAGACTGTAAAACATATTGTTTTAAGACATCATTTATCATAGAGAAGGAAAAATTAAAAAAGACTTTTGGAAATATGAGTATGGAGCCCAGAAAAAAAAAATGTTTAGTCTGGGAGCTGCAATTTGGAAGTCATCACTTTAAATTGGCCAAGAAAGCTCACGGAGAAAAAGATCAAGGATGGTACTCAAGTATTTTATAATTAAGGGCCGTAGGAGAAGAAAAGTCAGAGTCTTACAAATAACTGTGAATGTGGAGGGAGAAAACGGAGAAATAATTGAGGCTCAGAAGCCCAGGAAAGAAGGAGCTTCAAGGGAGGGTCAACTGCGCTAACGCGGCAAAGGGATGAAGTAAGATAAAGCGAGTGGGAAGGGTGAACTGGATTGAAGGATTCAGTCACTGTTGACTTAAGGGTATTTTCGGCAGTAGAATACGGTGGAAAAAAGAAGTTCATAGGATAAAATAAAATAGCTAGAAAAATGAAATGAGCCAGAAAAACTGTAAAAACATACAGGCAAATGCACACGTAACAGGCATTTCTCAGTCTCTTGCAGGCTTGTTCCATCAGGATTTCCCTCCCAGTAACCTGCAGATACTTCCAACGAAGGAGGCCCGGCTGGCAAGTCCCCACTGAAAATGTAACGTGGACTTAAGCCTTTCATTGTTCTAGAGATTCACTACGGCTATTATTGGCAATTCTTTCAGCTTCCATTTTCCACTGACGAGATCCCTTGTTTCAATACCTTCACTGAAATGCTAGAACCAGGATGACTCAGTCACTGTTTCACTTTGAAGGAGTGCACCACGTCTCCCCTGAGATGGCTACCCCAGGTGCTTATTTATCCATTTATTCACGGGAGATGTTTTCACAGAACACTGGGAAATGTTTAGACCCTAGAGCAGAGCTGCATTGAGACAGTCAGAGCCGCTGAGCCATTGCTCACAGGGACACTGGAATACATATCTGGACATGTGTCATATTCTTGGAACAAAGAGGTCCTCAGCAGCACTTCCCTACTCCATCCTCCACCCTCACTCACCTAAAACAAACAAACAAACAAACAAACACACAAACAGGAAAAAACAAACACAAAAAACAGCCTCTCTCTCCCCTTTCTCTTCTCTCCTTTTCCACGACATATTTCGCTTTCACAGTTCTAAGTCAAGCGTCCCTGTCTTATTTGGGGGTTCAGTAATTAAGAAAGAAACAAGAGCATAAAATAGTCTCAGTCATATAGTAATATTCTCGAACCAGACTTATTCTTTACTAACCAAGGACTACATTTCTTACTAAATAAGAAGGACATATAGAATTCTAACATGACTCAGAACAATTAGACAAGTATCTTTACACAAAGTGTGTGTTACAAAAAGGCGATTCTTTATGACTGCAAAGTTACTGTTTTGGTAACAATTACACAGCATTTTATTTTGTCACTGAACACACGGGATTGATTGGGGACATCACTATGAATGCAGTAAAGGCATAAGAAATTAAAGTATCACCGAGTGGTTTCTTTTTTCAGTAAAAGCAAACCCTGAACATACCAGCATGTTAGAAACTATGTATAAGGCATGCCAGATCAAGTCTAGTAATAATTTATAATGAGTAAAATAATATTACAAGATTGTTCCAGAAAAAATAAAATAAATTGGCCCTGATCTGTAAGAATATACTCAAACGTGTTCTGAGACTCTGGCAGAAATGAGAAAGAAAACCCGAAGTACAGATAAAATAACAGGAGAGGGATACAGGAGAAGTATGATAAAGATGTTTGAACTGCTGAGGAATGGAGAAGAAAATTAATTCAAATAGTTCTGAACCATAACAAGATACTAGAAGTCCATCTGGTTCAATAATAGATGCGGTTCTTGCTTGGTAAAGAATAAGCATAGTTCAAACTGGTAACATACATATATGGTCAGCTTTGTTCACTAAACTAAGACTGAGAAAAAAATTGAGCAGCTCCTAAAAACTGCTAGTGTTGAGGATCTACTTCTGTAAGGGCCTCCTAAAATATCCCTTGTATTATGGCTGCAAATAATATTCAACAAAATACTAGCAAACCTAATTCCAGCAACATAAAAAACACTATATATATATATATACCATGACCAAGTAGGATTTATCCCAGGAATGCAAGATTTCTTCAACATACAAAATGAATCGCTGCAATACACCATGACTGAACTAAAAAAAAATACGTGATCATCTCAATATATGCAGAAAAGAAGTATCTGAAAAAACCCACTTTCTTTCCTAATAAAAACACTGAACAAATTAAGAATGGAGTAACTTCCTCAACCAGAATTATAAAAGGGCATTAAGAAAAAACTCAAAGCTAACATCATACTTTATGGAGAAGGACTGCGGAACTTCTCTTTAGAGTCAGGAAACACAGTGATGTCCGTTCTTGCCAATATTCAACATTGCACTGGATTTTCCATCCAGATCAACTGGACAAGAATAAGAAATAAAAGACATCCATATTGGAAAAGAAGTAACATTATCTCTATTTACAGATACAATTTTGTATAAACAAAATTCTAAAGAACCTACAGAAAAGGTTATTTTATTAATAAAAAAACAAAGCAATCTCACAGGATACTTGATCAATACACAAAAACAAATTGTACCTTTATACACTAGCAATGAAGAAGCTGAAAATGAAATTAAGAAAGTAATTCTATTTATAAAAGCATCAAAAGGATTAGAAATCAGGAATAAATTCAACAAATAAGGAAGAACTTGTACACTGAAAGATTACAAAACACCAATGAAAAATGATAAAGAAAATCTAAATAAATGGAAAAATATTCCATGTACGTGGATCAGAAGACCAAATACTGTTAAGTTAGTGTAACGGTTTGCCTCCTTAAAATTTCTACACTGAAGCCCTAACCGCCCAGCTGAATGTAATCTTATCTGGAAAGATGGTCATTACGGATGTACTACGTTAAAGCAAAGTGATGTTACAGTGGAGTAGGATGGGGTTCCTACTCCAGTAAAACCTGGTGTCCTTATAAAAATAATGCCACGTGAAGAGAAAGAGATGTGTACAGAGGGAAGTCAGTGTGAAGACACAGGAAGAATACCATCCACACGGAACCTCAAAGATTCCCAGCAAACCAAAAGCTAGGAGAGAGGCAAGGGGTCTATCTCATAGCCTTCAGAAGAAACCAATTCTGCCAGCACCTTGTTCTCAGACTTCTAACTTCCAAAACACTAAGAAAATAAATTTCTATTGTTTAGGTCAGCCAGTTTGTGGTATGTTGAACAGCAGTCCCAGAAAACTAATAAAGTGTCGATACTCTCAAAATTTACCTGCTGATTCAGTACAATTCCGGTAAGTTTTTCAGCTGCCTTTTTTGCAGAAATTGACAAATGATGCAAAAATATCTTATAGTAATCCAAGAGACTCAATCTATCCAACACCATGTTGACGAAGAGGAACAAATTTGTTCTTATTTCAAAATACACTCCAAACTCACAATAATCAAGAACAACATGGACTGGCATAAGAATAAACATACAGACCAAAAAATAGATTGAGCATCCAGAAATAAACCCTTCAATTTTTGGTCAACTGATATTGACTAGAGCGCCACTATAATGAAAAGCAAAAATTCCTATCTTTTCAAAAAATGATACTGTGACACCTGTAAAAGAATAAAGTTGAATCTCTTTCTCATAATTTATACAAAAATAACTCAAAACAGATCATGGAAATAAATATAAGAGCTAAAACTATAAAGCTATTGGATGAAAACATAAGCATAAAACTTTGTAATCCTGAATTGGCTAATGGTTTCTTAGCATGACTCCAGATGTATAACAACAAATGATAAAACAGATAAATAGGACAAGATAAAAATTTTAAACTTATGTGCTTCCTTTTAAGATTGTTTTCTCATATGCATACATCTCTCAGATTGTTTTTAACCATAGGCAAAAAATAATATGCACAAAATATGTTTATTTACTTATCACAACATATTTAACATTCCCTTCCAATTTATGCCTATCCAATTTATACCAAGTAAAATTATGGTACACATAAATTTACATTTTATTATAGTACCTGTAATGAAATGACCCCCAAAAATGAAATGATAGCCTAGTGAAAGGAAGAACATATTTGTAATCAGGTATCTGTTAAAGGAGTTGTATCTGCGTGTATTTATATATCTACAATATATAGAGAACCATTGCAACTGAACAGCAAAGACAACAAATTTAAAAACTGACACTGAATTAGATGTTTCTCTTAAGAAGATATATAGATGACCAACAAGCATATAAAACAATATTTAACATCATTAATAATTAGGAAGATTCATATCAAAACCATGAGATACTATTTCACATGTACAAGTTCACAGATCGCAGCAAGCATTGGCAAGGATATGAAGAAATTGTGATTCTCAGACATTGCTGAGAATGCTAAATGCTATAAATGTTTTGTGAAACAGTTTGCTGGTATCTCAAAAAGTCAAACTTAAGAGTTGCTATGTGACCTAGCAATATCATTCTAAGGTATGTACCCAAAAGAGTTGAAAATACATTCTCCCACAAAAGTTTAGACAGGAATGTTCATAACAGCATTATTCATAACAGCCAAAAAAGTGAAAACACACAAAATGCCCATGAGTTGATGAACAGATAAACGAAATGTGGTATATCTATACAATGAAATATTTTTTTAGCCTTATAAAGGAATGAAGTTCTGATGTTTGCTACAACATGGATGAACCTTGAAGATGTTATGCTAAATGAATTAAAAAAAAAAAACAGACCCAAAGACCACATGTTGCACGATTCCATTTATATGAAAAGTCCAGAACAGGCAAACCCACAGGGAGGAGTGTTGTCTGGAGCTAGAGGAAGAGGAGGGAGAATGTCTGCAAATGTGCAAGGGGTTTTTGAGGTGACAGATATGCTCTGAAGTTAGATGGTGATGGTGGTACAACTTTCTCAATATCTACACTTGCACAATTTAAAATATGCAAGTTAATTTTGTACTTTAAATTAACAACAGTAGTAGTAAAAAAAACTATTAAATTTTTCAGCTTTGGGCACTATCTTTGAAATCAGAATTTCTAAAGATAAGCTGACTGTTAACATTTTGAAAGCTCTCAGAAAAAACAAAATGGTTCAAGTTGCCTACTTCCTCTTAGTCAAACGTATGAGAGGCATTACTACATAATTACCTTGAGATATCTTCTCCCTGTATTATGATTTTTTTTTACCTTAGGTGAAAAAAAGCTACAGATGTTCAAAAATGCTTGTTCATCATTCCACTATCATCACACAGTTACTTCCATTTTAACATTTACTTCAATACTTGTTCTTTCCCATTTAAGTGCAGTTATGATATACACAAATTTGTATATTTTAAATTTTATAAATTTATATTTTAGCATTCAATCACAACATGCTGAAATTAAATGTTATCTACTATTAATCAAGTTAACAGTATTTCAATAACTGAGATAACATCAAAATTAGAATCACGGTATGCATAGATTTTTCCTTTCGGATACTTTTTCCTTAGGATTATCTCCCAGAAGTAATTTTTGAGCCAAGGGCTTTAGTATCTGTATGGCACACAGCTCTCCTTTCCAGAAAGGAAGGCACGACTATATATGCCATTGTGCTTATGTAAAAATGTTGCAATTCAGATGTCAGAATTCAGTTTCTGACAAGTGTATTCTATTACCATGGTGATCAACATTTTTTGCTATTTTAATGTTATAACAAAGTGTCTAAAGGTCAAAGTGGTGTTATTTGTTTTGTTGTTGCTGCTGACACGGAAATGAAGTAAGGCCCTTTTCCACTTTTGCACATCTAGTGCCAGACGGTAACAAGCAACTACAGCGGCAGGTTAATTTATCCTACAATTCCAGGTTTATTATTCCAGGATAATCCATCTTGTGTAGGAACCATCACAGCTGAACCTTCCAATATATCTACTACATTCACAAAACCTTCCCTAATGAGCTACAATAAGTGTATCTGAGAGCCACTCTGCGGCATTCACAGAATAGCTGAGTAAAACTGTGAAAATTTTAAGAACTGATGTTTCCCATAAGGAGCCCTTCCCACTTAATGACCCTTTTTCCTGCCATTCTACTTTTTTATTTTCATTATTAATTATAGTTTATTATGATACATATTTGTTATAACAAGTAAAACACTGCAAAAATATATAAATTTATTCTTTCTTTTCAAAAATAATGACTTTATTGAGATTTAATTTTCATACCACATAATTCACCTACTTAAAGTGTACAATTTAGTGATTTATAGCAGGTCACAGAGTTGTGCAACCATGATTATAATCAATTTTAGAACGATTTTATCATCCCACAAAGAAACCCCATGCCCATTAGCAGTTAACTCCCCATTCTCTCTCAAGCTCTCATTCATGGATGAACACTCATCTATTTTTTTGTCTTTATGTATTTGCCTATTCTTCACATCTCAAATAAATGGAATCATACAACATTAGATATAGATATAGATATAGATATAGATATAGATATATAGATAGATACAGATATAGATATAGATATAGATATATATTTGGTAGATGGTTCTTTAGCATAACGTTTTCAAGGTTAGCCCATGGTGTGGCAGCACCAATGATTTATTTCTTTTTATGGCTGAATAATAGTCCACATTTTGTTTATCCATTCATTGGTCAGTGGACATTTGGGTTGTTTCCATTCGTTTGGCTGTTATGAATAATGCTGCTATAAACATTCACGTACAAGATTTTGTGTGGACATTTTTTTAAATAGCTTATCCATCCCTCTCTATCACCATCCAGTCAAAACCCAACTCCATGATAACCAATATTAATAGCCTAGTGTACATCCTTTCATTTTTTTCTTTGATTTTTGCACAAACATATACAGAAATGTGTAACATCTATTTCTTTCTAAGATGGCTAGGACTCTCACAATCATTCCACAAGCTTCCCGCTAAAAAATGTTCTCCATTTTTATCATTTACAAGAGTGACTAGCCACCTAAGGTATTAATCTCCCCAAAATAACATATTGTTAACAGACCGATAAGCTCTAAATTAGAAACTGAATTCTGGCATCTGAATTGCAAGTATCTATCAGGGTAAAAAAGAGGATTGTGGGTAACTGGAATAGGGGCAGTGGGTGGCTTTCCAAAACCTCAGAAATATCTTTGAGCTCTTGTCCTTTCTTAAACATAAAGAGAAATATATATACATATGTAAAGCATTCTCTGAGCAATTGTTATTCAGTAAATGTACATGACCTGGAAGGTTTGAGTTTACGAGCAGAAGTTGCCATAACCTCATACTCACATGCATACAGAAACATGTACCGGTTAGTCATTCTTTCATCCATTTGCAGTGTGTACTAGTTCTTGCATGTTACTGAAGAGCAATACGTGTTCATCAATGAAAAGTGTCTTTGTGGTTTATGCTCTGACTTTTTGTATGAGGACAAACCAGGAGGAAAACAACATGTAAGGTATTAAACAATAAATGTGGTTATGAAATAATAGAATAATGAGGAAAGAATGAGGTAATACAGCAGCAATGTTTAGGTAATTCCTCTCACTCCATCTGCTCCAGGTGGTAGGTGGGAGAACTGACTGCAGGGAAGATCTAAGCTTCACTTTTGTCTGTGTCTTTGAAGTTCACACCTGCTCATTATACCACTACACCTTTTACTGTATTGCTTAGTTGAAACAATTACTTCCAGGGCATGGAGAAAATATAAACCCTGACTATACCACATAGAGATCATTAATAGTTTTCCATGCCAAAAAAAAAAAAAAAATCAAAATTCCAAAATACCATGCAAAAAATACCATAGTTCTGAAAACAGTAATGAAGACAGTTTAAACTATAAAATGAAATTTTACTAAATGTCATGGGAACATTGTTTAGAGACTCAAGACAGATAATATTAGAAGAGCGATGACTAACATTTCATTCATTCCTCTAGGAATATTTTTACTTACATTTCTCTGGAACAGGCACTGAACCCATTCCATGAAAAAATAAACTAATTTATTGTACCACCATGAAAATCAATATAAATATTTTACACTAAAGGTAGATGAGTTCATTCCGGTCACACATGTTTACATTCTAGGTACAGAAGCAATATTTCAACACTGGAAGCCTATGATTTCCCTTTGTGTATTATTTCTTTTAAAATATAGTTGGAATGTTTCAATTTTGCATCCATTTTCTCATTTTTCTTGCTTAACACAAACCTACTTTGTCTCAAAAAAACTAGTAAAAATCACAAAGAGGAAAGCCAAAGATAAAGAAAACGGTACTAAAATCCAAGTCTGAGGGATAAAGCAAGACCCAAGAGATTAAAAGTGTTCATGGTAGGCATGGCTGAGGATTTTAGAAACAATTTGGGACACAGAGCATAAGGCAGACTAAGGAAATTGTTAATACTGTTACCGGGTATTTTACAAAAGAGACAAAGGATGGACTTTATTGTCTGGCAGCTAACAGCCCTGGGGTAGACCTTCAAGTTTAACACAGCTGTAAAACCAGATTTCTACACTACATTAGAGCACTATTTGTGAATGTCCACTATCAAGCTTTCTTTACCTACTATTTTACAGTCATTAGCATATTAAAATGATTTATTATGTAATCTTTGGAAAATGGGGCAGAAAATAGGTGATAGAGGTAAAGGTTAGAGCCAGAACATAAATCATACATAAGGTGAGACATCTAAAATATAGTACCTAGTAAGTCCTGGGGCAGCACGAGGCAACTAGATAACTCAAGGGACAAAATGTACTCATGATTACAGTCATCTTTTCCTGCCAAAGAATATATATTTTACTCAACGTGTACATAATAATAAATTTTCTTGGATACTTTTAGAACTGAAAATAGGCTTAATGAAAATCCTATCGGATTACAAAAAGAACCTGGGAAAATAATATTTTAAGAAAATTTAGCAAACTTTCAAATATTGTTTTAACAAAGATCAAAAGGCAAACTTAAATATATCCTTAATATCTGAATAGAAAATACTGCAGAGGTTTAGGTTTTAAATGCTATTGCAAATTGTAACAAAAAAATATGCACAAAAGCTAGTATCATCCTACCTGAAATTAGTAAATTCATGATTTGAAAAAAGGCTATAATGTAACTCGAAGATGACTGTCCCCAACCTGCATGCATAAAAGCATGCCGGTATCAGATATCACAGGGAAGAAAAAGACATTATTTTCTGATGAAATAGATGTAATTATCTAAATTTCACTTTATTCTGATCCATGGGAGGTAAATGAACACCCAGAGGCCAATGAAGAACTACAATTAAAAATGTTAAAGCTTTGACACGATTATTAGATTTTAGACATTAATGAATGGACCACTATGATGACAAATACAATTTGTTTAATCTCTGAAGCAAAAGAAATATTAATTACACAGACCAATTTTTTAAATTGAGATATATTTCTGGTTTTGATTAGCTAAAAGTTTAGTCTGTGTATTTGAATTTAAATTTAAAATGCTAAAGAAATTCAGTTGTATAACTTTTAATAAAAAAATAACAAGAATTGCAGCTTATTAAATTTTTAAAAAATTCATTTATCATACCAGAGAACCATCCTGTTCACTCTTAAAATCTAATCACATGGAAATGATCCAAAGTGCTTAAAAACAGTGGCTTCTTCCAAGAGGCAAACATGCTCCTTGACACTGCCTTAGGCTATTTGCTTTAACAGCCATCTCCTCACAGTTGGTGCTAAGTAAGCCATAATTTAAACCTTGTTCCCAAGAGTGTCAACAGAAGAGCTTGATGCCAGTAGGTGCTAATTAAAACGTCCGTAATCTAATCCCTGTTCCCCTTATCACAATTAGAGACTCCTGATGTAGTGAGACAGGCACTGAGAGGAAGCTTGAGAAACACCTGAGTGCAGGTCATTGCTTACTACTATTTTGCTGTAATACTTTGGTCACATCAGCTCATCTTGGACCTGAATAGTCTTCCTCTACAGTGAGGAAATTCAATATGAGTTTATTAGGATTTTCCATCTGAAGTGACAAAGTGCAATTAATGAAAAATTACTGTAATAGACTACTACCTGATTTAATGATCTATCCTACACTGATGCTTTAATAAATTAACCAAGACAGTTGGTAATAAATACAATGTAATGTAGGACTTATGCTTAAACTTTGAGTTATACAGCATATTTTTACCTACACATTTAACTTTCAGCTTTTGTTAGTACTACATAACTGTAAGCTTTTTAAAAATATCCACGATTGGCATCAGAAACCAACAGCCTATGAGTTAAACCTCTTCAGCCATTGATGTTTAGCACTATGCTTAAAAGAAAAAATATATAAACCTTTTAAATTAGGAAACATATGATTTAAAAATATGGATTCTAGCTTCTTCACAAAAAAAAAAAGAAATGGAAGCTTTGGGAACACTTTGATAGAGCAGGCGTTCCCCTCTCAGTTCCCGTCCAGTCTTACTTTCTGATTCACTTATAGGCTTTGGATTTGTAAGTCTCAATCTATTTCAGATATTCATCAAGGACTAATCTGAGTGGAGAGAATAAAGTAAGATGAGACTTAGCCCTCAGCATTCCACTGGGAAGGGGGTGTCCTCAGGAGTCTGGCAGGGGACACGAAATCAGCAGCCTTGACTATTACCTTTTTCTATTTGCCGCTAAGAAATATATCATCCTAGTAATATGTCAACAAATTTCTTCCCCTAAATATGTGCAGACAAAGGGCCTTACCCCATCTTTTATTCGTTGGATAGAATATACAGTGTCTGTATAGTTTTGAACTGTGGCAGTAAAAAATTAGCTGTGCGAACAGGAACCAAGAGATAGACTGTGCACTATATTTCCTGCTCATATGTTGTCTCAGCTGTTTTGCACTTTACAGTTTCAGCTGAAGAATGTCCATTTATCACGTAATGCTAATCAGTTATCATTCTACTCTACATTTTGCACAAAACATCGCTGGGAAGTCTGCTCTGGATTTGATGGATAGCCAGAATGGGACAGCACATAACCAAAAAAGGCATAAACACTCACAGATGTCTGGTCATACAGATGAGTTAAAATCAAAGAAAATTAGAGCTGGATAAGGCAGGCGTGATCACAGAACACATCAGGGGAGCATAAACTTGCTTTTTCTTCACCTTTCTCATCCAAATGGGCTTTCTTCTCATTAAAATAAACATTCAAACCAGAAGGTTTTTCATTTGTTTCCTTAAACTAGTAGGTCCCCCACCCCATCAAATGTAAACCCCACATCAAGAAGACAAAAAGCAGAAATCCTGTTTATTACCGAAGACATCCAAAACCCTGTCCAAATCCAAATTAGAACATATGGTGCAAATTCCCCTCTTATATCCTCCAGTACTCCCCACCTCACCCCCTCAGCTAACTGTTGTTCTGGTTTGGGAAATCTGTATATTTTTATTCAAGAGCCACAGAACATAAGTCGTTTTTGCTTCAGCAAAATAATTGGCTAGCTGAATAGAAAGCAGTAATTTTACTGTCTCTTTATTCCATCAATTATTTTGTGTTTTTGTCAAGCAATATTGATTATTATGAATGGTTCTCATATATTATTTTTATTTTTGAATATTATTCTTTTCATATATTGTCATCTGTGTGTCAGTCTTTTGTTTGTTCATTCCACTGGTATCTTTTCACACTGCCAACCAACCACGGCTCTCATAGCCATCTAGAAAAATTATTCTATATGAACTAGACTTAGCCTGTGCTTAGTTCTACAGCTTTAGTCCTTCTGTCTGTAAAAATCATTAGTTATTGCTGTTTTAGAGTGTTTCAACTAATGATCATTTAAAATAAAACAATGGTGCTTGTTTTTTTCTTGGGAATTGTCCTTTCACATTGTGGTACTTCAAAATGCAAGTAGATTTTATTTGGATATTCTATCATAAGATTACTTTTCAATTCACTCATAAATATGAATTCAGCCCTCTTAAAGATGTCGTGTTTTTCAAATTTCTCCAAAGACTTCTACGATAATAATGTTTATATAGAAGATATCTTTAAGTATTAGACATTTGCTTAACAAATGTCAAGATTTCAGATCTAGTGGTGATGACAATTCCAAGAAGGAGGGTTGAACATTAGGAAAGCCTTGTAGATTTGAACTTCTAACACTAGATTTTTTTAAAGGTCGCCTCAACAAAACTGTGAAGACCGAGGTAAGGGTTATAATAGGGATGGTTCAAGGTAATCACCCATTTCACACTGATGGCTTCTGAAGTCATTTTTCAGCATGGATTTGAGGATATAAATCTGATTATAGCGTATTTTGAGTTGAGATTGCTAGCAGGAAACTGAGTTAATTACACAGGACTGTGCTTTCTTTCCAGGAAAGAACAATATCATCATATGAGTAAACAGGAAAAAAGTGCCATTTCTCAAATCAGCCCATTCCTCACATAAATGACCACTAATTCTGTTTCGCTCTTTAACATAATTGTATAATTCTTGCCAATATGTGAAAATGATTTCACAAATAAAGACCATCGCCTCTTCCTCAAGTTCAAATACTTTAAAAAATAAAAAGAAAACTGTGAATTATAAAACATTGATGGTATATTCTACCTGGTGGGTGGTAACCAAGAAATATGACATATAAAAAGTTTACATAAAAATCAAAGGAAAAAATTATGAATTACATATCTTTTAAATTTAAAATAATCGTGTGATGATTTATACATAAATTTGACACAATCTACTTAGTTTATTCATTTATTCCATTTAAAAATTTTTATTTACTCGACACAATTACTGAATAACCCCTATAACTAAGGTGCCTACTAACATGTGAAAACATGTTATTAGAATCTCAGGATAACAGGGTCAAAGCAAATTAACTCCAGCTTTATTTGAGGGCACAGAGGATATGATTTATTGCTCCCTTTTTGACAAAGTCTAGGTTGGGGGCAACTGATAATATTAATCCAGGATCAATATCAATTCTCTAGTCTTAGACATGTCACCAATAAAGGTTAGTGACACAATTTCCTACAAAAAAAGTAGAGCAAATACCTTTATCACAAAATTGAAGAAAACATTGAAAACCCTAATGCTTCATAATAATGCTTTTTCCCGTCTTGACAAACATCTCAAATACATTAATTCATCATTAGTTTATTTCATAAATGCCATGGAACACCTACCACGTGACCTATGTCTGAGTTAGCTGCAGTGAATAACAAAAAGATCCCACAAACTGGAGAGGAGGACACAAGAGGACAGGCGATCATGACAGAAGGTGATGATGCGAGGCCAGCATCCCAGAAAAGAGGAGGAGGAGGGGCCCGCTCAGGGATTTCAGATCTTACTCTGCAAGACAGGAAGGTGCTGAGGGTATGCAAGTTTCAAGGCAAGCTAATAAGTTTCACATTTTAAAAAAGATCACTCTGATTGAAAGTTTGAAAAAAATGGAAAATAGGGACATACAAGACTAGAAGCAGAAACTAGCTGGATTCTTTCAGGAAATAAAATGAGAAACAAAAGTGTTTGGAACTAAAGACGTGATTATAATGATGGAGAGAAGGAATGTGACGTGAGGTGAAAAAAAAAGATAGAAGATATGTGCTGAAGTGACTGATTTGATGTTGAGGTCAGTGAAGAGAATATTACAGTTGACACTGAGGAACTGCGACACTGCGTGCTGATTCAATTCACCACGTGTAAACCTCACTGACACGGACACTCATCATATATATTTATCATTTCAACACCTAACACTGCCTTACTAATTCAATATAGAGGTTATCCTCGCCAAAGAATATGCAAATATTGATCCATTCCTCTCATGCATTCAGTTATTAATCTATCAAGGGTTTATTGAAAATAGGGCCCATCATGCATGATGAGCTACGAGGTGGAAGACTGGACCTAAAAGTGGAAAGGACATACACTGCCGGTAGAAGCCGCTACAGAGACCATGCAGTGTCTTATACTCAGTGTATGAATTACCATTCATCTAAGAAAAACCGACAAACTTCCAAGAATTTAAACAGAGGGGGAGAGGTAGTGTCATTACTACATTCGTGTTCTGAAAAGGTTATAATAGCTGTAACGTGAAAAAACAAAAAAAAAAGCATCAAAGCTTGCTAAGGGTATAAAGAGGAGAGTGTGTTTAGGAGATATAGTTCACGGTATTAAGCAGCAGGATGGTGAAGAAATACATACGGAAAAGAACAGATAAAGATATTTGGAAGACAAGCTTGGCCAAAAAAAATGGGCAACGAGAGAAGAGAAAAGGGGTCATGAAGATTTCTGGTTTGAACTACTGTACGGATAGAACTACCCGTTCACTGAGACAGGCGACATAGGAAGGGGGAGTTTCATACGGGGAAGATCATATTTTTGAGGTTTCTTTAAAGTTTACAAGAAGACAGAGCTCAGAGGCAGTTGGGTAAACAGTGTGTTTCAGATAGACTGGAATTCTTGACCTGAAAAAGATGAGTGCTTCTATTTTCTCTGGGAAGTGGAATATAACAGCAGGAATGGAGCAGGAAATAAAGTTGAAGTTGAAGTTTGTGAAGAAAAAAAAAGTTTTAAACGCTTGAATGAATGAATTGGCCAAAGAAATATAAAAGGTTGACAAGCAGTGTGGAGATAAGTACTATGCACTGACAGCAGAGCTTGTTTTCACTGGACTTCAGTGTTCGGATATGTACAAGATATCACTGGGTCCATTAGTGACTGGCAAGTTGTCGTACAGGCATGGTTTTTAAAAGTGAGAAATAAGGATGTTTGTTACATCTGTTACAGCACAACTGCAATTTCTACTCAAATTTAATTTAAAATAAAGGAAAATGAAGGAAGGAGAATCCCGAAATACTGGGGAAAATTAGAGTCATACATGTTTTCTCATGGTGCTGAAGAAGGAGTAAAATGGCAAGAGTAGAATAAGCAAAGTTATATTGGACCGGGAGATTTTGGAGAAAGAACCGGTGTGGTGATGATGAGGTCCAAAGTGCTACTGTGGGAAAGAGACCTTGAAGGAATCAAAAAACTTCATAAAACAGATCATGAAAGGGTGATTTATTGATGCGGCTTTCAAATTAGTCAAGGTGAAGGCAAGGCTAATAAATAAGGTACTTATACTTTTGCTAAGTAGGAAGGATAATCAGCTCAGAGATGATCAGCAACCAAGATGGAATAGAAACTTGATTTTCAAAGATGCAAGAATGAGTATGGGGGTGTCATGGGCTGAATTGCTGCCCCTCCTCCAATCTGCATGTTGAAATCTTCACCCCTGCTATCTCAGAATGCAACTATATTTGGAGATAAGTTATTTAAAAAGGAATTTAAGATTAAATGAGGTGCTTAGGATGGGCCCAATTCAATATGACTGGTGTCCTTGTAAGAAGAGACAGATCACAGCTGCCCACAGAAGGAAGGCAATGCGATGACGTAGGGAGAAGACTGCTATTTATACACCAAGGAAGGAGGCCTCAGAAGAAACAACTCTGCTGACACACTGATGTAGGATTTCTAGACTCCAGAACTGTAAGAAGATAAGTTTCTGTTTAAGCCACTCAGTTGGTGGTACTTAGTTGTGGCACCAAACTGATACAGGGGACTTAGAGGAAGAATGACCCGAAAGCAGCCACAGAGAGCTACTGACCCCCATCCTTGGCCCTGAGGTTCAGAGTTCAGTAAAAGAAATAACACCCACTTAAAAGTACCACAGGGGAAACTAGTCCTCACAGTTTCACATATGGCAAGCAGGCAGAGTAGTACTCGGCAAAACATTTGAACATATAGAGGGTAACATGAGTATCTTTCTATTTCCAATAATTCAAACTCCGTTTTAAGGAAGAAAGCCGTCCATCCAAGGAGATCAAACTCTCCTGGCATCTGAGGTCAGGACATAAGCCAGTGGGCATGAACACTTCTAAAAGACACTCCTAAGTATGAACTACATAGTTTAATTAAACGCACCATTTAGATCAGTCCAGATTTAGACAGTCAATTTAGATATCAGTTGGTTTGGCACAGAACAGAAAGAAAACCAACAAGCTCTCTTTCCCATTTCTTTTATTTTCACACTGACTAAAATATGGGGTTATTTAAAAAGAAAAAAAAGATTTTTTTATACATTCTCAATCAGAATAATGGGAAAGAAAAAGAAAAATGAAGGCAGACACGCTAATTCACCTCTGGAAAGTCAGAAATTTCCTTAGGAGAAAGGGATCTTAAAGGCCAAGCTAGACAGATAGGAAAAAGAAACACTGATATACCCAGTTACAAATCTTTTTAAAGATGAGTATAGAAAAGTGAAGATACCCGAGCTGTTTTCTTGGAGAATGTGCTCAGGATTCAGGTTGATTTAAGAGACTATAATGAGATTTCCCAAAATCAGCTGAACTGACTTCCTAGGAGGAAGGCAAAACGAATATATGTGTGAGGCTCTCTCTGAAAGCACAGAAAAAAGTCAGCAATTGGAGAAATTGGGGAACTTATTTTTCATGAATGGATCAACTGCATTAGAGATGAACATAGCTGAAAGACAGAAAGCTGGAAAACCTTGGATGGATACTTGTGAAGCTATTTAGTAGTTTCAAAGGGACAGAGTTATTGTACATGGGCAATCAGTTCTGCCCTGTGTGAAGGTTCAGAGATGAAAAGAATGTAGAGGAAAGACTAAATCCCCTAAAACTAAGCCAGATGAAACCATTTCTTAAAGACTGTTACAAAATTTTAACTCCTGATTGATTTGCAGATATGGAAGAATCCTTGCATACCTGGGATAAATCCCACTTGATCGTGATGTACAATACTTTTAACGTATTGTTGGATTTGGTTGGCTAGTGTTTTGTTGAGGATTTTTTGCATCTATGTTCATCAGTGAAATTGGCCTGTAATTTTCTTTTTTTGTTGTCTTTTTGTCTGGTTTTGGTATTAGGGTGATGGTGGCCTCATAGAATGAGTTTGGGAGTGTCCCTTCCTCTGCAATTTTTTGGAATAGTTTCAGAATGATAGGTGTTAGCTCTTCTCTAAACATTTGATAGAATTCGCCTGTGAAGCCATCTGGCCCTGGACTTTTGTCTGTTGGAAGTTTTTTAATCACAGTTTCAACACATGTATTCCAATGTTCATTGCAGCACTATATACACCAGCCAAGACATGGAAACAACCTAAATGTCCACCAACAGAGCAGTGGATAAAGAAGATGTGGTACATGTACACAATGGAATTTTACTCAGCCATTAAAAGGAAATAAATAATGGCATTTGCAGCAACATGGATGGACCTAGAAATTATGTTAAGTGAAGTCAGTCAGACAATGAGACACCAACATCATATGCTATCACTTACATGTGGAACCAAAAAACAGGAGACAATGAACTTCTTTGCAGAACATTTGCCGACTCACAGACTTTGAAAACCTTATGATTTGTAAATGAGACAGGTCGGAGGGGGGCGGGGGATGCAGTGAGGGTTTGGGATGGAAATGCTATAAACTTTGGTTGTGATGACTGTTGTACACCTATAAATATAATAAAATTCATTAAGTAATTAAAAAAATAAATAAAATTAAAAAAAATAACTCCTGTGTGAAAATGCCACAGAGAAGGAAAGGATGTTTAATTTCATTTGCTTTTTGGTTTAATATAATGGATACTTTGGAGAGACCTAATATGCATCGGCTTTCAAAGAAACCAACAAGGTAGAGCATAGAGGAGTATACTCAGGGAACACATGTCAAAACCTGAAACAAAGAAAAAGGAAATAATTTTTAAAATTAACCATTAATACGGTATCTTCCCTATCAAAACCATAAAAGAAACATGTGCAAAAAAAAAAAAGTAGATTGGACTTCTTTGAAGTTAAATTTGGGGGAGGATTAGGATAAATCAGGGAAAAATGAAAGCGTTGGGAAGTGGAATCACTGTGTTAATGGAGGTAGAATGTTTTTCTCGGCTTCCGGAATAGCTAGTAGAGGATATTATGGCTTGGAAAATTAAACTCTGAAGTGAAGTACAACTTGGTGAAGCAGCAAAAAACATGTATTTTTTCATTCCTTGAGCTGCTGAACATGTAAGTTTAGAACTGTCAATAACAGCATTTTAAATTCAGGAATCTGATAAGAGTGGCTCTCCTATTAGTTCAGTGAGAAAACCAGAAAAAACCCTCCTTAGAAGGAGGAGCAGTAAGCTCTACAGAACAAGGCAAAAAGTGGGGGTTTCTTTTGTATTGAAAATAGACAAGGGTATACCTTTGGTCTTGTGTGGAATCAGGATAATTAAGGTCCCTCAAAGAGTCAGCTGCTACAAAGGTGAAGTCCCCTACTCTCCAGGGAGGGTAGAATCTCTGATACCAGAAAGAGCTCACAAAAAGCCTAGGTCTGGAAAGGGGAGCTGAGGAAGGACTGTATTTATTTCTTATTCGCCCACGGCAAATTTGGAACAGTGGAAGACAGGAAAAGTTTGGGGTTAGGATAATTACCTTTAGAAGCAGAAGGCGGCTCAGGCTAAAGCTACTACTATTAGTATATAATTAAACTTCTATTGATGAAAAGGGTTAATGTATATGGGTGAACTTAAGATTTAGCATCTTTGAAATTGAATTCCTCTATTCAGGAAGGACATTTTATTTTGTATCATAATTTCTTTCTGGAAATGTTACAGTGAGGTATGATCATGTTGTGAGTGGGCCCCTTTTATACAGTATAATTGGTAGCAAGTATGTGATAAGGATTCAATCAAATTTGGATACAATGAAACTTAATATCTCAGGTCAGATTAAACACCCTTCTGTCAACCTATACCAAATTCTTCACTGCTTCACTCTCATACTCTCAAAATGGTGAGACTACCTACATTCAAACCCCAGCTCAGAATGTGACCTGGGGGCAGGTGCTTTCCTTGGACCTGTTTCCTTCTGTGTAATTACCTTGCAAGGCTGTTAGGAATAAATGAGTCGTTCTACATGAGGTGCTTGGAATATACATGTGTACGGTACGTGTGCCTTAGAGGGCATGAGACACACTCTGTAAGTATTACACTCATTGGTATTGATGGGAACTCAGGCATTCTGAGGATCGTATTTTACTACTGCGCATTAAAGACCAGAGTCCTGCTCTAGCTTTTCTCTTGAACTTCGCATTTTTGCTCACTATGGCCTGGCTATGGGGGAAACACACCTACCTCCTAAGCAGCCTAACTCTTAGACTTCCACAGCAGTAGAGGTGGGACAGAATAGGAGATCCCATTTTGGCCCACAGGTCTATGCCAAGGCTGATTTACAATCCTCCCTAACAATCTGCATTAGAAGGTTAAGAAATTACACATCTATTGAATAGTTGATTACAAACAAGTAATTTAATTAATTAAGCCGCCTCTCTAGGAACCTCATGGAGTAGAAGTGGACATATTTGTCAGGATTCATGGTTCAATCATTTCTGAGTTCCAAAGAATCACAGCCATACAACAACATGAAATTCTCATCCTTAACTTTAACACAAAATCTTTGATGTTTAGCATATTATTAAATATGCAGAAAGTTATGAAGTGCCATAAAGGAAAAATAGTGCAAAATAACATATAAGGTTTAAAATCCTTTATAAAACGAACTTCCAGTCCTCATCACCTACAATAATAGAGTACTATAAGAACCTTATGTGACAAGATCTTGTTATCAGCATTCCTTAAAGAAAATGATGTAACTTTCTCATCATAAGATAGTCTCCTCTTTTTCTCATGAAATCACAACCTTCAATGTTAATACATTCCTAAGTAATAGAGTCCGGTCAGAAACACCATCATTCTCCAGTTCATAGCATTGAGAGATCAATTTTGGACATTCTGGATTTTAGTTCTGGGGTGAATATAACGCATTCTGATAACCAAACTCCTTAAGTGCCACCGCCTCTCATTTTACAGCACGGACCCATTCAGAGTCAAAGAACACACTGAAACTCGGTCCTTTACTTGTCTTCCCTTGCTGAGTTTCGCCCTCAAATTCAGGGACTTTTTAATAGTTAGCTCTGTGTAAAACTAAAGGTTAGTTAACCTCTCAAAACTTAATTGCCAAAAGAAATCTAGCACTGTCCCCCTGAAGTTTCTTGGCTAGAAGATACTGCCTTCAACATGGCAAATCTCGCTAAACATGTACCAAAGACACTAGAGGACTTGAACGGGCACAACCAACAGTATCTGCCTTACCTTTATTTGTTTACCCGTGTAAATTACTTTTACTACTTGGTGTCAAATGTCCAACAAGGTTCTAAAAAGGCTTTTGCCCAAAAGACCACTGAAAAAAATTTTTGCACATAGCAGTATCAGCAGGGAGAAACTTTCTGGAGCGAAAATCGATCAAATTTACAAAATAAGCAGTTTTTATTGAAGTATACTTGATTTATAATAGTGTTAGTTTCACGTGTAACAGCAAAGTGATTCAGTTATAAAGAGATCACAGTATGTATCTATATTATTCTTTCTACACTTTTCCATTATAGTTTACAAAACAAGCATTTTATATTTCCTTGATTCAGTAATTCAGATTGTAGGTGTTTTATGCAAAGAAATATATAGTCATTGTAGTAGTTTTGTTGCTTTTGCTGCTGTTTGTTTGACAAAGTAAAAATAGTCTAAATATCTATTAATACTTCAAGAAAAAATGCTTATTTTGTTAATTTTTAGATCCATTTTCCCTCCAGAAAGTTTCTCCCTATTTATAATTTTATGTGGAAAATATCTATTAATAGGAGGTTGGGTAATTAAATACCTTTAAACACAAAAATGCTACATAGTAGTTGAAAAGAATTTAGAAAATTTATATGTATTAAAATGGTTCAAAATAGATTAACTGAAAAGATTACAGAGAACATATACGGTATGATTTCATTTCTATTTTATGTACAAAAACTCTTGAAGGGTAGACATTAAATCATTAACCAATGCTATCACTTACAGCTGAAAAACTGTGAAGACTTCCACTTTATAGATTTTTATATTAATATCTTACAATTAAGTGCGTATATATTCATATATTCTTCCAACAAAGAGAAAAAAATGAGAAAAGCATGGGTCTCTCGAGATGATTTTCTCTAGTCTTCTAACATCCACTGCGATTCTAACATGGATTGTAAAACTAGATAGTCAGTATTCAGAGTACTTTTATAATCTCAGAAAGACGAAGGAATGTCTGCAGAACAAGTTCATTTAAGAAGGTCAGGAACACAGAATACTGAGTAGTGCTCAGTGAAGAAGAAAGAATGCTGAAGGACAGATGTGTGCTGGGGTTAAGACAAACTTGGGCAATAACTTGCCCATGTCCCAATTTTTGCTAGTAGCTAGGGTATCTTACAGCAGTTAAAGTAACGCCTGAGAGGCCAGAATTAAGAGGATGGACTCTAAGCATCAAAAGAATAAGTTTACACAGCTCTCTCATATCTTCCTACACCAATTTTAAGTTGCATAAGTCAGTATCTTGCTTTTGTACCTGTTGATAGAATAAAGTATCTGATTCCTGGTGTTTTTTTTTTCTGATATCCAGAGTTAGCACAAGCCATTTATGCAAGCAGTTTCAGAAAGAAAACAACATCAAGCTACGCAACTGCTGCTAGAAAAAGCCAAAAGATACAATTAAGAAAAGGATCTCACACACAAAAGCAAATAAGGGAGGAAAAACCCTCTCCTGTCCAACCACCAGCTCTCTCGAGATTCACTCCCGTCCCCTCCCTGTGGTTATTCTACCGCCAAAAGTTCAGCACCTGAAATTCACAGCAAGCCTCAATGTAACCGTATACAGGCAACTGAATACTGGTTTTCCACGTCCCATGACTTCCACATTTTATGCATTTTCCTTTTAAACAAATGGCTTTCATTTGTGACAAGTGACTAAAATTGAGTTCTCCCTGTTAAGAAGGGGGTGTGTGTGTGTGTGTGTGTGTCTAATGTATTACACAGAGTAGTTGGGTATGCAAGAAAAAAATATTCAGGTGACTGGTGGTCATAAGGCTTTTAAAAGCTACTGGCACTAAAGAAAATGGTTAACACTTTCACCTGTATGGTGAGTAAATTTTGGTATTAACAGCCCTTATAAATATCTGCTCATGAACCGGTCTTTACATCTGCTTTCCCATTCCAAACTGTGCAGATATGCAAAAGGTTTCTTATTTGGAAAATAATATGCAGCACTTTACTGGGTAACTACTGAGCTGACTATGAGGTAGCCAAAAAATACAAACAGTTCCACTTACCAGGGCCTCTCTGGAGGATTTTAAAGACCACAGTTTGCTGCCTTCTAATTCTGGATTTCTGGAATAAAAATAAGACATCTTTGGAATGAAGGAGTTTTATAATCTACCCGTAAGGCCATTGCCAGAAAATAAAGCCTATTTAATTTCATTTAACATTCAGAGCGGCATTTCTTATGAGAAGTTTAGTCCTACCAAAATTTTACGGCCACGTTTTTTGGAGTTTGAATCCTGCAGGAAGAGCCCATTCCACTGCACATTCGTCTAATTGAATATTTTCCACTGACAGTCAAACCAGGATTGCATTGTTTGGCCAACGGCCAGATGTAAAGTTCGGGAGTGTTGTGTCATGTTCAGAGTACTCCAGGACTGCAATAAATTTGTCAAGCAAAACTGACATGGGCTCAGGAAATACATTGTCAATCTTTGTGATCTGAAATAACTTACTCTAGTCTCAAGATACAAGCTACATGACTAGACAAAGCTATTTGCTATTAGGTGATTATCATTAGAGGAACATTCCAATAATTAGTCTGAATTTTTCTCTCAGAAGCATGTTTCTGAGCTTCAAAAACATACTTGTACACACACACACACACATCACACACATCCATACACATATCCAAATGAATAATGGAGTGTTCACGTGGCAATGCTGAAACATGGATGTATTCATATGTAGTGTGTAACTCACCATATTTTTAAAAAGATACATTTCATACATATAATACAAGCCTGTATAGGCACAGATAATTCTGGAAAGATACATTATAAATTATCATATAGAAAATACTCTGGGAAATGAGTCTTAGGATTTGGGGATGTATGAGAAACCTTTATTTTCTATGTACTTTTTCGAATTATTGATTTTATTTTGAGCAGTCTTTACAATTTTACATAAATACTTATGTACGGGATTGAAGAAAAGATGGTATTAATCTTGATTTCAGATAAATATTAATTTTCTATAAAAATCAAGAAAAATTAATTCCTAAGAGAGATTTCTGCCATATCAATGGTCCTGAAAGTGCTGAAAAAAATTCGGAGTCTGTTTTCTAATATTGTATTTACATATACACACTTACTGCAGATGCAGCTTTTTTTTTTTTTTTCCACAGCACCCACGTCATGAAGAAGTTCTAAGACCTGGGATCAAACCCGAGGCACAGCAGTGGCAACACCGAATCCTTAACTGCTAGGCCACCAGGGGACTCCAGATTTAACTTTTATATAAAACTCCCGCCCCCGCCAAAGATGTCACAAAGTCTTAATTCCTGGAACCTACGAACGTTACCTTACAGAGGTGATTAGGTTAAGGTCCCTGAAAAAAAGAAAGCATCCTGGATTATCCACGTGTGCCCCGTGGAATCACAAAGTTCCTATCCATAGGGAGGCACGAGGGTTGGAGTTTTAGAAAGGGAGGAGGGAGGATGGACTCGGAAGTTACAGTGACGCTGTCATGAGCCAAGGAGTGGGGGTGGTTTCCAGAGGCTGGAAAAGGCAAGGAATACACTTTCCTCTAAAGCCTTCAGGAGAACACAGCGCCGCAGACACCTTAGCTTTACCCCGTAAGACTCATTTCAGATTCTGACTGCTGGACTATAAGGTGGTGCCATTACAGGCGTGCCTCGTTGTATAGTATTTTGATTTATTATACTTTGCAGATACTGCTTTTTTTGTTGTTGTTTTGTTTGTTTTTTTACAAATTCAAGGTTTGTGATAACCCTTGACTGAACAAGTCTTTCAACACCACTTCTCTCCAACAGCATTTGCTCATTTTGGTCTGGGCCACATTTGGGTAATTCTTAGAATATTTCAAGCCCTCCACCCGCAGAGAGATTGTAACTAACTGGAAGTTCAGATGATGGCTAGCGTAATTTAGCAATGAAGTGTTTTTTAATTAAGGTATGTACATTACTTTTTAGATTTAATGCTGTTGCACACGCAATAGACTACAGCATAATATAGACATAACTTTCATTATGTACTGGGAAATCAAAAAATTCCTGTGACTCATTTTATTGCAGTCGTCTGGAACTGAATCCGCAATATTTCTGAGGTATGCCTGTGTGTTATCTTAAACCACTATGTTTATGGTAATTTGTTACTGCAGCAATAGGAAACTAATGCAATAAATATCATCTGCCAGTGCTGTGCTCGTTTCTTCTCAGAGTATCCTAACCTCTACCCTCTCCTCTAGCTCCAGCTCTTTTTCCTCCAGCCTCTAGGGAAATGTACAACTGCAGTGTGGCTGGGAACTGGAGGATGGGGACACAGAGGATCCAAAGTACTGCCCTTCTTTGATTCAGGAGCGCTCCTCCTGGGCTGTGCCCCCTCTACGCTGCCAGCTCCTGCTGCACGGCTCTCCCCTTCTTATTTAAAACTGCAAGTAGTCATTCATATATCCCAGAGATATTAATATCTTGAGGGCAGATACTTTAAGACATTTATAGATTTCTTTTAGTACTAGTTTACTCTCTGTCTTCTTACACATTGAAAGAAATGCAAATTGTTAAAAACTTGCACATTTTGTTCAGAATATTCTCTTAAATGTGTCCCAGCTCCTGTAATCTGCTACCCACATCAAATTTTTCATTATTCCAAAGTCAGATTCTTGTGTTACCTAATGTTGGATTTTTAAAACGTGCTACTATTTCTCAACTTATGTTTTTAGCTTGAAATTTCCAACAACTGCCCTTCCTGGCTGGGGCTGAGCTTCCATAACACAGAAATCCCATCTCCCTTCTCTTTAATGCTACCTTTTAACAGTCTTGACGCTTTCAGGCTTCCAGTCCACAGAAAATTATCTCCACCCTTTATCCCAGGTGCTCCATCAAGGCAACTGGGTTTTAAAGCTATGAAAATCCAGTTTTTAAAAAGACATAAAGATACATTTATATCGTTCATTCTTTTAATGAAAGCCTAGAGCAACACCCTCCATCGATCTCACAAAATTAAGATAAAGTGATGAAAATCTGCCATTAAACATTTCTTGATAGCTCCATAGATAGCTAGTAAATAGATATTTTAACAGACATTTTAATAGAAAATAAGAGGGCAGGAAATTTGAAGATGCTAATGAGCTGTCCAAGTTCTACATTTCTTAAGGCAGCTTGCTTGCCCTGTTTGTTTATAATATTAAAAAGCGTCCTTAGGGTTAATTCTTTCTCTCTCTCTCTCTTTTTTTTTTGCTTTTTAGGGCCACACCCATGGCATATGGAAGTTCCCAGGCTAGGAGTCGAACTGGAACTGCAGGTGCTGACCTACACCAGTGCCAAGCAATGTCAGATCAGAGCTGTGTCTGTAAGAGCTAAACGGCAGCTCATGGCAACACCAGATCCTTAGCCCAGTGAGTAAGGCCAGGGATCGAACAAGCATCCTGTGGGTGCTGGTTGGGCTTGTTTCTGCTGAGTCACAATGGGAACTTCTAGAGTTAATAATTTTTGAGTAAATTTCAATTTTTTCAGAAATCCTTAAAAATGAAATATGTATCTACCATATGAAAGAAGGTATACAAGAAAGGTAATACTATTTTATTTTTCTATTCACAAATGACTGTCATCCTTCACAGATAAGACTTAATATTCTAGAATATCTTCCTAAAGTGGAAGAACGTATTACTCCCAGACTAAATACATCATCAATACCCTCTCCACTTCCTCTCAAAGGCAACTAGGATTTCACAGTAATATACTTTCATAATTTTTTCCTTCCTAAGCCTACATGAATGTACTACTTTCAGGCGAAAAGAAAGCGGCATTAAGCTATATTCAATTAGAGTCCAGTTTGAAAAAAACATCTGAGCAAACACTATTGCACAATTTGCATAGTGCTTTTGGAAAAGCAGCATCATGTCCAAGTATGATTGAGACTGGTCCCTAAGTCCAAAATTACATCACCTCCAGGAGTTATGGTTACTTTCATCAGAAAGGTGAAAGTTGCCTCCTCAGTCAGATTACTTTCAGCAATATGCCAGCGCTTGTTGGCCATATGTTTCAACTTGTAAGATGTCCTGTTAGAGTTATGGATGCAGTTCTGCAGTCAAGAAAATGACAGATTTCTCTCCCTTGAAGACATTAACTTTATTCCACTTTGTTCTAACACCATGTGCAGACAATGAGAATGATATAGTAGTCCCCTGTTTTCTCAATGAATATAATTCAAGATGAGCCTGTTGCTACCTTCTCACATGGTTTCTGTCTGACCTTTTGGATTCCAACTTACTCTCAGCTTTGTCTTCTACCAGTGCTGTCTCCCTTATGCTATTCTGATTCATTTCCTACTGATTTAATAATAGTGAATTACTTAGTCAATAATAGAGCATTATTTATCATTACTACATGCCAAATAAAAACATTAATCTGCTCATCTAGTCATCTGAGAGTCACTGCACAAGCAAGTATTAAGTATAAACCTAGGGGTTTCCATCATGGCTCAATGGTTAGTAAACCTGACTAGTATCCATGAGGACATGGGTCCTATCGCTAGCCTCGTATTAAGTATAAACTTAGGAGTTCCCATCATGGCTCAAGAGTTAGTAAACCTGACTAGTATCCACGAGGACATGGGTTCTATCGCGGGCCTCACTCAGTGGGCTAAGGATCCAACAATGCTGTGAGCTGTGGTGAAGGTGGCGGACACGGCCCAGATCCCACATTGCTGTGGCTGTGGCATAGGCCTGCAGCTACAGCTGTGATTCAACCCCTAGCCTTGGAACCTCCATATGCCATGGTTGCAGCCCTAAAAAGACGAAAGACCAAAAAAAGAAAAAGTATAAACTTAAACAGACAACCAAAAACACAATTAGTGACAATTTTAACTAAATATCTTAAAATATCTAATATTTTGAAATTTCATTATCCATGCAAAGTACTCTATATGAAAACTGTCACTAACTGTGTACTAATCCATCAGACAACTCTTTCTTTCCACCCTAAGTACTGTCATTTTTTTGTTTAATCCAAATGTACCTTATCTTTCAGCTTACATTTTAGGTCTTCTTAACAATTCACTTCAGACACATTTAAGGACCGCTTGATCCCAAGATCACACCAGCTCCCCAGTCTTTCAATTCTACTTAGACATTTTTATGGTACTGTGTTGCAAATTTTACTTCTTTAGTACATATCAATCAACACATAAGTTTTGTTGACTTTTACTAGACTCTAATACAAAGTTTATCTCCTTTTCTTTTCCTCTCCATCCTTAATGTGATAAAATTGACAAATAAAATTGTATATTTACAGTGTACAACTTGATGCTTTGAGATATATATATAATATATACACATATAATACATACATATATAATATACATAATATATACACATATACTATATATACATATATAATATATACATGATATATATACATATATAGTATATATATATACGTATATATATATTTATATTCTACTTCCTTTACTTAAATAATTTCTTTATATCTGTAGATATTTGTGGGTTTTTTTTTGTTTTGGGGGGTTTTTTTACATTTAAAATCAAAACCACGGAGTTTTCGTCTTGGTGCAGCAGAAATTAATCCAACTAGTAACCATGAGGTTGCAGGTTTGATCCCTAACCTCAGTCAGTGGGTTTAGGGATCCGGCATTGCTGTGAGCTGTGGTGTAGGTTGCAAACACAGCTTGGATCCTGAATTGCCATGGCTGTGGCGTAGGCCAGCAGCTACAACTCCAACTGGACCTCTAGCCTGGGAACCTCCATATGCTGTGGGTGCAGCCCTGAAAAGTAAATAAATAAGTAAATAAATAAAATAGAAAAAAACAGCTGGAGAGAACAAACATGCATTGATTTTTCTCCTCAGAGTCCTATGTTTTAGCAAATATTTAATTAATGGAATATAATTATGGTGAAAAAATTGTCTTTGGAAGAATACTGAGTCACTGCGGAATTTCATTTATTTAGCAGGCACTGAGCTTGTGCTATGTGTCAGGCATATCAGAGGCATGGTACATGTGTCACAGAAGATTCCCTGGCCTCGGGGTGCTTATAGTCACTCTTACATTCTAGTTGTAGAAGACAGGCAATGGACAACAAACACAGAATCATGATGCAAATAACAATTCTGATGGTAATGCATGTTTGAAGACCATAAAACAAGATATTATGATAGACTGGGAATGGGGCTGAGGTACTGTTAATGTGAGGGTGAAAGGAAACCTCCTTGAGAAGAGGACATCTTAGCTGAAATTTAAAGAACGTGCCATCAATGCAGAGCTTCTGCAGATTAGCATCCAAGTAGCAGGAAAGCTAAGACAAAGAACCTAAGGCAGAATTAGCAGTTGTTATAAAATGGCAACCAGATACAAAATCAATATACAAAAATCTGTTGTGTTTCTGTACACTAATAATAAACTATAAGAAACCGAAATAAAACAATCCCACTTACAATTACACCAAATAGAATAAAAACCTCGGAATAAATTTAACCAAGGAGATGAAAGACCTATAAACTGAAAACTGTAAGACAGTAAGACATCAAAGAAAGATACTGAAGACACAAATAAACGGAAAGCTATTTCATGGTTATAAATTAGGCTTAATATTGTTAAAATACCCATACTACTCAAAGCAATATACACACTCAATGAAATGTCTATCAAAATTCCAATGGGATTTTCCATTGAGACAGAAGAAACAACTCTAAAATTTGAACAGAACCACAAAAGACTTCAAATAACCAAAGAAATTTTGAGAAAAGTGAATAAATTTGGAGGCACCATGTGCCTTAGTTTTAAAATATATTTCAAAGCTATAGTAATCAAAACAGTAAGGTATGTGAGAAAAAACCAACACACAGACCAGTGGCATAGAGAGGTCAGAAATAAACCCACACATATATGGTTGAACAATTTATGACACAGGAGCCAAGAATAAGCAATGAGTAAAGGACAATTTCTTCTATAAATGGTGTAGGGAAAACCGGACAACCACATGTAAAAAAATGAAAATGGACTACTACCTTTTACTACATACAAAAATTAACTCTGAACGTATTGAACACTTGAATGTAAGACCTGAATCATAGAAATCTTAGAAGAAAACGTAAGAAGTAAGATCCTTGATATCAGTCTTGGCAATATTTTGTGAATTTGACACCAAAAACAAAAGCAACAAAAGGAAACATAAATAAATGGGACTACATCAAACTAAAAATCTTCAGCACAGCAAAGAAAATCATCCCTCAAATGCAAAGGCAATCTACTGAATGGGAAAAATGTTTCCAACTCATATATCTGATAAAGGATTAATATCCAAAATATATAACTAACTTATTCTACTCAATAATAAAAAGTCAAATAATTGACTAAAATATGGGCACTGGATGCAAATAGACATTTTTCCAAAGAAGACAGATGACCAGCAGGTACATGAAAAGATGCTCAACATCACTAATTATCAGGGAAAAGCAAATCAAAACCACCCTGAGATATCACCTCGCACCTGCATTTGGAATGTATAAGCAACGAGATCCTGCTGTAAGAACTGGGAACTATATCTAGTCACTTGTGATGGAGCATGATGGAGGCTAATGTGAGAAATAGAATGTATATATATATACATATATGTATGTGTGTATATATGTGTGACTGTGTCACTTTGCTCTGTAGTAGAAAATTGACAGAACACTGTAAACCAACTATAATGGAAAAAATGAAAATCATTATAAAAATAAAATTAAAAAGTCAGAAGGAGAAGAATACTGAATGGTTTCACATACATGCGGATTTTTTGTAATGAGCTCGTAGATGCCAACAACAGATTGGTAGTTGGCAGAGGCAAAAGGTATAGGAGGAAGAAATGGGTCGAGGGGGTCAAATGGTAGAAACTTCCAATTATAAGACAAGTACGTTCTGGGGGTATAATTGCAGCATGATGACTACAGTTAATAGTACTATATTGTATGTTTGAAAGTTGCTGAAAGAGTAGATCTTAGAAGTCCTTCTTATAAGAAAAAATGGTTGTTACTAAATATAATGACAGGTGTTAACTAGACTTATTTGGTGATCGTTTCACAATACATACAAATATCAAATAATTAACTTGGACACCTAAAAGTTATATAAAATTAGATACCAACTATTAATTAATTAGTGAATTAATTAAAACAGCTACCATACAGCTATTTCTCCAGTGTAGGAGGCAGGGGGAGAGGGGTACAGCAGTAAGACTGGAAGGGTAGTAGGTACAGCTCGTTACAGGGTGGCAGCCTAGGGCAAATGTGTTAGGTTTATTCTAAATGTATTAAGGAGCCTTTAATAAAGCAAGGTGACGTGACTTGGTTGGCTTTTTAAAATGCACGAACAATATGCTGCAAGACTGAAACAAGAAGGTCAATGAGGTGGTTATTTTAACAAACGAGTAGTTCACTTCCAACAGAGATTGAAAAAAACGGAAGGACGGCAGTTACAGTTCCCTGCAACACTTTTCCAAACTTTCACTTCTCAGCTCTTACCATGTTGCTCTCCACCCTGGAAGAGTTTCATCGATTAACACACTGAATTCCTCCAAACCTCAAATGGACGCTTTTTGATTTGTACATCTATTGTTGCTATTAATTCCTTTTTTTTGTTTTTCCCTTTTTTTGGCGGGGGGGGGGGGCTGTACCTGTGGCACATGGAAGTTCCCAGGCTCTGGGTCCAAACAGAGCTGCAGCTGAAGGCCTGCGCCACAGCCACCGTGGGATCTGAGCGCTGTGACCCACACCACAGCTCATGGCAACGAGGGATCATTTAACCCACTGAGGGAGGCCAGGGATTGAACCCATGTCCTCATGGATACTAGCTGGTTTTTGTTACCGCTAGGCCATAACAGGAACTCCCTGTTGCTTTTTCAATAAAGACAAAGAGTGGAATACTTATGCTACAGTACTAGCATGCATTTTAAACCTGCAATATCCTGCTTTCCTCTGACACAAGTATTCTTCCTTGTGATAGCTACATGGAATCAGTTCAATGATAGCAAATCTCAGGTAAAGCACAACTGAAAAGAAATATCCTACTTAGTCTCAGCCTTCAACTGTGGAACTGGTACCACACCTATCCATTTCTCAGAGTTGTGTTCAAGACTTTAGTTCATCTATTTTTATCTATACACTCATGTTTTTTACAGACAAACCATCAAAATCCTGGCTCTTCCTGTTAAACTAATATAGTTATTTATTAAAAGGTTTTAATGCAGAAATTACTTTCTTAGAAACTTGTGTCCTTAGAAGGAAATGGAGGAGTTCCCATTGTGACTCAGTGGTTAAAGAATCCAACTAGGAACTGTGAGGTTGCGGGTTTGATCCGTGGCCTTGCTCAGTGGGTTAAGGATCCGGCGTTGCCGTGAGCTGTGGTGTAGGTCGCAGATGTGGCTCGGATCCCGCGTTGCGGTGGCTGTGGCGAAGGCCGGCGGCTACAGCTCCTGTTAGACCCCTAGCCTGGGAACCTCCATATGCCACGGGTGCAGCCCTAGATAAGGCAAAAAGACAAAAAAACAACCAAAAAAAAAAAAAGATAGAGAAGGAAATGGAACCAAGGTGGGGAAAAACAGATTTTTTTGATCTGGTACTCAAGGTGAATATAATTGTATTAGTTTAATGTGGTGACATCCTTAAGCCTTCAAAACCAGGATGATTAATTTATGGTTTTGAGAGAAAGGAAAGTAATTTGTTCATATGTTAACATATGTATGATGCCACACATAAACCTGAAAGTTTTAAAATTTTTTCTCAATTTAATTTTCTTCTGAGGTTAGTTTTTTTTTTCTTTTATTGTCTTAAGGCACTTTAGATAATCGAGTATTCAGTCTTAAAACAAGTATGAAGTTCCCAGCTTTCACTTAAACCTTCCAGTCTCATCTGACCGGATGCTGGGAGGAGGCAAAGTGCAGCACTCATGAAGCCAGGGCACAGCCCCCAGCGTTTAGAGCGATGACTAAAGCGGCGTAAGTTGCACCTTCCGGTTAGAGGAGTGAAACTTGGTTGAGTGGCAGATTTGGGAACTGGGGCCAGACTAAGAGGAAGGCCTTTGTAGTGAAGGAAGATGCGACTGGATTTCGTTACAAAGCTATAATGCAGGCTGGGAGTCTCGGTGGATGTCAGTTCTAAGGAGCAGGAATAAGTTACATGGCAAGATTTCGATGGCCTCTTCTCTACTGATGCAATAAAGAATTGCTTGCAGCTAAAATTCAAACAAGTTTGAAGGATGCCTGGCCTTCCTTAAGACCCGTCAGCACCCTATTCTACCTGACAAATCCTGAGAACCCCAATTCTCCCATCCAGCACACCCAGAACACAGACGGATTGGGAGGAGAGAGAGCCCCCACTCCTAAGTTCCACAGCACTGGCAGACAGGCAGGAGAGACGCAGAGCGGTAATCACACAGAACTGCTTTCCAGTGGGGCAAGCATATCAAGTTCAGAATTGACATCTGCCTTGTCTCTGCTCTGGATTTTAATAAACAAGCATAACTCAGGGGGTTGTTCATTCACCACAGCCAGTATTGCATGCTAACTCTTTTGAAAGAAAATTATAAAAGGAAAAAAATCACCAGAATAGTTTTATTGATATGCCTTATTTAGAAAGGATTCTCAGTTATGTCTGTGGCTTGATTAACACTTTTAATTGGTCCCTGAGGCAAGGGAAGGAGAAACGAATGTTTCAACAATTTTTCTTTTCCTCTGGTTGGCGTTGATGGGAAAGGAACATTATACACTACTGCAAATTAGTTGCTTCTACAACGGTTTTGTTTTATAGAACTAGAAAATAAGTTCCTAAAATGATAAAACCAGTACTTATTCATGTTAAGACATTGTACAAAGGTAAACCTTATATTTTTTTCTATCTCCTTTGCAAGAACTTTAGTCACAAAACCCAAATGGTAGCCATTAATAACCCTTCTTAGTGTTTGCTAAAATTTGCTACATGTATACAACATTTATAGGGATAGACTTTTCATTTAAAGAGTGAAACAGAAATAATTTTTGAACTTGCTTTTTTTTTTTTTTTTTTTGCCTTTTGTCATTTTAC
>PVHT020000886.1:27209119-27263973 GCA_004024745.2 Catagonus wagneri | reverse complement strand
AGGGGTCTAATCGGAGCTGTGGCCACTGGCCTGCGCCGCAGCCACAGCAACGCAGGATCCGAGCCGCGTCTGCGACCTACACCACAGCTCACGGCAACGCCGGATCGTTAACCCACTGAGCAAGGGCAGGGATCGAACCCGCAACCTCATGGTTCCTAGTCGGATTCGTTAACCACTGCGCCACGACGGGAACTCCTGAACTTGCTTTTTTAAATAACATTTAGAGACATAAATACTTCTATACTTCTACTAAACTAAATTAGCAAATTAAAGGCTGCATTCATTTATAACTATCAAGAAGCAAGGTTAGAAATTCACAAAATTAACTGAAATATGGTTCTTTTCAACATTTAAGTTTACCTATGAATGTTGCAAGTTAGTAAATAAGCTGGGGAAATAAAAAAAAATTGGATTTGACTCAAAATATCAAAGAAGAAAACAAATTCTTTAACCTTTTGTGTGTATATATCGGTAACTGTGCAAATAAGTGTCAATATGAAAATTTTAAGATGAATACTATCTTTCCTGGCATTGAAAAATAGTTAAATAGAGATACTGGCTAAATGAGGTGAGGAAAACCTAATGATTCCATTGGTTAGACTCTGTTAGCTCATAAGTTACTCTCAAGAAATTTAAGTGTTTTGACAGGAGCATAAACTCAGCATCCTGCAGCTGGAACATAGTCCCAGGAGTGAAATTTACACACAGAATTTCTGGCTCACCATCAAGAAAACTTTTATCCAAATAAATCAAAAAAAATTATAGTGCTGGAATGGACAATAGAATTCCCCAAAGAGACAGAGTCTATCCCCTGCACTGAGACATTCCATACCTTCCAAAAGAATTTATCTTCCTTACATTTAAAAATCACCAGTGTTGGGAATTCTGCAATATCTTTGTGTAATGCAGTCCAGAGCCTCACATCCTTACGTTTAGAATCATATGGTTTTCTGGAAGTCTAATTGCAAATTTTTTCAACTATATTTCAGTTAATTCATCTGCTGTTAATGAAAGAGAACTGAATACAACCTTGCAGTTCATACAGTGTAAGAAGATTATTAGTATGTGTCAGTCTTCAATAATCCACGGAGAAATATTTTTTTTTCAGTTTTCTGTAATGCACCTAAGAGTTTTAGCAATAGCTTTGTAAAAGCATCAGCATTATTTGCATACGCTGCACACAACTGGAAGAAAACCCAGTTTTGATCACCGCTCTGGCATTCCCTTCCATTGCAGGAAGGAGGAGAGAGCACGTAAAATGAAGGTCTCAGCCCCGCCTGAGACTTTTTACTCTGCAGTGAAGAAAAGGCACAAGTCATTTTGAAATATTTGCTGCAGCTTCACAAGAAACGGGCTTGGAATAAAATAAAAGAGGTGAAGAGCTTTCATTCTGAATGGTATCTGGATTTGCTGGTCCCCACACAAAAATCCTCCACAAGGTCCTTAAAGAGCAGCCAAAGAAACTCCAGGAGGAAAATGGCACAGTGGGACAAATGTATGCCCTGCTGAAGGAAACACATCGAAAAACGGAGCTGTAAGTGGGTAAAGCTGAGAAGAAAACAAAGTATTCAGGGGTTGATTTCAGGGAATTCAAAGAAATAAACTTTTATGTGAGGCTGTAAATGAGCCATATGAAGGACCAGGGAAATGGAGAAAATGATCAAAGACCAAAAAAAAAAAAGTACATAGGATATTAACCTTGCAGAAACGGCCTGTCTGATTTAAAGAACACACAAAAACAATCCAAAAAGTAAAGGCGGGAAATAAAACGGGGAATACAGTGGGCATTGAGATAGAAGATGAAAGCTTTTACAGATAAATAAAGCAGCAATAAGCTTATGAGAGCCACTGCCGGCTCTTGAGAAACCGAAAGGCAATGGGGCGATGGAGCCCGGAGATGGGGTGGGATGGGTTACCTCTCTTCTCCATCAGGAAGGGGAAGAAAATACACCGAAACTAGACTCATTTCTTTCAAAGGTAATGAGACGCTGCAAATAAAATTGAGAGTGGCTCAAAAATATGTTTAAAAAAGCAATTCTTAAGCCAACTAAAACTAGAAATCTGAAGGGACTACAAGTGATAGAAGAAGAAATAAATACTGGCATGTACTGACTAATACAGTACAAAATACGATTATATGGGCTAATGACTCTTTTCTTGCTGGTAATCACAGTAATATTTTAGGTATTGTATGAGATGGTTTTTCATCAAAGTAAAATTTCCTTTCTATCGGAAAGAAATGGAAATGAGAAAAAATGATGAAAACATGTTGTATATATGCATCATTTGTAGAGAGTACTCATGATATAATTGTACTTTCAGTTTAATACAGCTCTAACTTGTGCCCATGGCAATGCTATAATTTTGTATCAATCCAGAAAAAATTAAATTATCGATATAAATCTTGCAAAGGTATCATGGAGGCATGCTTACCAAATATCTTTAACTGCTTGCTAAATGTTATTATTCCTATTATGCTAAATCGTTCAGAAAATTTCTTTAATATATCTGAATATTTTCTGCTCCTTAATGTTCCTTTTTAAAATTACTAAAATCAAATAAAAGTAAAGATAGTCAATACCGTATGTCAGTATGGGGCGTAATATAAAAACACATTCACTTTTATTCACTGTGCTTCATTTCTGTCAAACGCATGCAGATGACCAGAAAGCAGTTAGGCAGTTAAATCTGAATTGCAATTGCAAAAGTTAGAATATGTAGGTTACATGTATGGTCTCTGCTCCACATCTCTGAATCCCATAGTTGTCTGATCTCACATTTTCCTTCTCATTTTAGAGGGACTGCCTCCACTAAATGCAGTGTTGTACACAAGTCTTACTTGACCCAGGTCATTGATCTGGTCATTGATCATGTAAGGTTGTCTCTAGTACTCTTCACTCACCAGAAGCAAGAAACTAAACAATTTAGGGGTCTTAAAGTCCTCACTAGCATCAGTAGCATTGTCTTCGCAACAGCATGAGAATGCCGCGGATATACATCAGAGTTAACAGAACTTGGGAAAATAAATTCCGTGTGTTCTTCAGATCGTCACCACAAACACACATAGAACATTACCTGAAGGAGTGGCTTTTCTTCAATGATAAATGTTACAAGCTATAGGGAAAACGTTTTCAACTGCAGCGTAATTATCATATAAACATGGCTATCAGGAATCAGCCCTTTCATCTCTATGACACAAATAATTTCACTAATACTCAGAGGCATCGCGCTCAAAGAGAAGACCTCTGTTTACCATTCAGTCTTAAATTATTTCCCATCAGTAAGTGATCTATTAGAGTAATAAAATTTCAACAATCTACACAGAAGCACAGTCTTGATTTCAAATGGACTCAACTGTATAATGCATACATTACCTCAAAGCTAATATTCCAGAATGGATAGGGTGATATAATGCAATGCTCTGTTGACATAATTAACAATATAAAAAAACTGACCCTGTGATGTCTCGCCATGCAGCTAGTAGATCCTGAAGATATAAACTGATTATCCTCTGTGACGGACAATAAGCTTCTGATTTCTATTAAATATAGCATTAATTATGTGCCAAAATGATACACAGCACCGATTCTTTAGTTATCTTGTCAATCAACTTACTATCAGGAATATAAATGGCTGAGGAAGCTGTATTTCTTGCAGTGAATGGTGTCATTCAGATTTCTCTGAATTTACTTTGCCTTTTAATCAACAATTTTAACTCTAGCTTATAAATCACATATCAGAAATGAACTGATTTGTAGGATATCTTATTTTCATATTTTTCCAGTCTCAGTCAATTTAATAAGATTTGATATAAGGCTGGCCTTGTCAAGTTGCATAACATTTAGGGAAATGAATAAAAGAACTAAAAATTTCTGCTAGAACTACGTTTTTTGCCATAAGCAAAATATCTAACATCATAGTGAAGTAGAAAATACAATCATGTCTCTTATCATGTCATTGAAAATTAATCATATCAGAAATAACGCTATTAGCCAGAGAAAAAAGGCAATAGAAATTATACTTTATTTGCATCAAATTTTATACTCTTTCACTCGTACCTAGATACCCTTAGCTTCTAAAGGTACATTTTAAATTTAATATTCTACCAATTTTACATCACTCCTACATTTGGATTGATTCACTTCCAAGTAAGCAAGACAAAAATGCTACCACAGTAATTTTTTAGAGCTCAGGCATCTTTGCAGTGTGGAGCAATTTTATGGTTCAAAACATAAAGTCTGCCCAACTGATGGGCTCCATGTGGTGTGAGTCATGTTCACTAACTATTTTGTGAAAAGCTCAATTAATTATTGGCCAAACATAAACATGTATTTTAATTCTGTAAGACAGTTCTAAACAATTCTTGTGCTATTGCTAAAGTTAAAATTGTTCTTGAATGGGAACACACTTCATTGTTTTTTGACACAAGGCTAAGTTCAATATTTTGCATCCTATGCTCATATATAAAATTGATAAGTAGCAAATACCAGATCTGTTCTTAATATCAAAGGGGCAACTATCTGGGAAACTATGCTTAGATACATAGCTATGGGTAAGAAAGCAGCCGCATGCCAAGGTAGTCCAGAAAATAAATACTGAATAAATAAATAGCATACACAATTTTCTTTAAGCTAAATCCATAGAAAGTGTATGGTAACACTAATTTTTTTCCAAAGCTTTGTGGTTAAAAGTATTCATTTAGCCTAAAAGTCCAACTTTCAAATGCCAAACACGGAGAGTGACATTGTTTCCAGATGTAGCTTTTAGCAGATCATGTCTTTAGTAATTAAGTGCAGTCAGATCTGAAAAGACCAGTAATTGAAGCAGAATAGAATACAATTTATTGCCGAACAATTCCAGACACAAGGAAGAAAGAATTAAAACGTTTCAAACATCAGACTCCGTGTTCTTGGAAGCTGCTTTTATGCCTTGAAGTAAAAACGTTCATTTTGGTTCAGTACAGACACATGCACACGCACAGGCATATACACTCACTGCACACACAATAAATAAATAACCAATTTATTGAAAAGATGGGGGAGTTCCTGGAAATATATCACCTTCTCCAGGGTATCCACTGTTTCAGTGTTACTCTGTTTCGTTTTGTTGTACATGTATATATGATATTCTTCAGTGCTGTAATTGCACTTATAATGAAAACTCTTTAGATGTCCACTTTACTCCACCCTACTTAGTTCAAAGGACAGACAGTTTGACTCCAGACCTGAACATCAGCTCTCATCTCTCATCTCTGATGTGCTCAAAATAGTTTATGTGCATGTATAAACTAACCATCAGAAATAGGACCTCAATCCATTAAAACGTCAGAAGATCAAGTTCACAGTGAGGCAATAGCTAAATTTCCAAGCCCACAGACTGAATCATTGTCAGAGTTTCAGAATTATTTAGGTGAGTTGATTTACTAACACATCAGCCAACAAGATTTAGCGTTTTGGAGGTTGATTTATAGACTGAATTCATTGTGTCCACAAACTGTAAATAATATCTACACAGAAACAAAATTTCAAAAAGGCCACTTTTAAATATCAAAAAAAGTTTCAAATGTATTATTCCGTTATTGTGTGGCTGTTAGAGCCCTAGGTGAGAGCTGCTTTAATACTTTCTCATTAGAAGAACTACAATGATGAAAATACACTTTTCTATTCTTCATAGCTGTCATTTCTCACTTTGATGCTTTTTTAAAACACAACTGACAATAGAAAAAAATTAGACTCAATCATTGCCACATATTTTTAGAATTAAATACTGGTATCTATAAACTTCTGGCAAATCTAGTTTATCAAAGGTCAGTGTATCATTGCTAAAAATACATGTAACGATTCCATTCCAGTCGGGCTACATCTAGGATCTTGGCAGAGTGACCTAAGAAAACATTCGTATGGTTGATGTCGGAGAATGTTTTGCCTATGTTCTCTCCTAGGAGTTTCATGGTATCTTATCTTTAAGTTTGATTAGTGGGGAGAGTGGATGTCCTTGTTTTGTTCCATATTTTAGCAGGAAGGCTTTCAGCTTTTTTCCACTGAGTATTATACTGGCTCTGGGTTTCTCATAAATGGCTTTTATTATGTTGAGGTATGTTCCCTTTATACCCACTTTGGTAAGAGTTTTTATCATAAACGGTTTTGGCTTGCTATTTACTAAATCTATGGGGGCATCTCTGTGTGTATGTTTTGTTTAGAATATAGCACAACAGAAGGAATTCATTCATTCAGTAATAATTACTGATTGTTAACTATGAGTCAAGCAAACTACATCAAACATGGTCTCCATTCTCAGGAAACTTACATTCTCGTGAGGAAGACAGACAAAACCAAACACAAGCAAACAAAAATTAGTAGCAGTAGTACTAGTAGTAATACCATTTTACTAATTTTGTATGTTTTCTGAAGGAAACAAGCAAGAGAGTATAGGGGTGTGTGTGCTTAATTAAAAGAAGATCAGCAAAGATTTCTCTCAGGTATTAACATTAAAGTGGGACCCTAAGGATGAGACAGAACTCACCGTTTGAAGAGAAGAGAAAAACTATTCCAGGAAGAAGGAAGAGAGTATGCATATACCTAAAGGGAGAAAAAAGGGTAGCCTGCTCCAGGAGCTGAGAGGAGTGTAGCATGACTGCACACAGTCAGCAAGTGAAAGAATAAGAGCAAGGGGGACTTTGGAAAGAGAATGAGGGCTCACAAATCAAGCAGGATTCTGTAGATCATCATTATTTTGGAATAATTTATTCTTTATATAGTACAAAAGCACTGAAATTTTTTGAGCATGGAATAATAAGGTTTTATGCTTAATAAAATCACTCGATATTGTGCAGATGAATTTTAGTAAGTACAGAGTTAAATGAGGGAAGCTAGAAACTGTTACATAATCTAGGTGAGAAATGATAATTTTCTAGAATAAGGAAATAGCAGTGCTCTACAGGAAACACCTTGAAAATGAAATGGTTGGGATTTGATGGACTGAGATCCTGAAGGAGAGGAAAAGATATGACTTGGATTTGTAACTAATCTAATTACACAGTTCTGGATATCATGTATTCACATAGAAAATACTCAGTGAAGGGAGAACTAAGGGGACAGGAGAGGTGTGTGAGAGAAATACAAGAGTTTTGGACACATTCACTCTAAAGTGTTTAGAGTTATTGACTGCTTACTATGCACCAAGTAAGCCCCAAAGTGTTAATATTACAGTAATGGAGACTAAAAGCAAATACACAAAAAAATAAAATAACTGGGCATATCTTGTTTGATTGTGCTTCAATTTATTGTACTCTACAAATACTAGATTTTTTTTCACAAACTGAAGATTTGCGGCAACCCTGCACTGAGCGAGTCTATTGATGCCATTTTTCAACATCATTTACTCACTGATGGTTAGCATTCTTTAGCAATAAAATATTTTTCATTGTTATATTTTCTTCAGATATAATATTTTGCACAATTGTATAGTATAGTACAGTATAATCATAACTTTTACATGTACAAGGAAACCAAAAAATCTACAACTTGCTTTATTCTAACACTCCTTGCACTATGGTGGTCTGGAACTGAACCTGCAATATCTGTACCTGTATTAATTTTGTAAGTTTTATGAAGAAAATAAAAATATGTGGGAGTAAGCAGTCATACAGCCTGAAGATGTAAATCTGAGCATCATTGTCATGAAGACTATGTTTGAGTTTGTGGCGCTGGGTGAGAGATCACATTGGAATAATGTGAACAGGGATCAGAAGAAAGGCAGAGAATGCCATAAAGACACTGGAGGAAGAGCTGACCTCCCCATACTCTGGCTAAAACTATGAAATCAAGTCTCCTTTTCTGGCAAATTTTGTTTTGACAATTCAGGAAACGTCAGTCAAAGACTAAATCCCTTTGATAGAAATTCTTTAGTCATAGTCCATTGAGCATTTATAGATTCTTTAAATATACAAAATTCTTTAAATATTTTAAATATTTAAATAAAATATGTACATTATTTTAGTATTTTCTTTCTTTAATATGTCAGCTCCATATGAATAAGGTAGCAATAACTTGTCTAAGAGATCTGAGTGGCATGTAGGAGCTCAAGAAATAAAACAAGGACTCAATGTATGCATTGCCTGGATCCTATTTATTTTTGAGCACCTGTCTTGCTTCCATTAAAATCAACCAGAAAAATAAAATCTCAATAAGCAAAACATGTTCACTAAGCCAGTTGTGAGATACCACTGGTTACTTTGAATATTTACATAAATTATTCTGAATCATAGACTTAAAATAGTCACTAGGTCAAAGGCTTGGTTCTTAAATATAGCACAGTTATTAGTTCATTTTAAAAACTAAGTCTTTTCACTGTGAGTAAACCACTGTATGTTGATTTATACTTAAAAGAAAAAAAAACTCGTGCCCTTAATTCTAAACAAGAAAATTCAAGAACAATTTTTTTTTTGTCTTTTTGCCTTATCTAGGGCCGCACCTGCAGCATATGGAGGTTCCCAGGCTAGGGGTCTAACAGGAGCTGTAGCTGTCGGCCTTCGCCACAGCCACAGCAACGCGGGATCCGAGCCACCTCTGCAACCTACACCACAGCTCACGGCAACGCCGGATCCTTAACCCACTGAGCGAGGCCAGGGATTGAACCCACAACCTCATGGTTCTTAGTCGGATTCATTAACCACTGAGCCACGAAGGGAACTCCAAGAACAATTTTTTTTTAAACCGATTTAAGCATAAAGTCATATATGTGGTGAGAAATACATTTAATTTTTTGGTGACATATTAAATCACCATTTAAAATATATTTCTCTATAACTAAAACCAAGTTTGAGCATAATCAATTTTATATAAAAACACGTCTAAGAAGCTATTTAGGAGATACGAATATGACTAAGGATCATATGTGCATTATAGAATTATGTCACAAATGCTTGATAATAACTTGTTTTATTATTTTCAAACTGTCTTCTTACACCTTATTCTCTTTGTGTATATTTCCTAATAAAACAATTTAAAAAAAATGGAATGCTGGAGTTCCCCCTGTAGCTCAGCAGAAACAATCCCAACTGCTATGTGTGAGGACATGGATTCAATCCCTGGCCTCGCTCAGTGGGCTAAGGATCCAGCATTGCTGTGATCTGTGGTGTAGGTCACAGATGTGGCTCAGATCTGGCATTGATGTTGCTGTGGTGTAGGCAGCAGCTGCAGCTCTGATTCAGCCCCAAGCCTGGGAACTTCCATATGCCACAGGTGTGACCCTAAGAGGCAAAAATAAATGAATTAATAAATAAAAATAAAACATGGAATGCTTAGAAAATAATGAGTTATGCTGAAAGCCTAAATAAAGAATATATTAAATTTGGCCATTTTTTGACAGTAACTTTTAAATTGAAGCACACATGATCACTAATTGGTTGATTCTTATTATAGATAAATTCATAAAAATTAAGCAGAAATAAATTACATATTCAGACAAGGCAAAGTAAGCTTTTAGACTGTCTTGGTATTGGGTGAGGTGTTATAATGAGCTGGTTGAACTCTACTTTTTAGTGTCACAAAAGTGAGCCCAAATGAATTTTCAATATTTCTGGCTCACTTTCCCCTTAAAACTAAACTGGTGAATGTTAGTCAGTGCTTGGCTGTTGTTAAGTTAAAAAAAAAAAAAGTTAATGTGTGAATGAATAAATACTTTTTAATCTTAAAAAAGACAAAGAACTATGTTTCACTTAGGAAGGTATCTGATGTCATCCCTAATTCACTTTTATTTCAGTGTAAATTCTCATAAAGTCAATTTAGATATTCCAACCATGACTACTGAGGATACTAAGATGTAACATTTATTCCTGAGCCCAGTTCTGATAGACTTGAGATAGAATACTCTCTCTGACATGCATTCTCAATATAAGACAATGTCAAAATAAGTTTCTAAGTGAGATTAGATGTTGCCATGAACACCAGCATAAAACCCATAATGCTTTAAAACATTATAACAGCACATTGTATACTGTTTTTCATTTCATGCTCCTTAAACACTGGACTCATTTTCTGAGTCAATCTTCTTTACTCTTCAGTATGCCTTTGGCAAATACTATTTTCCTGCACGCTATTTACAAGCTGAATTTCCTTCCTTGTCTTTGAGATTTTGCTTCTTTTTTTTTTTGGAGGGGGGTTCTCTTGATCTTTTTTTTTTTTAATAAGAAAAAAATGTGGAATCAAACATAGTTCACCTTGTGTAACAGTATGTCTTAAATATCTTTGTCATAAATAGACACAAGATAATAAATACATACATTTAAATCTACAAATACACTAATAGGACATATTTAGGCATTTATACTATGCTATTTATCATATAAATAGTATACTCTTTATACTATAAAATATAAACTAAATATAGTATGTATACTATATACTATAGTATACATACTATATACTATATATAGTATAAATAGTATACTATAAATAGTATAAGTGCCTAAATCTGTATTAATGTATATCTTTATACATTTTACCTAATTCATCCTTCTTATTACACTCATTGGCAAATCTGGGTTTAGATTTCCCACATAAAATCCATTTTTCTTACTTTATCATCACAGTAAGCATCAATCATGTATGCTATGTAACAAACTCTAAATCCCACCTGTTGTTCCATATCAGCACCACCTCTGAGAACTCTGGCTTAGAGTGTTGAGTCCATGGCTAAATGCTGGTTGCTGCAACAAGAAAGAGAAGTTTTTAATAACTGTCACTTTGAAGCCAAAATGAGACCTAGAGACCTACCCAGAGCAGGTACTCAGTACATGATTGTTCATTACCACATTTTTTGGTTTTAAAATCCTATGACATTTACAGCGCACGTTTCCCTCAAAATCCTGTTACTTCATATATTTGTTCAAATGTTTCTGAAACAAAGAAGCAGATACTCTAACTGGATTGTTTTGGTCGTCTCTATTAATTCTCCTTGAATGCAGAGTCAATATCAGAGCCAAAGACATATCACTTGATCAGTTATCAACTACACAGTAATTTAAAAATCTAGTAAATAAATTTAATTGAGAATAGTAACACATAGAGAATAGGAGTTTTGACCCAGGTTACACTGTTAAAAAAATTAAAAAGTCAGAAGGTGATTCTACAAGTAGAGATATCAAGCCTTTCTCTCCACTGGAATAAATTTCCAAGGTAAGTTACTTAACTGTGGAGAAGGAAGGGTTGGGGATAAAGGTGGAGAGTAGGAGCTCACTGCCTAGCATATGAAAAAATATATACCTCTAGTGTCAGAATTCAAGCAATGCAAAAGACTGTGTTGCCAGTCTACAAAGTTCAAAGCAGAACGCTTTTTGTGCAACTGTGTTATCTCCTGCTGAAATAAGACTACCTCACCAAGGAAATGACTACTTGTTTAGACATTTGCTTTTAGTTGATCAATCAGCTCCCAGTCTGGATGACCATGGATCTGTCTCTAAATATAAAGCAGTCTTTGACTCTTCACTAGACTGAATCATTGCAGCTGTATTTACAAATCCGCTACAGTCTTTGCTGTCTCCTCTTAGTGCTCATCCTGGGATTGTTAAATTGATTAGAAAGTTGAGACACTAAAGAATTACTCTTTCCATCACTCTGTGAAGACACAGCGTCACTGGTGCCACAACCTGTCTCTTCTATTTATATCACGATTTCTCATTCAGGAAAATAAAACTAGTTACTCTTTTTCTTGGTCAAAGTACACCTTCAACCATTATTGCTTCAAATATGAAACTGACACTTTAAGAGTCAAAAATACAGTTCAATGTATTATTTTTACCTATCGACTGCTGAATGAATACTGATTCACTTTATATACATATATTGTACTGTAATGGCTAAGAGCACAGATTCTGAAGTTAGATTACCTGGGTTCTAATTCCACCTATCTAGTGTGATTTTGAGAAAATTATGTAACTGATTTTCTGTGTGTCAGTTTCTCCCATTTTAAAGTGAGAATAATAATGGCCATTACTTCACAGAATATTTTTAGACCTCAAAGGAGTTAACATTTGTAAAGCAGTTAGGAGAGTGCCTGTACCAAAAGTAATTGTAACTTTTTAAAATGTATGGTGAGGGACACTAGCCACATTTTATACATTCAGTAATTGATAACCTGACCATAAATTAATTCTCTCATTCATCAAATCTATATTGAAACTTTACATCCTGGATACCATGATTACTGAAAGGATTTTACAGATTGGTGGAACAGTCAGAATATGTGGAGTTTTTTTTTTTAATTATTTTACAAAAAATAAGAAAGCGGTACAGGAAAAAGTGGTCTGAATGGCAATTCCAAAAAAGTGCATCTTTTAATGATAAGCACTGAATTCAGGAACTTCCTATTAATACAATCACCAGAATATCTATTGATATTGAGCACAAGATAAATGGTTATTAAAACAGTACAGAAATTTGAGAAATACTAAGCCTCCTAAAAAGGCCATTTTTGTAAACCATCTCTCTACTTGAGGGTAGGTCAATGGCTAGGAGAAACAGTCTGGTGACACTCAAATAGTGCTGCTATGGCTTTAGCTGTCTATCCATTCTGTTTTCTGAAAAGAAATGAATGAATCTAAGGTCTGCTGGAAAGAAAAAAATAGGAGAATGCTAAACCATTAGCCACAGTAGCAGTATATGACATTGTTTATTTACTTTTTTATTTTTATTATTTGTCATTTTAGGGCTGCACCCATGGCATATGGAGGTTCCCAGGCTAGGGGTCGAATCAGAGCTGCAGCTGCCAGCCTACACCACAGCCACAGCAACACCACATCTGAGCTACATCTGTGACCTACACCACAGCTCATGGCAATCACTGGATCCTTAACTCACTGAAGCCAGGGATCGAACCTGTGTCCTCATGGATACTAGGTCAGATTCGTTTCCACTGAGCCACAATGGGAACTCCTATGACGTTGTTTTAAAGCAGGTATTCTAGCTTGACTCCCTGAGATCAAGACTTAGTTTGCCATTCTCATGCTTTGTTAACTTTGAGCAAGTAACTACTTCTTCGTGTAGTGTTTCTCTGACTATAAAATGATGATCAGAAGAAGTCACTTTTCATCTGGTTGCAAAACAGTAGAGTACATGATATATGAGGTACATAAACAATAAATCTTTGTTACTAAGAAAATAGCCTCTGATATAAGATTGCTTGGATTTGAATCCTGGCTCCAGCAAATACAGGATGTGAATAGTCTGCAAATATTACTTAGTCTCTCTATGACTACAATCAAAAGGAGATTTTTTAAAAAATCTACATATCTAAAAACATTGTTTACCTTTCCTTTAATTTACCTTGAAAGGATCATTCTTCTCTAATTCATTAAACTATAAAGATAATCCCATATTTAGAAACTTAAAACAATAATCAACGAGCTTCTGGAAGTCCATGTAGGACTGGAAATATTAATGAGACAATGTCTTGGAAACTAACCACTACCACTGTCTATTCTCTGGTCAGAATTCATATCCCTCACACACACAAAATATAACCAGTCTTTCCCCAGGATGCCCTGAAGTCATATCCCATTATGATATTTTTTTTAGGATTGACGTCCAAGACCCTGTAAATCAGTTCTAATCATGGATGAAGCTCCTCGGGTGCAATTTAGCTGGTATAACTTCTAGAGAATAGTTCCTATTGATACGTCCTTCAGTTTAAAGGCAGAAAAATCTAAGGCACTAAGAAATCATAGTCCATAGAAATTGTAAATCCCAGCTGGACACAACATTGACAAGAAAGATTCTCGATAGCTCTTGGATTTGCCTTCTGGGCTTCTGGTGGGTTCCTCTAAATTATCCTTCATTTGCATTAAAAAAATTATCGGTGTTTACAGATGAATGATACTTTAAGCCTGCTTCCTATCTACAAAAGTTTGAGGATCCAAAGTTCTCTTTTTATTTGACAGTACCTCTGTGTCTTTTAGTCCAAGCTGGCAGTGTTTCCACCAATATTATTCTCTTAAAGAGTCTATGGATTTCTTATAAATAAGAGTTTAATCCATCAGGTAAAATCTACACTACATTAATCTCCTTGAAATAAGTCTTTCTGTATTATAGGCCTTCTATAAAGTTATTTTAGGACAATGTCCCTTATACTCTTAGAATTCTTTTTAACATAGGATCTATGAGATACTAAAAGGGGTTTTTCTCTGATCAAAGTACTATTTTGAATCCTTCTGAACACTTAACAAGGGGATACACAGGTACACTCTTGTCCTCATCTGTAGACCGTGTTTTTATGACAATATACTATTGCAACCTTTGCCTAGAAGCCACTTCTTAAACGTAGGACTGTTTCCATCTGGAGAGATTGGGAACAATCAAACCCAACAAAGTACTTGCTCATCGTATTTACTAGTTCCTTCTTAGCTTATCATTTTCCTCTTAAATTGCATAATAGTGAGAAAAAGACAGGAAGCACCTTTATCATTCTGCTTGAAATCTCCTGAGCTAGGTCATCAGTTCATTAGTTATATTTTCTATTTTCTACATTACTACAGGCAATTGTTAAGAGCCTTCTAGCACTACACAAGTTTTCTCTAGTCTCCAGCTTCCTTTTCTCTTAAGCTACTATCTACACACCATCACACTTTTGCCTTTTATTTTACCAACTTCTGCCTACCCCACAGTCCTAGATTCACAAGGCTAAACTTGAGGTTTGCTTACATACTTCTGGTTAAATATATACACTCTGGTTATCTATTTCTACTCTACTAACTAGGATTTCTTCTTTTCTGTATTTTTCCGCTTTGATGCTTACTTTGAAATACAGGATGCTTTGCATAACCCTAGAGGACTAGTCAATACCTATAGAAAGTAAAAAAACCTCACCCTTGAATGTGGTTTTCAAATACCATTAAAGCAATCGAGAGCCCCCAAACTAAGAACGACAACTCTGCCCCAGAGCCCACTACAGTTATTCAAACTAGCCAATCTTAAACCTGCTCACTCTGTCATTCCTTCCTGTGCAACCAAACTAAGTTCTCCTCTCCACACACCCCCTTGCTCTCTCAGCCTCGCAACAGGCCCTGGTGCTTCACTATGCAGCCTCTGTGGCATGTGAGCCACCTCGTCTTGGGAACTGAGCATATGACAGTCCTCTTAAGGGCAGTCCTGACTTTCAGGCTTGACATACCTAAATAGTAATAAACTTAATTTTAAGAAACAGTTATATTACAGATTATACCAAGTAGTCGGAGCTTAAAATAACACATTAATTTGGTTCAGAAAACAGAATTTGACAGAGCCCACGAGTTAAGCTTATAAGTTAGTAGAAGCAGCACTTCTGGAAGAGTGTGTGGGGTCAGAATAGTGAGGAAGGCATTTCAGAGCAGGAAAATCACCTACATGGGTCACGACTTGAGAAAAAAACTTACAGCGCACTTTTTTTTAATCTCTCTATGCTGGTAATTTTACAAAATAAGGCAAGTAAAATGTTTACTATTTATTGTCGATTACTTTTCTAAGAATTAACTATCTGGAGTAATGTTAAAATTTGAGTTAGAACAATTTTGGTTCATGAGACACTCCCCTTGAACTATCTGATATATGCAATGTTTCAATTCTAGATGCTTTAAGCCACATCTTTTTTCCTGTACAAATATATTAGATCAGTTGTACAAACTGAGAAAACCATCCCTTTGTCATCTATGCCCATATTAGAAGCCAGGAAATCTTTAAAACAATTTTTTACTTAATCCTTCTATTTACCAAATTATTTTTGCATTTAATTTTTTAACCATGAATTAACAAATATTAATTTATTATCAAAAAATTCTCAAACATGGGATTCAAATTAATGGAATATTCCTGATAATCAGTTTTCATCTCAAATGCCATCCATTAATTAATTAAAACAAGTGAAATACAAACAGTAGGTAAACACTGTTTTTCCTTATAATTTGGTAACTAGGCCAAATAGATTATCACTTTTTCTCAATCCTGAATTTACATTTACCTTTCCAAAGGCTGAAATTTACAGATGTCTGATTTCAAAAGTAGAGTTTGATGCTGTATTTTTAAATTAAATTTAAATTAATTTTTCCTGGTGAGGTTGGGAATTTTATTCCATATCTTGAAACAATCACATATTCCCTGGGGGTATTGCAAAAGCAATCAATTACGCATTCAAAGAACTACCATTCTAATAAAATTTTAATTAGTTTCTGTCTCTTCCCATCTTAAGTGGTTGCTGGGGTTATTCTGAGATTAGTCCAATAGATTTTGAGATTTTTATCTTTTCATATATTCAAAAAGAAACATCTGGAGAAAAGCAGTGCTCTGATTAGGCAAAAGATAAAAACTTTTATTGAGAATACTGAATTTATAAATTGTTTACTTTCAATAATGAATGTAACAAATATCTAACACATACATTTAGCTTATAAATTAGTAGAAAATGAAATAGAATTTAAAAGAATGCTTTTTTGTTATTAGTCCTATAATCAAAACTGCAAAGAGAACTATGCAATGCATAATTGTGGAATTCTTGTATTGAGTGAATGAAAACATCTAAAAAGTCTATCTATAGAGTTTTTAAAAATTAATATGTAGTTGTTCACATTTTTGCTGTAGAGCAAAGTGACTCAATCATAAACATGCATACATTTTTTGATATGTTATTTTCCATCATGGTTGATGACGGGAGTCTTGATATAACTCCCTGTGCTATACAGTAGAATCTTTATGTCTATCTATTCTAAATATAATGGTTTGCATTTATTAACCCCGAACTCCCAGTCCATCATACTCACTCCCCTCTCAACCTTGACAACCACAAGTCTGTGCTCTGTAAGTCTGTTCATTTATCTGTAGACGGGTTCATTTGTGCCATAGTTTATATTGTACATATAAGTGATATAATATGGTATTTGTCTTCTCTTTCTTTCACTTAAAATGAGAATCTCTAGTTCCAGCCATGTGTCTGAGGACGGCATTACTGTGTACATTTTATGGCTGAATAGTATTCTATTTACATATGTACCCCTTCCTCTTAATCTAGTTATCTGTTGATGGACATCTAGGTTTTGCCCATGTCTTGGCTATTGTAAACAGCGCTGCAATGAACACAGGGATGCATGTGTGGTTTTGAATTACAGTTTTGTATAGCTATATGCCCAGGAGAGAGACTGCTGGTTCATATTTAGTTTTCTGAAGAACTTTCATACTGTGAATTTCCATAGTGCTTATACCAATTTATATTCCCACCAACAATGTAGAAGGGTGTCCTTTTCTCCAAAGTTTCTCCAGCTTTTATTGTTTGTAGACTTATTAATGATGGCCATTTGATTAGTGTGATGTGACAGCTCATTGTAGTTTTGATTTGCACTTACTAAAAATTAGTAATGTTGAACATCTCCCTTCATATGTCTTTGGAGAAATGTCTACTTAGGACTTCTGCACATTTTTCTATTGTGTTGTTCTTTGTTGCTGTTGAGTTGTATCCACTGTTTGTGTATTTTCGACATTAAGCCTTTGTCAGCTACATCATTTGAAATTATTTCTCCCATTCCACAGGTTGTCTTTTTTTTGTTTTTGTATTGTCTTGTTTTGTTTTATGGTTTCCTTTGCTATGCAAAAGCCTGTAAGTGTGATTACTTCCCATCAGTTTATTTTTGTTTTTGTTTCTATTGCTTTGAGGGACTGGCCAAAGAAAACATTTGTACAATTTATGTCAGAGGATGTTTCATTCTCTTCTAGGAGTTTTATGGTGTAATGTGCTATGTTTAAGTCTTTAAGCAATTTTGAGTTTATTTTGTGCATGGTGTGAGGGCGTGTTCCAGGTTTCATTGATTTGCATGCAACAGTCCAGTTTTCCCAGCACTGCTTGGTGAAGAGACTCTTTTTCCATTTTATATTCTTGCCTCCTCTGTCCAAGCCTAATTGACCTTAGGCGTCTAGGTTTATTTGGGGGTTCCCTGTTCTCTTCTATTGATACATATTTCTGTTTTTGTAACAATAATACTATACTGCTTTGATTACTGTAGCTTTCTAATATTCTCTGAAGTCTGGAAGAGTTATGCCTCCTGCTTGTTCATTTTCCTCAGGATTGCTTTAAGAATTCTGGGTCTTTTTTGGTTCCATATACATTTCTGTATAATTTTTTCTAGTTCTGTGAAAAAATGTCGTGGGTAATTTGATAGCAATTGCATTAATCTGTAGATTGCTTTGGTAGTATGGCCATTTTAACAACATTAATTCTGCCAATCCAGGAGCATGGGATATATTTCTCTCTCTTCGAATGCTCTTTAATTTTCTTTATTAACGTTTTCCAGTTCTCAGCATATAAGTTACTTCCTTGGTCAGTTTTATTCCTAGGTATTTTATTTTTGATGGAATTTTAAAAGGTATTTTTTAATGTTTCTTTTCTAATATTTGTTAGTGTATAGAAATGAAACCAATTTCTGAATGTTAATTTTGTTTCTTGCTACTTTGCCAAATTCATTTATCAGTTCAAGTAGTATCTGCGGGGAGTTCTAGGGTTTTCTATATATAGTATCATGTCATCTGCATAGAGGGACAATTTTACCTCTTCTCTTCCAATTTGGATACATTTTCTTTATCTTTTTTGTCTGAATGCTATGGCTAGCAACACTCTGTTGACTAAAAGAAGTTAAGAGTGCACACAATTTTCTTGGTCCAGATTTTAGTGAATTTCTGCCTTCTTTTTTTCTTTTTGCCTTATCTAGGGCCGCACCCACAGCATATGAAGGTTCCAAGGCTAGGGGTCTAACAGGAGCTGTAGCTGTCGGCCTTCACCACAACCACAGCAACGCGGGATCCAAGCCGCGTCTGCAATCTTCACCACAGCTCACAGCAACGCCGGATCCTTAACCCACTGTGCAAGGCCAGGGATCGAACCTGCAACCTCATGGTTCCTAGTCAGATTCGTTAACCATTGAGCCACGATGGGAACTCCCGTGAATTCTTGCTCATAGTATTCTCTTACAGGTTTTTTTTTTTTTCCTGCAGTATCAGTTGAGATTTCTATTTTTTAATTTCGTGTTTTGTTTGGGTGGATTCTCTTTATTTTCTACTTGGTGAGTCTGGCCAGAGGTTTGTCAATATTGTTTACCCTTTCAAAGAACCAGATCTTGGTTTTATTGATTTTTTTTCCTACCGTATTTTTTAGTGTATATTTTATTGATTTCCTCTCTGATCTTTGTGATTTCCTTCCTTCTGCTGGCTTTAGGTTTTCTTTTTGTTGCTGTTTTTCTAATTATTTTAGGTGGTAGATTAGGTTGCTGATTTGAGATTTTCTTGTTTCCCGAGAAAGGCTTGTGTTGCTATGAGCTTCCCTCTAAGTACTGCTTTCACAGCATCCCATATATTTTGTATGGTTGTATTTTTATTATCTGTCTCAAGGTATTTTTTTTAACTTCCTTTTGGATTTTCTTGTTGACACACTGTTTTTTTGTAGTAGCGTGATGTTTAGTTTCCATATGGTCATTTTTTTCACATTTATTTTCCTGTGTTGGTTTCTAGTTTCATGCCATATGATCAGAGAAAAAGCTTGAAAAAAAATCCATACTTTCAATTTGGTACAGGTTAGTTTAATGCCCCAGTGTGTGGTTAATTCTAGAGAATGTTCCATGTGCTTTTGAATAGAATGTATTATGAATGTCTAAAGTCTACTTTGTATGATATGAGTATTGTGTGATTCCCACTTTCTTTTCATTTCCATTTGAAGGAAATATCATTTTTCATCCCCTCACTTTCAATCTATGAGTGTCCTTTGTCCTGAGGTGGGTCTCTTGTAGGAAGCATATTTTAGGACCTTGTTTTTTTTTTTTTAATCCAGTCTGCCACCCTATGTTTTGATTGGAGAGTTCAGTCCATTGACATTTAAGGTAATTACTGATAGATATGTATTTATTGCCATTTTAAACATTGTCTTCCATTTGATCCTATGTTTCTCCTTTGTTCCTTCCTTTCTATTTTCATGGTTGGATGATTTCCTTTTAGTCCATGTTTGTGTCTTCCTTTTGATTTTTGTGAATATGTTGTTTGTTTTTGATTTGTGGTTGCCTTGTTTTTCAAGTATGTTAACCCCTTCAAACAGCTGCTTGCTTAAGCCCAATAGTCATATAGGCTCAAACACATTCTAAAAAGGAATCTAGATTTCTTTTTTTTCAGTCTCCTATCCCACATTTATAATTTCGATATCCTTTTTTAACCTCTTCATATCTATCCCTTTGTTGTTCCTTGTGTTTATCATTGCTTTCACAAATAGGTTTTTTTTTTCTTTTTGATCTGTATAGTGGCTTAGTTAAGTCATTACTTTCCAATTGCAACTTCCCTAATACTATATCTTACTTCTTTTGTATTTAGAGAGGACTTTGCAATATTTCTTTTAGAATAGTTTTCATGTTGCTGAATTCTTATATTTGTTGCTTGTCTCAGAAAATTTTTAATTTCTCCTTTTATTTTAAATGATAATCTTGCTGGGTAAAGTATTCTAGGTTGCAAATTTTTCCCTCTTAGAATTTTGAACATATCTTGCCAGTCCCTTCTAGCCTGTAGTGTTTCAATACAGAAATCAGCTGATAGCCTTATGGCAGTTACCTTATAATTACTCTTTGTTTTCCCCTTGCTACCTTTAGAATCCTCTCCTTATCTTCAACTTTTAACTTTTGCCTTTTTTATTATAATAAGTCTTGGTGTGGGTCTGTTTGGGTTCATCTTTTTGGGAACCCTCTGTGCTTCCTGTATCTGGATATCTGTTTCTTTCTTTAGATCTGGGAAAATTTTCAGCAATAATTCCTTCAAATACATACCCAATCTTCTTTTCTCTTTCTTTTCATTCTGGGATCCCTCGTATGTGTAGATTGGCATGCTTTATATTATCCCACAGATATCATATTGCTTTTACTTTTTTTTCCATTTGCCTGTCAGCTGTCTTGATTGGGTGATTTATATTATTCTATCTTCCAAGTCACTTATTCATTCCTTTGCATTATTCATTCTACAGCTCAATACTGTTAATTCAGGTTTCATCTCAGCAAATGAACTAATTTTTCTTGGCTCCTCCCTGTAGTTCTAGGTCCTTTTTAGAGTAATCTTCATTACTGTTGATATCCATTCTCATCTCCTTCAGTATTTTATTTAGATTTGGGAATCTAAATCTAATGTTAGACTGTGTCTGTCAGACTACAGAGGTCTAATGCGTCTGTTAGACTGCAGAGGTTTATTTCACTGTTTGCTACTTCAGGTGAATTCTCCTCTTCATTCAACTGGGAATAGTTCCTGTGCTTCTTCATTTTGCTTATATTTTTCTTACTCTGCAAGTGAACGGAAAACAATTATCTACTTTATTTGTATGCAGTAGTGTCCCTGGGTAGCTGGTGTGGGTTTACTTTTTTCTTTTTTCTTTTCTTTTCTTTTTTTTTTTTTTTTGGCTTGAGAGCTACTTTTGGTTTAGATGCTTTCAGCCTTGTTTCAGGCAATTCAGCACTGAGCAATTGTTAAATCAGCATGCATTATAGGCACTGCTTTGAGCCAAGTATTTATATTTTTGTTTCAGATGGGGTCAAACGTAGCTGATCTATTTTAAAAGAAAAATCTCATTTCTGGGTATGCGGAAAATAACAGTTTTCTGATCATTTAGATTCTAGAATAATCATTACTCTATACTTTAAAACATGAGATAAAGGAACGCAACTAATGATAATTTCAAACCTCTCTCTGACTTTTTTTTCTTGAAACACTTACTTTTCTTGACTTTGTTGAAACAGCACTTCCCTTTTATCGGATATGTCATAGCAAGAGCCTGCCTTCACTCTGTCTTTTTTTTCCCACACTGACTCTCTCTTAACTCATGTATTTTCAAATCCTCAAATGGAGGATATCCTTCTTTGATGGTGACATCAATGAGAAGGAGAGAATTCAGGAAGGTACAAATAAACCATATGCAATCAGATATCATTGCCTTGCAAGCTACCTACAGAAAAAATCCGAAGACATTAAATTTAGCAAACCCCCCCCCCACAAAATCCAACTAGCTTACTAAATCTCATAGCTATGCCAAACCAAACACTCTTCAGACCCCAAATTAACATCAATCTAGAACTTAAGTCACTTTATATTATAAATTCGTAGGACCAATAATGTTCAAAACAAAGGAGAAATTATTTCCTAAATTATTTACAAGGAGTCTACAAAAACTAAGAGCATGGATATAAAACAGGATATTCAACTCAAATGTAATCATACTACTAGCCTACAGCTGCAAAAATTGGAAAGAAACCAAAATCTTACACAAGAGACTAGATGGCTTTGCAAACAAGCACAAAAGGAAGATATTCTACTAGATCAAAACCAGTTTACTCCAGCAGATAATCTAAGGCAATAGCCATTGAGAACTGAGTCTCTATGAGAACTACCAACAAGCACACACTTCTTTAAGCCAACTACAACGCCACAAAATCATATGGTATGACCTGAGTGCCAAAGAAAAACCTTAAAAAGCACCACAAACAGAAAAAAGGGCAGTTGATCTTAATGTCATACAACAGATGGCATTAAATGCAGAAACAATCATTTTTTACACCTTGTGCCAATGCCGGAGAGTAAAGAAAGCAATAAACCTTTTCATTTGTGGTACGAGTATATTGTTCTCATGTCAAATCTGGAATATTCTGCAGTCTTTTGCAAAGTAGAGTAAATAAATCTTTATTTTAAATCAGTTCACACATGTTAATTGAGTAAAATTATTTACAGTGAGTCATATTTCTTTGCCTGTGACCAGTGCATATAGAGGATTTGAAACTACTTATAAAACGATCTCTGAAGTGTAACAAGTAACATAATGACAGGAAGAATGCATGGGATTTACTGTATTAATAGGACAAACGATGGAGCTTTTGTTTTAACATTTTACTTCTTCACTTAATAATTTTCACATTTTATCTACTGCCCATTCTATGCAGAGCCGAGTACCAAGATTTAAGTTTTTCTTATTGTTTCCCACAGGTGAGCAATGGCATAACACAGGTGCAGATGGATTAAGACTGCAGTGGACCAGTTTAACACCATCTTAGTTTCATTTGGTAATATGAATTGACAAGAACAAATAATTTATTCTTAATGACCCAGATACAAAATGTCCTTGGAGTCATTTAATAATACCCACTAGTACTTTGGCACTCAAGGTACTACCTTCCAGTCATCTGTTGGCATGTATTCAGAGAAAGTAAACTAACTGTGATATTACTCAAAGGAAAATGTGAATAAAAATATAAGTATAGAACAACTAGACAAGCACATAATGCACAACAGAAAAAAAAAACAGCAAAGCCTTTGATTTCTCTGTTACTTTGATCATATGCCATTGTTTTCCAATGTGTTTTCTAATTAGTGCTCATTAATAACGGACACAGTACATGAAATGCTTCCTAAATGTCACACATATTGCATATATTTCTTTATGCTCATAATACTTGCTGTCAAGAAGAGTTCACTGATACTTATTGAGGTTACATAAACTGGCCAAAATCACACAACCAATAAGCCACTAGACAGAATTACCCATATATCTCATTAGTCTAAGTAAAAGCAGGAAAACCTAAGAAATCATCTGTGTACCTAAGTCTCAAATAATTAATAAGACCTGTTGTGTTCATTTTATATGCAGCAATATGTTGTTGAAAATCATTAAGACATCCAGTGGGGATTATTAAAATTCTCCCCAAATATTTCACCAAGTATCAATATCAGTGATTTGTTAGGGTATACATGGTTTTGAAACTGAGTTTTGTCCTTGAAGACTTAATTAGGCCAGATGGTTGATTTGAATGGACTGAATTCAAATTCTAAGCTGAAAGGCAACCAATATTTTTATTTTCAAAAAACATCTCTCAGGCAAAATAAACTAATAGTGATGGCCCAGAAATTATAGACTATAGGAACACAATAAGTGTAAACGAATGGGAAAGGAGGAGGAATTTGATGCTGTAATATTTTGCTTTTTTAATATCTGTTTATTTCCTATTTTGACATCTTAAGTAACTTATAAGTTTGCAAGTTAATATGCTTTGTATTACTAGACAAGTAATATAAATATGTGAATGGGATAATACCTTGCATTAAAAGAGTGGTGAATATGTACCTCTAGCCTAAATACTAATCAAGGTGTATTTTAATCATTATTCTTAACACGGAGAAGTGATAATATTATGATGAAATATATATTCACATACTACACATAATTACACATTCTATAGGCGTTGGCCTCATAGATATAGTAATAAATAAGATGATGAATTAATCCATTCACCCATCAAGTTCTACATTCTGAAACCCATGGTTCCTGAAAACCCATCCAGAAATTATGCTGTACATAAAGCTACCACAAATAAATGAAGGATCAAAATATTTTATGAAAATTTTGATTATCATTTGGGATTTAAGATACGCTTTCACTATAAAATCTATATTTGATATAATGTCATAAGTCCCCCAGGATGTCTGACAGTTCTTTTAAAAATGTAACTGAAGGCAACAGGTATGGCTAAAAAAAAACAACTGGTCTTCTACTACGGAGATATGCTGAGAATCAATAACAAGATTCTGTGGATCCCTGTGATTTATTAACAATAAAGTGATGATGTTACCATATACTCTGCAATACACAGTTTGCTTGATGAATTCAAGGTCAATGACTGGTACAGCTGAGTAGGATATATCAGAAAAAAGTGAATAGAAAATTCTGAATTCTGAGGAAGAGGAGAATATGGTAAATTCGTCTCTCATCCTGCTAGGTGTTATTTCACAACATGTCCTGACTTGTGAAGAATTCAGTTCGGAATAGACACTCTAAGGTTAGGAGGAAGGGATCTCCCAGTAGATGGCTCTAACCAGGAATTGAAGCCTGCTTCTTTCTGCACCATCTGTAGCCTCCATGTGGTGCTAGAACATGGAAAGCAGAATCAGGCCCTTAAGCATGGGTTAATCAGTGCTACTCCACGGTCTGTCAAAATTTACTGCAGTTACAAATGTTATTGAGGAACACTGCTATTAAAGTTACTCTTTCAAGTAAAATAAAAAAGACGGCATAACATAGAGTGATACTTAAGATGTATTCATGCAGTTTCCAGCGTGTTAGTTTCTAATCTCTAAATTACTGGAATATTTTTTCTAACGTGTTGATTTTGTGTTTTCATAAAGTAATATTTCTGTTTGCTTTCCTCCCTAGTACCCCTGTTTTCCCTCAGCACGGATGCCAGTCACTGCAATAAGTCTGTCCATTCTACCAGGTTTTTTTTTCTTCTTCCCAGGAGCTGGTACCAAATTGAGTTGTATAAGAGGCAAATAGAATAGGATCTGGGAGGTTTGATTTTTAATCCCTTTTTTGGGAAATCTCTCATCTATACCTTCACTGTTTCTTAGAATAATAATCCATTCTCTGCAAAGACCCAGCACTTGTAACTCCCCATGGGTACCCAGAATGGAACATCTCATAACAACAGAATTTTACTTGGGAATTTGTGAGAAGCAACTGCTCCCATCTGAGCTATTCAGAGATGACTACAATTATTAGTCAGCTTATTGGACTCCAGAAGTTGCAATAATAAAAGTACATTCTACAACCTGGAACGTGAAAATATCACAGAGATCGTTTCACTCCCCCTCCTCTGGAGTCCCTTAGGGGTTTTTGGTCAAACACCCCTTCGGGCCTAAAACATGCCTCCCACAAACCAATGACCTGGATGATTGCATTTTCATTCTGAAACACTGCAAGGGGGGAAACAACCAAAAATAGCACATGGTGACTCACAGTCATTAAAAGAAACATTTCTGATTTGGTTTCATATTCACCATACATACTTCTAAATGCTTTAGATCTTGAGTCAAACTACATAGAGCCAGTGTGTTGTTCCTTTATTGTCACTGGCAGTGTGTTTGTGTGTGTGTGTCTGTGTGTGATGTATACACGTATACACACGTTGCCAACAAACTGAGTAGGATAAATTCCAATAGGTACCCTGAAAGGTAAACAGTGAAACGTCTTTACCTTTAAGTCTTGCCTCGATAATTATGAAAGAAGAATTTATCTCTCCTGCCCCAAAGAGACATAAATAAAAACAGTCCTGATGAGGAGAAAATACATAAGCCACCCCCTCATAGGCTGAATTCCTTTCCAGCAAGGTCTTCCAGTGAAATTTTCTTTGGCCAGGTGTAAGCTATTACCCTGTTTGTGACAACAAAACATGTGATCTTAGCCTGAATATTTACAAATGAGTACAGGAGGCACTACAAAATAGGCTTTGGAATAGGTATTAGAAAGCAGAAAAACAGCAGTCTGTCAAAGAGAGTTGCTTTTACTTCAGAATTGTTTTACTTCCAATGTTTTGTCATTCAAAGACCAAACTTTCTGTCTTAAAGTATTATCTTCATTGTCAGTATTATTTGCACCTATTATTATTTTTTTATCATTACAAAAGTGATCATCAAAGTCACTACCAATTGTTTTCTTATATTTACAGAGACAAACAAAGGGTTGCAATAGAATTAAATCTGAAATTTAGGCAACCTGAATTACTAGCCCTTTTTTAAGACTATTAACTGTGAACAGAAATGATCTGGGGTTACCAATAAAAAAGAGGAAATAAATACCAATAAAAAATGATTTGAAAATGGAGATCAATCAGTGACACTAATCCTTAAATATCTCTTCTTAATTCTTATTTTTTCATTCATTGAACCACATCATAATTATCACACATAACAAACTGCCTGGTACTATCCTGGCAAACAGTTGTAGCCCTACAGCCGGTAGTTCTCTGAATTCATCTCATTTTGCCCGAAATGGCTATTTTTCACATATAACCAACTTGAGTTTTTCTTAAAAATCCAGTAACTTTTTTCTTTGAAGAAAATGAGAAACACGACTTAAAAAAAAGACAAACAATATGTCTTTGTGTTTTACAGTATTGAAAGAGAATTATCTAGAGTTAAATGTATATTGTCTAACTTTGACCTATAAATTTTCTTAGATCAATTTTATAAAATGGTTGTGCGTTTTTTTAAATTATAATTACTAATGAAAACAGTTTTGAAGTAAACATGCTAAAACCTTTTACTCTTGAGTGTCTATTTATTTTGTAAATAGTTTTATAAACTATTAAACTTGAAAATCAACAGATTATATTACTAAAGATTTTCATGTCTAATAGTTCACAAAACTATTTATAAAATAAATGACAAGGTAGGTTAGCAGTGGAGTTAAGAACTTTGAAATTATGTTTAATTTCTAAGAGAACTGTTTTTGAGATACCTCATTATTCCAAGACCACCATGCTACATACCTTTTTTTTCAAGATTTCTTACCTTAAAAAAAGAAGCTGCATTTGAGAAACTTTTCAAAAAATTACATTTTTAAACATAAAAAATCAGTACACCAAAAATTTTGTTTATAAAATATTAAATAAGGATAACGCTTAGTGCCTGGTAGTAAGAATCAAACATAAACTTCCATTATCTTGTTTTATCACATAACAACTTTGGGTTTGACCTTCTAAATAAATAAAAGTTTCTTTAAGTTTGAAAGTGTCATTTAAATTTTAAATGTGCTAGAAGGTGCTATTTACTTTTAACTATTTCTACAAATCTTTTTTTTCATGAAAAATATCTTTGAGATTCTTGATATACCTCCAATGGGCAACAAAAAGAAACCTTTCTATAACTCAAAGCCATTCAAAATTTTGAAAATCTGCTAAAAACTCTAGATGTTAATATGTGTTCACATGTATTTCTGATTATTTCAAAATTCAAATATTAAATATATGAATTTCCATAAAATTGAAGCCAAATCAGAAGGTAAGAAATCTTAGTAACTCCTCTAATTAGAAAGACTTTTTTCCATGTTGCTACTTCATTTGAATACATGTAACATATGTGACAATATAAATTCTCCCAAATGAATCTGATGGCTAAGACACTGCATAAAAAACTGAAATCATAGACTACTTCAGATATTTTTGAAAATTTAGAAAAATCCCCATTTACCAAACTATAATTAGTTAATGTATCAATAAATGAAATAAATCTAATCTATGTCTTCTATAAGGAGAAAGGCCATAATTTCCACTTAAATCGGTTCTGTTTCCTCATTACCTAAATGCATGTGCACATACACTTTTATACACAAAACCACCTCTGCCTGCAACATCTGCAATTTCCCTCTACCACCATCCTTTTAGTGATATTTTGAGAGATACAATCTTAACAGAATTTTAACAGAGAATACTATCAGTTGAAAACATCCATCTTCAAAGTAATAATGAATTTATTTGTCAAGGATAATGCAAACAAAAGCCAATAAGAGAGTTATGTAAACAACAAAATAGCTATAAATTAAATTAAATTAATCGCAGCACATCTCACCAAGTAATTTTACTAACTGAATATTTAAGGTAATATTAGAAAGATCATTGAGTACACATAAGAATACTGACAACAATGAAAGGAAATCAGCTGCTCACTTTGCCTTTTTATGAAAAACTTCCTAAAACTTCAGATATTTAGGTCAAACACTTCACAGCTGCCAATTTTATATCTTCTGCTATAAACTAAAGTTGTAATAATATTGATTAATTTAGTCCCCATTAAAATCGCTAGCTAATTGTGGGAATTTATTATGTGAACTTACTTTAAGACATTATAGATCATCTACCTTTCAGTATTTTGCCTTATTATTTAAAATGCATTCTCTCAGAAATATAAAGATCTTTCCCAATGTACAGAGTTTGTAAAAGGAATTAAATAGTTTTTTTTTTTTTCTTTTTCAACCATACCCACAGCATATGGAAGTTCCTGGCCAGGGATTGAATCTGAGCCACAGCTGCAACCTACATCACAGCTGCAGCAACACCAGATCCTTAACCCACTGCACTGGGCCAGGAATCAAACCTGTGACCCCTCAGAAACAACACCAGTTTCTTGATCCACTGTGCCACGACGGGGCAGTTTTTAAAGAACGATGGCAGATAATTTTCAGTACCTCACTGAATAAAATAAATAAGCTAGAGTAATAATCTGACATATGCTTGTATTGTTAAAAAAATAGCATACAATTTCTAACCCTATGTTTTAATTAATGTATAAAAGTAGAATACAAAAAAATTATATTTTTTAATTTCAAAAAATATTAAAAAAAATCTGTTTTCATTCCAGAATTGTTGAATAATAGCATGTGCTCTGTCTCAGTTAAAGTTTACAATAGTGCATTTTCTCCTTGCTATCTAAGGAAAACTCCCTCCTGAGGTGAGAAAACGGTGACAAATTTTGGAGGGAACTAATGCTTTGGCTGTATTAAATTTAATCCAAAGAAGAAAATGAGCTAAAATCCCTAACTGCCAAATGTCAAATTCTAAACTCAAACTCCTAGCTACACAAAGTGAAAATGCTGCAGTAAGGATAATGTGTAAAACCTAGCTACAAAAGTAAAAATATCTAATGATATATGCATATATGTATATGCATAATTTCTAAATGAGTAGATTAACTCATCAGTTAGCTTCTGGGAACTCAGTGGATTAAAACAGCAATCTCCACTTCACAGTTTTGTGGGCCAGCTAAGGCTGGGCACAGCTCAGCAGTTCTTTGGATTTCTGTGGGACTCATGACACATCTGTGGGCAATGAGGTAGCTGTGCTTATGAAGTTGGCCGGCTCTTACATGGGGAAGAAGAGGCAACTAGGCCATGGCAAGGTCCCCATGGCCTTGGCCCCATGGCAGGTTTCCGCTCCGCACATTTTCTGTGGTAGCTGGACAGTGTTCCTAGAGAGGCTCTTGTGCATAAGGCCACTTGAGACCTGCGCTTGGAACCGGCACAGCAGGGCCGCTACCATAGTCTCTCGTCCAAGGCAATTTACGGAGTCAGCTCTTATTCAAGAAGTGGAGAAAGAGACTCCGATACATAATGGGAAGAGTTACAAAGTTCAAACTGCAAGGGGTGTGGATAAAACTACAGAAAATTTTGTGATCATTCTTTTTGCAAATTGTAAACTACAATGATAAATTACATATATTGACCATTCCAAAAAGACTTGCTGAATGTATGAGTGAATAAATGCATGGATAAATGAATGGTTAAGTTACAAAGAGAAGTAACACAGCTCTTCTCAGTAGGAAATCCTCAAGTCTGTAAGTCACTGAGTCATTTAGTCATTACGTCTTGGTAATTCTATATGAATTAGGCAGGGTGTAGGTGTAGAAACTGATAAAATTTTGTAGTCACTATTTGTATTTACAGATGGACTGTTTTGACTAAATTGAATATTCATTTCCATTTTCTAATCTTTTCTATTACACGCCATCTCTGAGTTTCTCCTTTCTAAATCATTAGTATAAATCAATTATTACTAAAGAATATTGTTGTTTAAACTCCTTTTTGAATCAAATTTTTGCACTCTTTTGTTTTATAGTAATTGATCGCATCGGATTATTTCTGGCCTTTATTTTTTTTTATTTTTTGTCTTTTTGCCTTTTCTAGGGCTGCACCCAGGCTAGGGGTCTAATTGGAGCTGTAGCCGCCAGCCTATGCCACAGCCACGGCAATGCAGGATCTGAGTTGCATCTGCAACCTACACCACAGCTCACGGCAACGCCGGATCCTTAACCCACTGAGCGAGGCCAGGGATAGAACCCATAACCTCATGGTTCCTAGTCGGATTCGTTAACCACTGAGCTATGATGGGAACTCCTATTTCTGGCCTTAAATAGCCATAAATTATAGCTTCTTTCCACAGTCTAATTTTATCAATCTAAAAACTTAAAATTTATAAGGGAAGTAAATCATTGCTTACGCATACAAATAAGAATAATCACTATCAAATGTAAGAAGTCAGTTTTTAAAAAAAATGGAAACTTCAGGCAAGCTTTCACTATATTTTTAACATATATTCTTCTATCTACCTCAAAATAAGAATTATTTGAACAGGTCTTTTTTTATCCACACTGCATCTTCATTTCTGCTGGTTTATTTTTATAAAAAGAAGTGCACTCTGATAATGAGTTTTAAAAAAAAATAACTGGAAATCTTTCCAAATTAAACATCTGCCCACATGTAACACATCTCAAGAAAAGGCACAGATCTGTGAGGGCAGAAACAATGCAAAGATAATTCAGTATGAAAATAATTTTCATATATATGTAATTTTGCTATATATGGCAATGTAGACCTCAAAAGTATGATAGTAAATACTTGTTCAAATGCAAATGTGAAATGCATTAGTTTAGCATGCATATAGAATATGAACTTGATTTCAGCTGGCATTCTACTTTGGTGGGTCCACATGTTAAATTAGGTTCAATCTCATAATTGCACCTGCAGTTACCATGGCAGTACAAAAAGACCAATGCTAGGTTACTGTTCAAGCGCAGAAAAGGTGCAGGTTTTTATGGTCCTCTAGCTTGCATCACTGTGTGACACTATTAAAATTTCCACAGAGCACAGCACTGTACATAGTTCAATCAGAAAAAGGGTAATTCCCTTTTGAGAGAGTTAGTTCATTTTCTTTTTATTAGTTGTAATGTGTGTAATGCCAAGCCACTGGTTTCACCTTCATTGCTTTAAAGGGAAAAGCTCATTTAAGTCAACAAATAAATTAAAACATAACTACATCTACTAAATTCTTTTGCTTTTTTGTCTACAAAAAAAGTAGTTTTGTGGTAAAATAATTTTCTGTTTCATTTTATTGTAATGGTACCTCACAGCTGCCTCTTAAATCCTAGAAATGACAGAAAACAAAATTTGAAATTACCAAGAATCTTAAATTCTCCATCAAATGAATCCACTTAATTTAACTCAGATTGGGAGTAACAAGACCATTTATAGTAACTTTCAAGAGATACTACATACGAAGTCTATTAATAGCATTCCTCTCTGGCTACACACAGGCAATAGTGTGTGTGTGTGTGCATGCACACACTCATGCATGTTAGGGTGTGATACGTACACATGCAGTAGAGGGACACGTGCACACACACAAACTCGAGTGTGTATACAGCATATTCTCACTGTTCCTCTACTAGGGTTAGGCTGAAGACTTCCCTGCTGAAAACTGAACTCTCCCCTCTAATTTAAATTAAAATAGGAGTTCCCATTGTGGCGCAGTGGAAACTAATCCAACCAGGACCCATGAGGATGCGGGTTCCATGTCTGGCCTCAGTCGGGGGCCAGTGATCCGGCGTTGCTGGGAGCTGTGGCACAGGTCAGCAGCTGTAGCTCCTTTTCTATCCCGAGCCTGGGAACTTCCGTATGTCGCACCTAAAAAGCAAAAATTAATTATTTAATTAAAATATATTTCGCTTTCAATATACATGCAAACTGATATATTTTGACTTTACATCCCCATTGGGCAAGTTGGTGAGTTTATGTGAGTGAAGGGAAATAGTCTTACCATGAAATGAAATGATCTGAAAAAACCATATAAGAAAGTCAACTGTGCAAAATTATTGTATATGATTACTATTTCTTCAAAGAGCTTAGAAAAGTAGTCAACAGTGTTTTCTACCTATGACGATTCTTATACTCAGAAATGTGATTTCTCAAAGCATCTAAGAATAGAGAATCAAAATCTCCTTTCCTGGTCAGCTAAGCTTTTCACTTAGACTTAGTGCAACAACTTGAAAGGTAGCTCTGTCAACGCCACGTATGTTTTGCCTTTGGCCAAGCTACAGAATGACTTCATAGCAATATTACTTAACATAAAATACAAACTAAAAGCCTATTGGTAACAAAGAAAACTATATTTAAGGTACAGTATATATTATTTTAATTTATACAAGTCATGATAATCTACATTTTATTTTGTTTCTTTTTTTCCCAGCTTCGTTGAGGTATAATTGACCTTTATTTTATTTTATTTTTATTTATTTATTTTTTTTGCCTTTTGTCATTTTAGGGTCGCACCCACGGCATGTGGAGGATCCCAGTCTAGGGGTCTAATCAGAGCTGTAGCCGCTGACCTACGCCGCAGCCACAGCAACGCAGGATCTGAGCCGCATCTGCAACCTACACCACTGCTCAGGGCAACACCGGATCCTTAACCCACTGAGCGAGGCCAGGGATCGAATCTGCATCTTCATGGATACTAGTCAGATTCGTTTCCACTGAGCCATCACGGGAACTCCAAAGATTCCCTTTTAAATGTACCTAGTGTCTGCTTTTAAAAATCTTTGGGGAATTGGAGTTCATTATTTCCCTAGGAAGACCATGATGCTTTGTTTTCAAAGTCTTATACTGAATTAATTTTCCTCATCTTAAGTCTAACACATTGCTGATAGCTCTGCCCTATGAAAACAGAGTTCTGATTCCCCTTCCACAAGAGCTTCTCTAAAAGAGTCAGTAGCAGTTGTCCTAACAAAAATAATAATAACTGAAGTTTATTGTTCCAGGAATAGTTCTATATGCTTTGTGCAATTCTTTTAATGCTAATAACAGTCTTTCAGAGTAGCCCCAGTTACTAATGCTGTTTTACAGATGTGGGGAAGCGGGGAGAGCATATTGCAGTAATTTACCAAAGGTTAAATAACTTGCCAAACGGCACTCAAATCAAAGGATCCTGGTTGCACAGCTCTTGAAGCTAACTATTGTACTGTAACAATACAGTGCTTATAGTATCTTCAAATCTTTACTTCACAAACAAGTATATGTCATTCAGCTACTTTTCATTTATCAAGAATTGGAATGTCTTCATCGTCCTTTGAATTCTCCTTGCATAAACTGCATTTTTGCAGAACTGAATACAATAGATCAGATGTGGTGTAACTGGGGCCCATTCTTGAGGCTTGATTTTCCCACTTCATTTAAGAACCACACTGATATTAATGTGGTTTAGATTGGCCTAAACATGGGCAGACAAATAGAGACAAAGAACAATGAAAAAAACCAAATTCATTCATAAATTCTGCCAATTACATCTCCCTAAATCTTTATTTTACAGGTATATTATTGTATCCATAAAAAGCTATACATTCATATATGGTAAATTTCATCTCTTTCAATTTAACCTTCAAAACCAGTTACTAATGTGGTTTTACAGATGTGGGGTAGTGGGGAAAGCATATTGAACTCTGTTCTTCCATCCTGCGTATTCACTATCTTTCAGACACTCTATGGTTCATCTTATAATCATTATGATTGAACTATTTCTGTTCATTAATATTTTATTCTTGAACTAAAACAATGTTTTCAGTCTAATGGTCAGCCTAAAGTTACCAAAATATTTTATATTTTATTCTCACAAAAGCAGTTGGGCAAAACTTATTAAAACTTAAAACTGTTCTGAAAACTCATTTTCCTCTCAAACATTTACTATCCATTAGAGTTGCAAAGGAATTGCTTCTTTGGTAAGGATTCACTTCCTTTCTGACTTATTTACCTATTCTCTTCCAATTCATGAGATTCCTAGGTAAAGAACAAATCTCTCATAGCAAAGCATAAATGTAGTTTCACCTAAAAGCATGAAACTTTATTCTCCTACGTGTTCTAATAGGAACAACTTAAAGAGAATAAAGTTACACTGACCAAAGAAATTTTGCTTGTTTTGTTTGCAAACTCTCTGCACAATTCCCACTGACACAGTCATTTTTCTTTAAGTCATCTGAAACTTAATTATTTCTATGCCCCATTCTGGGATTATTTTAAAATGCAGATGAGGAACTTAAAAAGTATGGAAAAACAATTTAATCAGTAATTTTATTCAGTTAGCATTCCATTTCCAAAGTTATCCTATAATACTTTCAGAAAACACATTCATCTTGGTCCAGTGATAATTCTTGGTATTCACCAATTTGAGAAGGAAAGAAGTCAAATACACTACAGGAAAATATAAAAGACTACAGGAGAATGAGCTTTCTGTTTGATGTGAACCTGGCACACAGTAATTTCCCATCTGACAGAGGTCTGAAAAGTAAGTGAAAATACAAGATTTAAATTAATGTATACCAAGAGCAATCTATACTTTAGTAGAAACTAGACATGTGTAAACTCTTTAATAATATAATTAAGAATTCAACAATGCCTCTGTATATAATTCACAGTTCCAAATGTCTACAGCTCTGATTCTGACCTTTCAAAACCCCATTAAGCTATGTAAATACAGTACAAAGAAACGTGTACTGTGCATAAACAGTATTCTAATGTCAGCCAGACAAGGACACACTGCTTCACGGTTGTCCCCAGTGCTTGTAAGAGCTCTGCTGAGGCATTAATACATCCTTGCTATCGATTTTTATATGACAGACATACCATGGGACTCATTTTGTGGCATTTCTGTTCAATATGTGGTTGGAGGGTGACCCCTACTTATATTATTCTGATATATTAGACAGATTGAGATGGTTAAATTTATGTGTCAACTTGACTGGGCTAAGAGATACCCAGACAGGTGGTAAAACATTATTTCTGTATGTGTTTTTGAGGGTATTTCTGAGAGATATCACCATTTGATTCGGTGTACTGAGTGATCTGCCCTCACAACATGTGTGGACATCATTCAGTTCACTGAGGGCCTAAACGTAACAAAAAAAGTGAAGGAAGGGAAAATTTTCTCTTCCTCTTCTTTGGCAGGGACTTACCTTTTTTCCCGCCCCAGACATCAGAGCTGCTGGTTCTCAAGCCTTCTAACCCCAGAATCTACATCCCCTGCCCCTGGTTCTCAGACCTTTGGACTCAAACTGAATTCTACTTCCTGCTTTCCTGGTTCTCCACTGTGTAGACAGAAGCTTGTGAAACTCATGGCCCCATAACTACGTGAGACACTCCCTATAATAACTCTCCTCATATAGCCTATTGGATCTATTTCTCTGAAGAACTCTAAATAACACATAAATATTACAAACATCTTGAGCAGTTCAATGCAAATAATAACTGAATTTTGTTTAAAAGTGAAAAAAAGTCAACATCCAGGGCTTCACATTAAATATCATAAAACTCTGATAAGACAGTGCTGGATTAGCCTGTTATAGATATATTTTTAAATTATACAATTAATATTCACTGTAGAAAATAAGAAAATATAGATCACCTCAATTCCATCAACCTTTGTAAATTTCCATCAACATTTTTTGTTATTTATCTTGTTTGAAATGTATATGTATGCATATATGCTTACAGTCATATAAACACATATGCAGAATAAAAAGCAATTAAGCACTAAATATGCTTAGAACCTTTTTATTAACAATATCCTAAAATACCATTTTGATGACTAGCCAGTATTTCATTTTGTGTGTATCCCAAATAAAAGTCCTTCCTGCCACTATCTTAGGGCTTAACAGGGTGATGAATTCAAAAGAAGCAAAACAATGTGATAAAATCTTGGCAAAGCATGTGAAGATGAGATCACTTATCTAACTGTATTTGTTTTCTATCTCCATGTAATAAATTATTATATATGTAACAACTTAACAGTAATTTGCCATCTCATAGTTTCTATAAGTCAGGACTGTTAATTAGCTGGGTCCTCTGCTCAGGGTGTCAAATTAGGGAAAACCCACTGTGGCTCAGTCAGTTTGATCCCTGGCCTCATACAGTGGGTTAAGGATCCAGCATTGCCACAAACTGCAACACAGGTCGCAGATGCAACTCGGATCTGGCATTGTTGTGGCTGTGGTATAGGCCAGCAACTGCAACTCCAATTCAACCCCTACCCCGGGAACTTCCACATGCTGCAGGTACAGCCCTAAAAAGAAAAACAAAAGTTGAAATTAAAATGTCAGCCCATATTAAACCAGCTGGTCTTCCTAAGTATCTGTAAGACATTCCATTTAAAAACAGCAGAGTACACTTTCTTTTCAAGTAAGAATAGAACACTCTCCAGGATAGAGCACATGCTGGACCAAAAAAAAGTCTCAACAGATATAAGAAGATGGAAACTATAGCAAGCATTTTTTTTTTCCTGACCACAACAGTATGAAACTAGAAGTCAATTACAGAAAGAGTAAATGGGAAAAAAAAGATGGAGACTGAACAACATGTTACCAAAAAACCAATGAAGAAAACTGTGTTTCAGAAAACACAATTTTCCAAAATCCATGGAATGCAGTAAAATGACTTCTAAGAGGAAAATTTATAGCGATACAGTCCTACCTCAAGAAACAAGAAAAAATCTCAGGTAAACAACCTAAAGAAATTAAATAAAAAAGAATATGCAAAGCTGAAAGTAAGCAAAAGATAAGAAATAATAAAGATCAGAGAAGAAATAAATAAAAAAGCGTCAAAAATAGAAGAACAATGAAAATAAGTGCTGTTTTTTGAAAATATAAAGAAAATTGATACATTTTTAGACAGGCTCATCAAGAAAAACAGAAGATCCAAATTAAAAAAAAAGAAATAAAAAAGGAGAAATAACAACCAAAACCACAGAAATACCAAGAAAAAAAAAAAGACTATGAATAGTTATATGCCAACAAATTGGACAACCTAGGAGAAGTAGACACATTTTTAAACACATAGAACCTCCCAAGACTGAATCAGGAAGAAATAATCTGAACAGAACAATCACTAGGAGTGAAATTGAATCTGTAACTTAAAAAAACATCAAAACCCAAAAAACTTCCAGAAAACAAAGGTCCAAAACTAACCAACTTAACTGGGGAATTTCAACAAATGCATAAAGAAGTGATGATATCTAACCTTCTCAAACTGTTCCCAAAAACTGAAGATGAAGGAACACTCCCAAATTCATTCTATGAAGCCCATTCTTGCCACTTCTAATTAAGATAGTGCTTGAAATCTCAGTCACAGAAATCAAATGAGAAAAATAAAAACATCCAAATTAGAAGGGAAGAAGTAAAACTGTCAGTATTTGCAAATGACATGATACTATATATAGAAACCCCTAAAGTCTTTACCAAAGAGCTATTAGCTCTAATAAATGAATTCAGTAAAGTTGAAGGATACAAGGTTAATATATGGAAATCTATCACTTTGCTATACATGAACTGTCAGGAAGGGTAAGCAAGAAAACAATCCCATTTGAAATAAAATTAAAAAGAATAAATTATCTGGCAATAAATTAAACCAAGGAGGTGAAAGACCTATATTCAGAAAACTATAAAATATTGACCAAGATAATTAAAGGTGATACAAAGGAATGAAAAGACATCCTGTTTCCTTGGATTGTAAGAATTAATATTGTTACAATGTCTGTACACAAAGCAATCTACATATTTAATTCAATCCCTATCAAAACACAGTAACATTTTTCACAGAACTAGAACAAATAATCCTAAAATTTATGTGGAACCACAAAATGCCCCATATTGACAAACCGGCATCACATTCCCTGACTTCAGAGTATATTACAAAGCTACAATAACCAAAACAGCACCGTACTGGCACGAAAATAGACACAGAACAATGGAACAGAATAAAGAGCCCAGAAGTAAACTCATGAACTTATGGTCAATTAATAAATAAGAAAGGAGATAAGGTTTCACACAGTACTATCAACAAAATGAAAAGGAAACCTAATGAATGGGAGAAATTAGTTGTAAATACTATTACTGATAAGAGATTAATATCCAAAATATATAAATAGCTCATATAACTCAATATGGAAAAACAAAAAACCTAATTAAAAAATGTGCAGAAGAACTGAATAGACATTTTTCCAAAGAAGATATACAGATGGCCAATAGGCACATGAAAAAATGCTCATCACTAATCATCAGAGAAATGCAAATCAAAACTATGAGATATCACCTCACACTTGTTAAAATGGCTATCATCAAAAAGTCTATAAATAAAAAATGTTAACAAGAAAAGGGAACTCTAGTACACTATTGGCTGGAAAGTAAATAGATAGCCACAACTGAAAACAGTATGGTGGTTCCTCAAAAAACTGAAAATAGAACTACCACATGACAGCAATTTTACTCCTGGGTAAAAATTCAAAGAAAATGAAAATACAGCTTTAAAAAGATATGATGTACACTCCAATGTTCATTGCAGCATTATTTACAATTTTTATTGCTAAAATGTGGAAGCAACCTAAGTGCCCATCAATATCACATCAAGAAGATGTGATATATATGTACGTGTAATAAAATACAGTATTATTCAGTCATAAAAAATAACAAAATTTTGCCATTTGCAACAACATGGACTTAGAAGGTATTTTGATTAATAAAATAAAAATAAAAGACAGGGAAAAACAAACTATGCTATCATTTACATGTGGAACCTAAGAAATAAACCAACTGAATGTATACAACAAAACAGAATCGGATTCATAGACACAGAAAGAAATCAGTGGTTAACCATGGGAAAGGGAAGGGATGAGAGGCAGAACAGGGGTATGGAATTAAAAGTTACAAACTACTACACATAAAATAAGTAACGAGGACATATTGTACAGCACAGGCAAATATGGCCATTTTGCTGTAATAATTTACTTTTCTTTTTGGTCACACTGGCAGCATGTGGAGATTCCTGGGCCAAGGATCAAAACCGAGCTGCAGCTGTGACCTACACCACAGCTACAGCAATGACAGGTACTGAACCCACTGAGCCAGGCTGGGAATCAAACCCATGTCTCTGCAGCAACCCGAGCCACTACAACTGAGTCCTTAATCCCCTGCACTAGAGTGGAAAATCCCTGTAGCAACTTTAAATCTATAAAAACACTGAATCGGTATGTTGTACACATGAAATTAATACTGTAATTCAACTAACTTACACTTTTTAAATAATAAATGAAAATAAGATGAAATAAAAATTTGGCCTTGGAAAACAAAAGCGTCAGCCAGGCTGCACTCTAGAAGCTTGACTTAGAAAGAATCCGCTTTAAGCTCACTGGCAGAATTCATCGTCTCACAGCCATACAACTGAAGTCCCTGCTTTCTAGTGGCTCTGCTATGGGTTACTCTGAGGTCCTAGAGACCACACATCATTCCTTGACACATGGCCCTTATAGCTAGTTCAAAACATGGCAGTTCATGTCCTCACGGCCAACAGTGGATCTCAGCTTTCAAAGAACCTACCTGAACAGGTCAGGCCCGATGTGGAGATGTTCCTTTGTGCTGTACAATATAACGTGATCAGAAAAGTGACATCTCTTTGCATTAAAAGGTTTCCATAAACATTCACTGGGATTACATTGTAATACGACGAGGATTATCGGGGATAGTCTTAGAATTTGCCGACTATATAAACATAAGTAGGACCAGTAGGTGCTCAATTATTTGGAAGTGAGTTCAGATATATATATATATACATATATATATATGAGATACATATATAAAAAACAAGTCCAGTTCACATATTTATAATGTAATTTTGTCTAAAACAAAAAAATAATACTTATTCACCAATGTTTTGATATAGGGTCATATTATCTTTCTTAATAATATGCACATATTTAATCTTGAATGCTCTAAAAGAGAGGCAAGCTTATACCCTATAATTAAAATTATAGTTTAGATTTCCTTTTTCACCCATTCAATTTTTTTATTTTTTTCAAAATAAACTTGTAAATCTGAATAATATAAAATGTGACTTATACGAGCTTTAATTTTTATAACTTACTGGGGCTGTCTTTGTGGCCTGGGTAGAAATGAGCTTCCTAAGTGTTGAACAGATGCTGTAAAGGAAACAGAATTTAGATTTTACTATAAAAAGTTCAGTTAACCTATTAAAAGTACTTTCTAATTATATCTCAGTTTGTTGCATATAACATGGTCTTAGGACCACTGTGATAGAATACAGTAAATTTCTCTTCCATCTGGCCAAATACCTTCAGGAGTTGTCATTTCGTTTGCCTGTCTTTCATTCTTTTCCCACCTGGTATCCTACTCAAAACTGTCTTCTGTGGCAGTAGTTGAATGACTTTAGGCATGTGACATCTACTTTATCTCTTTATGGTCAGATCATTTGTGAAAACCCTTTTTTTCCTGTTTGGTTTCTCTCAGCAATACACTCTTTTCCTAGGAAATCACCACCAAACTTGACCCACTACAAATATTTGAGCTAGCCGATAACAGAAGACTAATTGCTTACTTTTACTCAAGAGTACCTTCCCCTAGCCATATACTATGTAAAACATTCTCTGAAGAAAAAAACAATATTTATTTTTTTTGGCTTTTCTCAGTGACCTGGTTAGCTGTATTCATGAAAATAGGAATGACTGTCAGTTTACTTCAACAGTCCAAGAATTCTGAAAATGATCATGAAGTCTGAAAGAACTTCACATTCTCACACAATTGAAAAGGAAAAGTAACTGCACACTCTAGCATACATCAGAGAATCTTCAGTAATTTCAGGTACTCTCAAGTCCAGTTTATAATATCTCTATAGATAAAATGAGGCTTTGAAGTGCTGTAACTTTTGAGTCATTTTCATACTAGGAATTAATTGATAAATTATGAATGAAATGCAAAGTATAAAATGGTGTGACTATTTGTATTGCAAAAATGAAGCCTCAGAACAGACTATTAAAGAGTCTAAAAAGTAAATTCAGGTGTATTTTCCAGCAAATTAAAGATGAGACAAGAGACACACTTGACCTGTGATTTTTACGGTTAAATATGTTTATGCTAAGTACCCAGACACAGACCTACAGTTGAGAATCTAGTGAAGTGATATATAAGGAGATGCTTTTGAGGAAACCGTTAAAGCAGCAGAGGAAGCAGGAGGAAGAGGAGAAGGCAGGCCCAAGACCCAGAGTGGTACCTTCGGCCTGACTCACAGAGATATTCTGGACTGTGAATGCTGGTTGACAGTTGCCCTGAGCCAAGGCAGGGCGATGGGGCTTGCGTACACCAGCCCCTCTGGGTCATTTCTTAGGAAGCATCATCCAAGTGGGCAAAGAAGTCTTCAAAATGCAAAGACAGTCTTCCTAAATTAAATGCCTCAAGCTGTGGAAAGTAAAAGCAAACAAAAGGTGCCCCTACACACAAACATGGGGAAAGGAGGCTAGGCGATCTGGGGGAAGCACATAAAATAACTTTATTTGCATTCCAAGATGTCAATTTGGCCAATTATTATATTTTATGTGACTAAAATTAGGCAGACAGAATTAGGAAAAATATTGCTGAAGAATAAATAATTTTCCACTAGCTATTTGCCACAGACAGAATACAGACATAGAGAGTTTTATTCTTCTTTCTAAAATAAGTAACAAAGCTTTTATATCTACTAGAGATTCTAAAAGGAAAGATGAGCTCAGAGTATGATTAAGCTGTCTGAGAAACACAAATCAGTAATGCTCTCATGAGAAAAAAAAATCTATTAAATCATGGAATTGTTCACTGTGGTCTAGGGTTAAAACATTTCAAAACTAAGTAACTTTCAGTTTGAAACTCAAGCTGCCAACTGAAGCATAGCGAGACAGCAGCAGAAGTATTAGACTCAGTATGCCCAGAGCATTTTAAGGCTCCTTTACTAACTGATGTTGAAGTTTTTAAATTAGTATGGACCATGTTATTGGTGACAACAGAAGTCTCATCTCAGGCTGCCCCCAGACATCTTCCTGTGTTATGTTACTTGTGTTACACTCTCAGCCCTACATGGAGCAAAGAAACACAGGTAAACTCTCACTCATTTTGACATGCAGAGCAAATCTGAAAACGATGTGAGTTTATGAAGGCATATTCATATTCAGAAGAAGCACAGGAATAGCCAATTTACCTTAGTTGTAGGGAAAGAAAGTTCTACCTAACTTAGTAATTAAAAAAAAAAAACATTTTGATATTTATTTTCTTTTTATTTTGTCCTTCCCCACAGTTCCCAGACTCTCCAGCCAGGCACCCTGGCCTCACTGTGTTCTCTGCTTCAGGGAACAGCTGCAACTGCGCCGCGCAGAGAACAACTGCACCTTCTCCTCCCTCTTTTCCCATGTTTAGTCTCAAGAAACCAAAAAGGACACTTGGCTGAGAAAAAGAAAAGTGATCACGCAGAAAAATATCATGACTAAAATCCTGAATGAATGAGGAAAGGATAGATGCTCAATTGTTTTAAAATATAAAATTTCATTAGTAAAAGTACAGTACATATGAGAAGAGATCTAGGAATCTAGTATCATTTTTTGTTGGTTTGCGTTCTGAAGGTCCTAGCCACAATGAATTTAGAGCAAAAATGACCCAAGGCTTTCTATTTGCAAAAAAGGCTATCCTGTTCAAAGCCAAATATTTATATGCACACACAACCATCAACACCCATCCCTACACACACACACACACACACACACACACACACAATGTGCATATTTAAACTCTGTACCCAACAGGTAGAGAACACATATACAGATAGAGAATACTCAAGCCGACATGAAACAGGATCACAGATTGGCCATAAATACTCTCAACAGACTTCGAAGACTTGTCATAGAGAGCACACTCATCATGAAGCAAGGTCAGTGTGATGGTTAATTTCATGTGTCAACTTGACCAGGCCACAGAGTACCCAGACTTTTTGATCAAACATCGTTCTGTGTATGTTTGAGAGGATGTTTCTGGAAGAGGTTATCATTTGGATGGGTACACTGAGTAAAGCAGACTTCCCTCCCAATCTGGGTGGACTTCATCAAATATAACAAAAGCCTAAATAGAAGAAAAAGCAGACCTCGTCCTAATACCGGAGGGGTCCTCCTGTCTGACCACCTTCAACCAGGGACATAAGCACTTCCCTGACGTCCGCTTTTACAGAAACATTAGCTTTCTTGGGCCTTCTGTTTGCTGACTCACCCTGCAGATCTTGGGACCTGTCAGCCTCCCCAGTCCAATGAGCTATATTTACATAGAAAAATCCAATGGTTCTATTTATACAGAAAACCTTGAGTGATACAATCAAATATTAATTACAATAAAACATATTTTTTAATCGTCAGACATTTGTAAAATAAGAAATTCTTGACTAAATCTTGAGTCAAAGAAGAAATCACAGTGGAAACTAAAATACTTATATAACTAGGTGATTCAGACCATATCATATATCAAAACATATGAAATAACTGTGAGGATTTCCTCATCCCCTGGCCATCAAAATTCCTCACGATGCAAAAGCAGCAATTTTGGTTTCATTTTGGTGACCACATCTGAAGCACTTCGAAGTATCTCCCCAGTAACTGCACGTTTGTTTCTGATTTCCATTACTGTGCTTCCACATATCTTTAATCCCATTTATTGCAGCCCCTGTGCCATGCGTAAACTGTGTCCTTTCGCAAGTCTATTTCTCACTAGAATATGAGTACAACGGACGTGGAGTTCAGATTATAAATTATTCAGCTTTATCATAGCGCACAGCACATGGCAGGACATTTTTTAAAACCTCACTGAATTTGTAAAAACTATTTTGTAATCCTAAAAATAAAAATTTTTGAGTTCTCTTGAGAGCATAACATAGAGTGTTAGAATCCGAAACATGACAAGTATTTATAAATGGGAAATACATATGATAAATGTTAGAATCTGAAATATGACAAAAAGTAAAAAAGAGCAGATGAAAGTAAATCAGGAGTGCAAAGGTCAAAGGCTGTAGCGTTTAACAGGCTGTCGGTTAAGCCTCTGAGAAGGTATTCAGCCTTCATATGAAAGGCATGGAGGAGACCAGACAGAATTCCTGTCAGTGACACTGTGCCAAGGCAGTAACAGGGCTTTGTGTCACAAACAGTGAAGAGCCCAGCATGGCTACAGCGGTACCCTAGATTGGGTTTTCCTGAAATTAATCCCAAGGAACTGATGAAATTAATCATCCAGGACATGGATATTCACAGCTGATTTCAGAGGTGATTCCGAGGAATGTGAAAGAAGATGGGAGGAATGTAGGGCCGAGAAAGAAGAATGGCTGATAAAAGTAAGTTGAGCCTCAGTCCCTCTGGGGACTAACAGGATGCAAGCGCACGGCATCTCAGAATTCCTCCACAAGAGAAAAGGAAGCGAAAGTATTTACCCACTGGTTCCCATTCCTCACAGGCTAAGGGGCGCTTTCGCAGCGTCACATTCCCCAGCACTTCTGGGGGCTCCCAGGGGGCTCAGCGAATTTCTGTGCTGCCAGAGTCAGCCCTTGGCTGGAGAAGCAGGAGTCAAGAGACAGCGTTTAAAGTGGGATGATGCTGGCCGGCATCTGAAATGCCATCATCATGGCGATGAGGGAACTCAAAGGTAGGTTTATATGATGTGGGTGGAGAGTCAGCAGTGTCTGCTGAAAGTGGCAAGAACAAGGGGAATGGAAAAAAAAAAAAGGTAGGAAGAAGGGGGTTAAGGGAATGGAGCTCTTACAGAGCATTGCACATCTTGTAATGACTTGGTTTTCACTCCATATTAAATGTAAAACCATTAGAGGATTGTGAAACCATCTGGATGTGATACTGAGGATAGACTGTGGGTAATGGAGTAGGAGCAAAAAGTAGCAGCAATAAGCTGCTAGGATGCTATTAAAGTCATAGCTTAAATAAAGATGTCTTAGCCTGGGCTGGTACTGAGTGACTGAGAGATAAAAGTCAGATTCTGGATATATCGCTGATGGTGAAGTCTTTTTCTATTCTAACTGTACTAAAGATTAACATTATTTAAGACAGGAAAAATAATAAAGACATAGGATTGGAAAATAAATAAAGGTCATCTCATGATATGACTTGATTGTCTTGCCTGTGTGGAAAATTCAAAATATTCTGGAATCTAATTACTAGAAATAACCATAGAGTTTGGCAAGGAAGAGAGCTAGGAGACCGATATTTAAAAAATCAATCACATGTCCACAGTAGCAGTAACGTGTAGAACACATAATTGTTTTGAAATGCAGCTTATATATCAGCAGTAAAGAGACACCTAGGAACATATCCAATAGACGATGTGGGAGACCTGTACAAAAAAGTGTATAACATGTATTGACAGGCCTTAAAGACATAAATGGAGAAATATTTTGCACTCATGGACAGGAACATTTAATCAGATGTAAATTTACATCAAATGAATCTACAAAGACAATTAAATCAAATTGTAACAAGAATCTGAAATGCAGATCCTAAAAATTTTTGTGGAAATATAAAAGAGCAAGGATAATTGGGACAAAGAATAATAAAGTGAGGTAACTTCTTTTACAAAACTATGTTGACTGGACATGTGGCATTTGTGCCAAGAGATAAAAAGCTAAGCAACGCAACACAGTATACCAGATTGTGGGGAAGAGGTGAGGGGCGGGGTGGGGGGGGTTCAGAAGATGCATAAATAAAGGAGGTCAGCACAACTGGTAAAGCCATTTTGGAAAAAAAAATATTCCCACCTCATACTCACATCGAATCAATTCCAAATGGGAGTTCCCGTCGTGGTGCAGCGGAATCAAATCCGACTAGGAACCATGAGGTTGCAGGTTCAAGCCCTGGCATCGCTCAGTGGGTTAAGGATCCAGCGTTGCCATGAGCTGTGGTGAAGGTTGCAGACGCGCCTCGGATTTGGTGTTGCTGTGGCTCTGCCATAGGCTGGCAGCATCAGCTCCGATTAGACCCTAACCTGGGAACCTCCATATGCCGCGGGTGCAGCTCTACATAAAAAAAGGCAAAAAGACAAAAAAAAAAATAAAAAATTCCAAATGGATTAAGGAATTAAGTTGTGGAAAAGAAAACACAGATCTTTATGGATAAAAGTGGAAAACAGTAGCTTTCTGACTTGCGGTGAATAAATCATTTTTTAAACAATCCTCCCCAAATAAAAGCAATAATCTTGACTAAATTAAATTCAGCTCATCAAAAATACATCCAAGAAGAGTTTTCTAGTGGCCTACCGGTTAAGACTTCCGAGTTGTCACTGCTGTGACTCAGGTTCAGTCCCAGGTCTGAGAACCTCTGCATGATATAGGTATAGCCAGAAAAAAAAAAAAAATGTGAAATAAGAAGCCACAGTGTAGAAAATCCTTGTCATACTTGTAACTGACAAAGACTTTGTTACCAAAATAAAGAATGTTCACTTGTCATAAGAAAAAGACAAATAGATCTTTTTATATTTATTGCTTGGCAAAATCTAAGACATCTACAAGAGGAAGCAATGTTAGTAAATGGAAAAACATATTACTCATTAAATACAATGTAGCATTTTCTGGAAAAATCAAGAATTCACACGCCCTACCACCCAAAAACTGGATTCCAAGGTACATTCCAAGAAACTCACTCACATGTATACTAATACAAGTGTAAAAGAAGTACTGGAGAGGTGCACAAAACAGTGGATACAAAGTAAATGTCCAAAAACAAGAGAATTAAAAATAGATTACTTCTGGAGTTCTCTTGTGGCACAGTGGGTTAAGGGCTCTGGCATTCATCGCAGTGTGTTGGGTGGCTGCTGTGACACAGGTTCGATCCCTGGCCTGGGAACTTCTACATGCCACAGTGCAGCCAGAAAAAAAAAAAAAAAAGGCAAAACAGAGTATGTTCATAGCAAAACAGAGTATGTTCATACGTGGCACATTATAGAACAATGAAAATAAATAAACTACAGCTATATTTGACAGTAGAGACAAATCATTAGGGCATAATTTGGGGGTTGAAAATAAGTTTTAGAAAACTAAAATTATATGCAAATATAATAAATTTCTATGAATTTAAAAACTAAGCAAAACCAAACAATACTTCACTCAAAGTCTACCGATTAAGTTATTTTCATCCAAAAAATGCCTTCACTTAAAACATATAAAATGAAACATTTGTGTATCATGGCAGAGTCAGAACTGATGACCACAGTACATATTACCAGCTTTAGTTTGTACATATTGCATGTTATATGATAAAAGCAAATAACAGGGCAATTGTGCTGGAGATTAAGGCGAGGGAATGGGCTGTGACTGAAAAGAAAGTGAAAAGGGATGAAAGGGATGATGCAGCTGTGAGAACTTTTAATGAGATACATCTCTCTTTGTATTCCAAAGTCAGATGTTACAGGGAATATTAAGTTTAACTCCTACATTTTAAAAGCCCAATATTTCCAATTGGCCACTTACACTGAATTACTGTGTGCAATTTACTGAAGCTCCCAGTGCCTGTTTCCCACACATAAAAATAGAATAATGACAGTACTTATCTGTTAGGCCATTTTCACAATCAAATAAGATAATACATACATGCAAAGCCCGACGGACTGTGCCTGGAATACAGTAAATGTAAAAGGTGAACATTATCATCAGTAAGATCAGTTTTCTATATGCAGCCATATTCATACTACTGTTGTCACTTATTAAGCAGAGGTATGAACAGGATACCCTTTCTTCAGGAATGCTAGTTTAAACCTGAGAAGGAAAAAGAAGATACAAATGACGTTTGACTTCCTTCTCAATCTGGTAGACTTCTTCCTACACAGAAAGCATCTCTGTGCACAACAGGAGCTAAAGGACAAGAGGAAAGCCGTGCTAACATGTGTCATGCTTGTTTGCTGTTGATGAACTCTCTTCTGTCCGCTCTTATAGCCTTGGCTAAATAAGCCAAGAAGTTACAGCTGGTGCATGGGTGGACTCCTCCCACCAGTCAGTACTCCAGCAGATACGCATTACTATGTAAAATATTTTTTTAAATACTCGATGCATTTCCTTTCTTTGTAAAAGAAAAGCAGTTTTTGAAGCTATGGCAGAATATACTAAATATATATCGCTATATTATGTAAAAATCCAAGATTCACTAATTGGAGATAATTTTTAAGATTTTATTTGCAAATACATATTTATATAAAACTGTTCAGATAAAGAACTCATTTGGGGAGTTCCCATTTCCCATTGTGGCTCAGCGGATTACAAACCTGAGTAGTATCCATGAGGATGTGGGTTCCATCCCTAGCCCTGCTCAGTGGGTTAAGGATCTAGAGTTGCCATGAGCTGCAGTGTAGGTTGCAGATGTGACTCGGATCCCACGTTGCTGTAACTGTGCTGTAGGCTGGTAGTTGGCGGCTCCAATTTGATCTCTACTGGGAACTTTCATATGCCATGGGTGCAGCCCTAAAAAAAGGAGGCAAGGAAGGAAGGAAGGAAGGAAGTCATTTTAATAGTCTCAGTCCTTGAAAAGGATATTGATCATTTATAGTAAAGTAATATCAAAAAGTATAATGTACTTTGCCAAATCATAATTTCTTCAGAGGAGCCACCAGCTTCAGAAAAAGTAGCCCTTATTCATTTTAAGAATGGTATGAAGACAGTTTCCTCTTTTCCTAAAACATTGGTATAAAAATAGTAACAGCTCCATTATTAGTAATTCAATCAAGTTATCTATATTAATAAATGGTGCTGCCTGTGTAATCATTTTTTGCTTTCAGAAATTGTTTTGAAATCCCCAAAAGTTTCTCTTTAGTAACCCAGTGGATATTTTCTCCTTACAATGACACTGGGAATAATTAAGCTAAGAGAAGATTCATAATGAAGCATCAAAATACCAAACAATTACAACAAATATTTTACGTACACTTTATTTTGCTTCATCAATATTTAAAGGTCAGAAAAATCTTTATAATTTGGTAAAAAAGAATAAAACATAAATTCCAATTTCCTCTTAGTTTCACTAGAAAAAAATTAACATTTTCTGGAATGTAAACCCAAAGTATTTAAAAAGAAGTAATAATCTTTAGGTTTAATGTATAATGTATTATTCATTTGCAGTTTGCAAAAATCTCAAAACTGAGAGAGTAGCCATAATGCTAAATTAAATCTACTATTCCGGTAACTTTTAATCCTTAGTCTTAAGTAATTAAACAACTTCCTTTAAGTATTATTTAGAATTGAGGTACCTAGATGTTTGATATGGCTGGTAGGATTTATGTTCTTTATAGTAACACTTTGTTACTTTACTCAGATAAAAACCACACAATCTAGGATTATCTAGTTAATCAGAGGACCAAAAACTATGGTCAAGGTGTAGTTCTTGGTTAGGTCAGGAAACCAATAATTCTATCACTGCTTTTGAAGTTCATTCCCTGATACTGTTAGTTTATTATCCTTCATAAGAATCAAAATCGCCCTTCATTTTCACTTGAGGAAATATTTTTGGAGACCTATTTCAATTAATACTGCTAGATATGCTGTCAGTTTAAAAAGACTTATCCCCCTTAGCAAGTGCTTTTATTCCGCCATTAAAACATATTCTTATAACTAAAATTCTAGACAAATTTCTAAAAACCACATTTATGTACTTTTTTCTAATTTTTAATTATCCATAATATCCCTGATACTATACCTGGTATAAAAAAATTTGACCAAAAACAAACAACAGAATTCTGCTGTGGGAAAAAAGACATTCCAAAGATTAACACAAAAATGATCAATTTCATTAACACGTAACCCCTTGGAATTTTCATTAATTTAGAAGGGATTTAAGAAGTTTACCTTGTTTTATCTAGCCAATCCTTTTCAGATTCTATAAATGTATGGTATAGACAAAATAGCTAGGGATTGATTGATTGATTGATCTTTTTTAGGGCTGCACCCACGGCATACAGAGCTTCCCAGGCTAAGGTTCTAATTGGAGCTCTAGCTGCGGGCCTACACCACAGCCACAGCAAAGTGGGATCCGATCTGCATCTGCGACCCACTACACAGCTCACGGCAACACCGGATCCTTGCCAGGGATCGACTACACGTCCTCATGGATGCTAGGTGGGTTTGTTAAGTGCTGAGCCACGATGGGACCTCCCTAGGAATTTATTTTAAATAAGCAAGTCAAAAACCTACTTTTTTAGAGCTTCTCATCAATTTACAAAAAGAAATACATTAATTACAATGATTCCTTAGTTATCCAGAAAAGAGTTCTGTAATAGACTGCACTCAGAAAAGCATTTAAGCTAGTCAATGTTTTTCACTTATTTTTATTATTTTTATTACTTATTATTGGATAATAGGATGCTTCCAAAAAATGGTGTTTCCTTTAAAAACTATATAATTCAATTTTTAATTTATTAAAAAGAACTTTACTACAAATAGTCCTCCTTGGAGAGATTTTATATCAAAACAGTAAATACTACTTAATCTTCCTCCTAGGACAGTTAAGAGCAGAAAATTATTTTTGCCCTTTAAGGATACTTGTGTGAGTTCTTTTTATTTCTACTAGCTCTATATTGACAATGACTAATACTTTCCAGTTCCAGATGAGTTCTCATCTCATGGCATAATGTCTTCTAGAAAGGAAATCTTAAGTCTATCCAATTTTGGGATACAAAGAACTCATATACAAACCTCACATAGCCAATGGTTCTTCATAATGAATGGGTGCGATGGTTAGCTTTATCTCAACGTGGCTAGGCCATGGTATCTAGATATTTTATTCTAGATGTTTCTGTGAAGGAACTTTTTTTGGGGGGGATGGGATTAGCATTTAAATCAGTAGACTTTGGATAGAGCAAACTTCTATGATGTGGGTGAGCCTCATCCAATCAGCTGAAGGCCTTAAGGAAAAGACTGACCTCCCTGAAAGAGGGAATTCAGATTCAAACTGGCAACTCTTCCTTGAGTTTTCAGCCTGTGGCCCTATACTGCAGATTTCAGACTTGCCAGCTTCCACAATTACTTGAACCAATTCCTCAAATCCCCTTGTTTTATCCTTCTTTCTTATATACATACACACATACGTATATTTTTACATATATATGGATATGCAAAAATGTGTATACTATGTAAGATATACAGATCTTCTTCCATTAATGATGAGGTTATGTCCAATAAACCCATCACAAGTTGAAAAGATCATTAAGCTGAAAATATATCTAACACATCTAACTTACTGAACATCATAGCTTAGCCAAGCCTACCTTAAACATGCTCAGACCATGTAGATTAGCTTTCAGTTGGGCAAAATTATCTAACACAAAGCCTATTTTATGATCAAGTGCTATCTCACATCCTTTGTTGAATACTGCCGTGAAAGTGAAAACCAGCTGGGCTGTGAGTGTATCAGTGGTTCACCCTTGAGATCCCACGGCTGACTGTGAACCGTGGCTCACTACCTTGGCCCAGGACTACGGGAGAGATCCTACCACAGACTGTGAACTTGGGAGAATATCAAAATTCGAAATTCAAAGTATGAAATATGAGCAGAGAATTGTAAGACAGCAGAAAACAACTAATAAAATGACAATACTAAAAAGAAAAATTCAAAAAATGGTTTCTACTGAATGCATCACTTTCATACCATCCATGTCCAAAAAAAAAAAAAAAAGATTAATTTATACCACAGTAAGTTGGGAATCATCTGTATACACACACACACACATCCTATTGGTTCTTGCTCTCTGAAAAGCTGTAATACAATCTATAGATACAGAGTAAGGAAAAACAACAGTTTTAAAGAAAATCATTTTAATATCCTCAGATATCATTGCTTCAGTGAAGTTATTGACTATTTTAAACTGTATAGCCCTTCATATAAATAATAAATTGTACTGATATTAACAATTAGTCTGTAATTATTTTCAACATAGGTAAAACTGGGTTCTCCTATATGGCCAATGAATACCCACAGTTCTGCCCTAAAATAAACTGGATTTTTCAAATTTCACACTAGTACAATGTGAAAAAACAATGGACTTCAAGATCTTTATAATTAAGAAATATCAGAAAAAAGAATCCAACAATAGATGAAATAGTTAATTAAAATTTGGTCCATCCATATGATGAAATATTACTAAATAATCAACAGTAATATCTATAAAATTCTTAAGATACATAAAAATATTTAATGCAGTATATATAAAAGATCTGTACTAAAGTGTCTATGAAGTGCAACCTTACATATATATAATATATAGGAAATATATATGTGAAATAAGACATATATATGTCAAAATGTAAACAAAGGTTATTTCTAGCAGATGGGATTGCATGTTATTATCACTCTATTCTCTTCTATAATTTTCATTTTTCCATAATAGGTCTGTGTTATTTTAACATTAGGAGGGAAAGTTCTAAACTTTGAGCAAACAAGTAACATGATTTCCTTAATGAATTCTCCACTGACAGACAGCACCTGATTCTGTCTTGCACAGCACATGTTATATGGGATATACATACAGTAATGTTTATCACTTGTGTCTTGCCTCGCAGTCCGTGAATTTTATAGAGGGTTACATTGTGTCCACTTTGCCTGGGAATGCCCTCAGCACATAATAGAGTTTGTAACAGACAAAGAATATTTGTTCATGGTAGGTAATACATACCGTTTATGGATCTTTAATAATACTATGAATAAATAGTAACTTCTCATGGCTATTATAAACAGCATTACTTATTTTCCTAACCAGTAGTATTTTTCCCATTAGGGTCTGATACTATATGAAAAAGTACACAAGAGAATTTGAAGCATGAGGAGGAATCCCTAAAAGATTGTCTTCTCCTCCCTCCCTACCCCTATGATTTCCCATCCACAGGACTAGGGCTAGAAATTCGATGAGATATTGTGCCGGGAGCTGACCAAATCTAATCACTCGAATCCCTTAAAAGCAGAGTTTTCTTTAACTGGTGGTAGAAGAGGGAGACAGAAAAATTCAAAGCACGGGGGAAGATTTGACTTGCCACTGACATACTGGTTGGAAGATGGAGGACACCACAGCGGAGGACTGCAGGTGGCTTCAAGGAGTAAAGAGTACCCCACGACAGCAAGGGGGAACCCTGGGACTCAGACCCGCAAGCCACAGGAACTGTAGTCTTCCCATCACAAACAAGCTGATGTTGGATCCTTCCCAGAGCCTCCAGATAAGGGCCCAGGTCTGCTGACACTTAGATTTCCACCTTGGGAGGCTATGCAAAGAGCTCAGTTGAGCTTTTCCAGGCCTTCGACCTACAGAACTAGGAGCTAAAAGATTTGTTGTTTCAAGCTGTTAAATTTGTGGTGATTCCTTCTAAAGCAATAGAACCCAAATAGAACACTAATACACTTTCCCTTCTTTAACGGAGAGGTTTCCAATTATTAAGATGTTTGTTTTATGCTATGAGCAATGCTTTGCTATGGTTATGGGACCTAAATTACTACAGAACACTGTACATGGAGGACTATTCAATTTTCTTGAACTGTTCTCAAAGGTACGTAGAAAAACATAGCTCCTCTGTTCTCTAAACCTGGTCTAATCTTCTATTGCACCCACCCCATATAAAAGAAAATGTACTCCTGCCAATAACAGTATTTGTCTCTTCTGGGGTTTATAGTTCTGGTTTTATACTTCAAAGCTCAAATCCCTCACAGAACTGTTTTAGGGAGTCTTTTTTGCACTGCTCAGACTTTTTAGGAAGATGCTCCATCTTTATATTCTTGCCCCCTTAATCTTTTCTTCCCCAAAGTGGGTTGTGGATATATTAGGAGGCTTACAGTGCTCTCATGACATCAGAGGAAGGAAGAGCTAGCACGCCCCCTGTCCCTTGGGACCTCTGTCTCTGTGGAGGTTTCTTATCTATCTGGCTGCTGCTCTCCCTGCCAGAATCCCCTGCTGCAAGTCAGAGTCAGAGCTGGCAAGGCTTCATCAGCCTGTGATAAGCTCTGACTCACGGGGACTCACCTTAGCCTTTGCTGTCCTGTGAATCTCTTTGAATCCCTTCCACACCTCCCATTCAGAGCCCGGAAGAGTCAACACACCCCCAATTTCTACCCACCGGGGTGGGTCACATCACCTCAGAGGTCCACACTGGAGTGGGTCATACAAGAACCCTGGGGGAGTTCCCGTCGTGGCGCAGTGGTTAACGAATCCGACTAAGAACCATGAGGTTGCGGGTTCGATCCCTGCCCTTGCTCAGTGGGTTAACGATCCGGCGTTGCCGTGAGCTGTGGTGTACGTTGCAGACGCGGCTCGGATCCTGCGTTGCTGTGGCTGCGGCGCAGGCCAGTGGCCACAGCTCCGATTAGACCCCTAGCCTGGGAACCTCCACATGCCGCA
>PVHT020000886.1:27147859-27208119 GCA_004024745.2 Catagonus wagneri | reverse complement strand
AAAAAAAAAAAAAAAAAAAAAAGAACCCTGGGGATTCAACACCCACCTCATAGGCGCTGCAACCAACTCAGGAAAGCTAAACTTCATCTCTCCTTCAGTCTAACCATGCTGAGTTCTAATGTTTAGTGTTTTGATGGCCATCTGAGAGGCAGTCTCCTTCCAGAGATCCAGAAATGGATGCAGGCAAGTGCTCCTAGCCTTGGCGCTTCCTTCAGTTTATGTAATATGCCTCCTTCTGCTCAAGCAAAGTCTGCAAATGGGAGACTGGGGCCCAGATTCTTCTCTCCATTATTCATCTGCTTTGATATTCCTTTATCTCTCAAAATTCCTTGGCACCCAAAAGGATTGGCTGTGAGCCATCTGTCTACTGCTTTTACATCATATCTTCCTACCATGGGTACCATGCCGTGAAGGTGGATGGCATGTCCTCTCTATATTTAGGGAGAATTTTCCACAGTATGTGCCATTGATGTCTGGGCATTGCATGTTCAGAAAATACCCACTCTATGTTCTTCTTTCAAACCTGTTTTTAGTGGAAGATTCTTCTCTGGTTTTCAGAAATTAAATATAAATTCTATATTAATCTTTGCCTACCTGCTATAAAATTTCTAATCCTACCTACCCTACCTCTGAAACCAACAGAAGCTCCAGTTTAGCTAAAGAGAAGTCCTATACATAGAAAATAAAGTGATAAAATCATAACAAAATCAAAATATCACTCCCAACATAAGAAATCACCATAAGGTTGAAAAATCTCAACAAAAACAATTTTTCTAACTTTCTCATCTTTGATTGACATTAACCTGTTTACAAATTTAGAGAAAGATTTAACCTGTATCTTGCTGTATCACTGGAGGAAAACAAATGTTATTTTACATAATTACTTCACTAAAGGCTATAATCAGATACTCAGTCTCTATGACATCATTAGTAATTAATGGCAAAATTTAAAAGAAGCTTTGGTAGGATTATTTATGATTGGCTGAGGCTCTATCACTATAACATATAAAAGGCCACTTTGGAAAGGCTTCCTTCTTTAATTTAAAGCGAAGGCAATAATTGCACATATCTGGAAACCTTTAAAATGTTCAAGGTCACTATTGTGGACAGAAGCTGCTATAGCATCATGTGGGGCACTTCTATGTTGTTACAACCTTGGACCGTAACTAAATCCTAGCTTTGGGTGAAACGTTAAAGCTTATAAAACTGAAACATGTTATTTTTGAAGACTTTTCTCATACATGTAGAGCCCATCCAGCTTTACTACAGTCCTTGGCTGAAAACGTAATGTAAGACACATACTTTTCCCTACATTTCCAAGACCTTTAGTGTAAGAATAAAATAGAAGTACAGCATTGTCCTAATTTATTTTTAATTCCTTCTTGTGATTTATCACGCAGGACCCTGGACACTCCCCAGGGAGCCTGACTTCTGCACCACCGTGTATTCAATACTGCTATTTATTCTTTTAAGTCTATATTTCTGAGGTTGCAGTATCTGATATTGCCAGGAAGTTCTCACAGTCTTAGAGAGTTTGTAAAATGGAAATTCTACCGTGTGTGCTTTCAGCTGCAGAGAATTCCACTTTCTATGGAGACATGTCAGTAATAACTTAAATTCCGCCTGTTGCACAAGGATCTTTTATCAACAAAATGTTCCCAATAATCATTCACATTTTAGAATGCTGCCTTTGGTTTATACAGACTGAGGAGTTAAGAGAAAGAGCAAAGAAAATTGGAAAAAAAAATAAAAGAACTGTGTGATAAGGAAAGCTCAGTGAAGAGTAGCTGTGTACAAAACTGAAAAGTGTGGAGATTAACCGATGTGATGCCGTTCCCACTAGCCTCATTTATTAAAGCTATAGAAAACTGTTTACCCTGCTGGTTGGCTTTTGCAAGAGTGACTCTGATCTCCTGAATGTCAGCACTTGCCCTCCAGGTTTACTCAGCTTTCAGCAGATACCTTTCTTCTCCAGCTCTTTAAAGCAAAGAAAAGAAGAAAGAAGAAGGAAAAAAGCATCCAGTGGGAGATTACAACAGGCTCCACGGGGAATCCCTCCTGAGAGCTGCTGACCAGAAGAACACGCTGAGAAAGAGCTCAGCATCTCATGATCCGTGCCGACTGTGGCTGGAACCTTCTGTGCAGGGTGAACCGAAGTTCACTCTGATGTCAACAAAGCAGAAAAGGAAATCGTATTTTGCGTCTCTGTCAAATAGTTAATTTGTTATCATCTATAATTTATTACTGTCCAAAGGCAAAGTCATTCTTTCCTAAGAATTTCCTCATTTTGCCATATGACCAAGAGCAAGGTAAAATATTCACTTAAAAATACTTGGAAAATTCTAATTTTGTCATTTCTATTCATGTAAAATAGCAATTCCCCACCTCATCCTACCCCCAGCCCCAAGAACATGGGGTAGTGTTTCAGGTAATCTCAACCCCAAAAAATTCTCTAGAAAACTCAAGCAGTTTAATAGCCACCTTAAGTCAGAATCAATAGAACCTAATTCCCAGTTCAATGTTATCATTGCATGTCTAATTCATCTAAGCCCATTTTTGAGAGAGCCCATTTTATTGCTGAAGTATTCCAACAGCCTCCTATGGTGCCTTTTTTCCTACCTATTCAACCTCCACACCTCCACTCTGAAACCACCCTTCCCTTCCTAAAGTATAGTTGTGATCATGTCCTTCTCTGCTGAACCTTTTAAGGATTTTCGTTGTGCACAAGATAATCCCCAAACCACTCACCATGTCAGTATGCTTGCAGTCTTGGAACTGCCTATTCAGGTTCGCCTTCTTCTCCGCTGTCACCCTCATTTACAAACACGCACCATGCTCACTCCTTACACCTCACCAAAGGCTCCTCTTTCAGTCACTTCACATAATCTTGTAAAGAAAGATACCCTCCACCTCTACCCCTCTGCACATATCCATTATACCTGAAGTGTCAGCTACCTCCTCGCACACTTAAGTCGTTGCTGAAAGCACAGATGTCATCACTCCCCTCCATCCCACCCCAGATGGAGCTGTTTCTCCCACTACAATGTCCACTCTATCCCCATAGATTCTTACCTCCTTAAACTAGGGACTTATTCCGGTTTCCTTCCTTCCTCCCTTCCTCCCTTCCTTCCTTTCTTTCTAATCTTTTTAAGGATGCACAAGTGGCATACAGAGATACTCAAGCTAGGGGTTGAATCAGAGCTGCACCTGCCAGCCTACACCACAGCAACACCAGATCCAAGCCACATCTGTGACCTACCATGCAGCTTGTGGCAACATCAGATGCTTAACCCACTGAGCGAGGCCAGGGATCAAACTCGCATCCTCATGGACACTATGTCTGTTTCTTAAATGACTGAGCCAAACAGAAACTTTGTTTTTTTTTTAACAGGAATTATAGAAATTTTTCAAATGTCCATTGAATAAAAGTATGGAAGCATTTGGCAAACTACTATCTGATATTCTTCCCTGTGGCTCTATCTATCCCAAAGTATCAATACTATTAACTCATTAGTTTTAAAGCAATGTCATCTTCCATTAAAACCTGTAATACAGTTGCTGAGTAGGCTGTAATTTCATCAAAATAAGTAAATTAGAATCATACCATCTGTGGTAAATAGACTCTGGAGCTTCACTAAGATCGTATGATTTGAGAGTAAACGAATTAGGCTGAGAGAATACAATAGAGTGGTCCCAGTTCACAGCACTTTGTGGCAGCATCCTATGCCTTTACTTGATTTTCACAGCTCTTGAGGCATTATTAAGAACATGCATATGAAAAAATGAGCACCTATTTTATGGTTTCAATTCCAATTCTTGATCCACTCCTAGAATTGTGCAGGTAACTATCTTCAATTTACTTTCATTTCAAAATATGCAGCTTATTGTATTAATAAATAATATTCAACAAAGGCCAGATAGTAATAATTGTTTTATTAATTGGTATATTGTTTTTTAAAAATATTCCCTTGATTAACTTCTAAATTGTTCAAATTTATTTCAGATTTATAAATAAGGATAAAGTACACAATTTTTCTCTGTTACTTTCTCTTATTTAAAAATTAGGTTATCACTTCATATAACTTTAAGAATATTTGAACATCTAGAAGTACTTAAGAAGCTTTTATGAAGGTGCTTTAGAAATTATTATTGGTTTTTAATAAAAGGCAAATCCCCGAAATGCTTACAGAACGAAAAAGGATTTAAATTTTAGGAAAGACGATCGATAATGAAACGTGTACTTTTAAGAGGCATTCTACAACCTCCCTGTTTCAACCAACAACTAAAATCAGTGACAGATAAAAGTAGCAAACAGAATTATGGCTCTATTTGCCATTTGATTTCATTAGCATATCGCAACCGATTCTGCAAATCAAACTTCCTTGTGTCACTTCTTAAGTAGGACATATTTAAATGATTATTCATTTCTAACCAACTCATGACTTCTTGTAGGCTCACTGTATTTTAGTTTCATCTACTCCTGAATGAATTTAATTTTTGTAATTTAAGGAAAATATTTTAAAATGAATTTTTCAATTAAATGTATATATTAATCATCAAAATCAAAGAACTCTAAAATCAGTATAAAGGGTTTAAGAAGGAATTTATTATCAGATCACCATCTTTTTAAGTTATCTTCAAAAACTGTATAAATGTAAGAGAGAAAGTTTGAAATAAAAATCAAGATTCCCTTTCAATCTGCTTTGAAGTAACACTATAGGTTGGACCAAATCTAGTTTGAAGGGATTCTATAGTTGTACGTGAACTTCCAAAAAGTTATTATCACCATAAATAAAAACTTATTAAACACTTAGGAGTACATGAAGCTTCCTTTTTATTTCATTAAAACTCTTTTAAAAGAAGTAATATAATTTTAGGGTCAGATACCAAAATATTCTATTAATACAGCAAATGCAAGTAAATTAATAGTAAGGAATACGTGTATTTTTAAAAAGAAAGAGATGACCACATTAAATCAAAGCAAGAATACCTTTAAGAACAATGATCAGTAGTAAAGAGTTTCAAGCTTGAACAAAATAGGTATTAGACATTTCAGAATGTGATCGGGCATTACCTGTGCATTTGAGAGACTGGGCGTGTGGTGTACCCGTGTTTAAGCATGAAATACACTATCTCTCATTCATTAAAAAAAGTAGAAAAAATCTAATTACATTGTCATCTGCATGGACAAGAATATTTCTCTCTCCTAATAATTTTAGTAGTTCGAGTGTATCCACAAGCACTTTTTGTCACAAGTCAGATGGTAGAACTGACTGACCAGGTTATCATTTTGGTACACTTCTTAGAGTACAATTCATCCCTTAGGGAGTTTCATGTAAATTACACAGTTCTGCATTATACACTAGAAAAATTATGATGTCTCTGGTATAATATTATTAATTTCCTTTCCAACTGATTTGAAGGTAGACATTTTCATCAGCACTGTTTTAATGTTTATTTGGTATTGTACTTCAGTAAGCAATTCATTTTATAGAAGAGTAAAATGAGGAACACGAATGTGGAGTCACTTAACCAGATAAATTTAGTTGACTCCCCTAAAGCTTGAAATGAGAATACTAGGCTAAGGGAAGAGAGAAACCATTAAGCCCAAGGTCAGCATAACACCTGTTAAAAAATAATCAGCCATGTGCAGAATAGGATACAATAATGATTTTTATATTTTGAGAACAATTTAATACAATTAATAGCTAAGAAATACTTGGATGAGCGAGGGAGCAGGGGGTGGGCAGAAGACTAAGTGAGGGCACGAAGCTCCTTCACTGCATGGAATAAAGGAGAGGACAAAGGCACAGACCAGCAGGTGTACTCCCAGGTTGCTTCAGTCCTGTCTTTAGAGCCACATTACACTTAATAATCAGCTCTAATGCTTGGTTATTCTTTTTCGGTGGACTTACCTGTATCGATCATGAAGAAATACTTTGACGTTTCTCATTTTTTCATAGACACGTCATCATTGGCAGCAACCATCTGGTCCTTTCCTTGATTAACTGTGAAATTTTTGGCTTTATTACATTTTCTTTCAAGGTGACCTTCCTTTACTCTTCTTTTTTCTGAAGCTGTGATCATTTTCAAGTTAACTCTGTCCCAAGCTGGGATCAGATTCACCTCTGACTACACAGCCTTTAAGGGTCTGTACATCACACTCACAGGATTCAGCCACATTGCTTTTAAACAGGTTCTTAAACTCTAGTTCTGATGTATTGCTGAAACATTTTAAAAACACAAATGACTACTTACAAAGATCCCATGTCTAAATTGTCATAAAATTATATGTATATATTATATCTTAGGATGATATACTAATATATTATGTGTTATGTTTTCAGGTAATAAATTTGTGAATTTATATTATTTTCAAAACATTATTTTATTATAATAAATTTTTTATTTATTAAAATAAAAACATTGTTGTGAGCCAAGTAATTTAACAAATATTCCTCTAAATGATGAGAAAGCTGCTATGAAATATGTCATATCTCTATTTGAACACATTTATTATTTCTTTCCCATCCTGTATGCTCATGATGTTTTTGAACAAACTATGGAGTTGACCTTTGGGTCTGAGGAATTTAATCTCAACTCCTTTTCAGTTTTAATATGCTAAAAATGACAACAGTTTCAGACACAACAGCAAATTCTCAAATTGAAATTATCAATAGCTGAAAAATGAATTACATATTCTGTTACCAAAATTTTCTTTTTATGTTAATTTCCCAATAAAAGGCATGTTATAACATTAATCTCAAGCTGTAGATACAGAAAATAATGAAAATAGTCCTATCTTACCATATGAATTCTGAGAAATATTTATCAAAAGATTAAAATGAAATTCAGCTTTCAAACAGAACTGTAAATAATCAAGACTTTCATATTCACCTAGGTTCTCCCAAGTCTAATACGTAAAAGTACACCTCCACTGCATTTAAAAAATACGAAATAGGGACTGATGTTGTAAGCCTGTTGTTAATAAACGGTTGCGTATATTGCAATTTGGTAAAAGTATTTTAAAAGTAGAAATGGGAAATTATACTCAAACATTTTGAACTACTAATACTTATCATAGCTGAAAGAGCCAGGAGCAAAAGGATGTATTACATACATACTGATAGTACTTACGACAAATATTGGGGGAAAATCATCCTCTTTATTATTCTTACAATTAAACATTTTAAAATATTTTTGCTTGAATTATATCTTTCAATTATCAAAAGAATTATGCTGCATAGAGCATAAAATTTTATACTGATAGGATGTTTTTCATCCAAAAATTTTGATGAAATATACCAATATTTGCCCGATGTTATGATCAAAATTTTTTATCATTGCCTATTGTCAGATTCTTAGATGAGAGTATCCTAAAGTTTTAGAAGCAAGTAAATTTGAGATTGAAATTAAGGTCATTTTTAATCCAAGCCAAGTAAAAACAGAAGTAATATCATTAAGGGAAGTTCTCATTGTGACTCAGTGGGGTTAGGAACCCAACCACAACCATGAGGATGTGGGTCAGATTGCTGTCTACACTCAGTGGGTTAAGGATACAGCATTGCAGTGAGCTGTGGTATAGGTCACAGATGCACTTTGGGTCCCTTGTTGCTGTGGCTGTGGTGTGGGCTGGCAGCTGCAGCTCCCATTTGACCCCTAGCCTGGGAACTTCCATATGCTGCAGGTGCGGCCCTAAAAAGAAATTAAAAAAAAAAAGCAGTATCATTAAGAAATTTGAGTTTTCACACACTTACCACTTACTATGAGGCAGACATTGTTCAGTGTTTTACATATCCATCTAATTTAAATCATATAATAAACATGTGAATCATGTGAATAATCATGTATATACCATTTTTATTATCCCCAATTTATAGATGAGGAAACTGAGATACACAGAGTTTAAGGTGGCCAAGAATATACAACTAGTGAATAATGGATTACAAGTCTGACCCATGCAGCGTGACTTTAGAGGCCATGGACTTAGCCACTGCATAATTCAGTTAATTCATTAAGAAAAACTGCAGACATCTAGAGAAAATTAAAATTAAGTTTGTATAAGAGGATAAAAGACAATTTATTACATATAATAAAATTAACATAGCACTTTCTCTCTCTCCCAAGGCACTTATTTCACACTATCTACTATTATAGATATTTTTTTACATATCTCTCCTTATATAAGTATACATCAAGACCCTAACTCCCTTGACACAAAGAGGGAGGCCCGATTTTTTTTGTTTTTGTATTCTCCAAACTTCCTAGAAAGTCTTAAATATTCTTTAAGCATTCTTTTAGCATTTTGAAATGTTAGAACATAAATCTGTCACCTTCATTAAGAAATAGGATGAAATAAAAATAGAGTTAACACAAAGTACACAGTTGCCTTCAGAGTTTATAACCAAGACGAGACTTTAAAGACTCTGATAATCCAAATATGTTTAAATGCAATAAGTTAGGTACGTTTTCACATCCAGGCTCAAGACTGACGAGCCAGTTACTGGCCACTCACTTCTTGCCATTTTTTATTCATTAATCTCTCCCACAAAAGCTATTAATTAGGTTATGTGGTAATCTACATTTTAAAATAGAAAGAAATAAAATGAATGAATTTCTTGGAATTTCCATTATACCTCAGCGAGTTAAGAACACAACTAGTATCCATAAAGAGGTGGGTTCAATTCCTAGCCTCTATCAGTCAGTTAAGGATCCGGGGTTGCCACAAGTTGCAGCATAAGCCACAGATGTGGCTTGGATCTGGCATTGCTGTGTCTGTAGCCTAGGCCAGCAGCTGCAGCTCTGACTGGACCCCTAGCCCGGGAACCTCATGATGCCTCAAGTGTGGCCCAAAATAAATACATATATAACAAATAAATAAAAAAAGAATGAGTTATTTCTGAAAGTTCACAAAACAGTTCAACGACATAATTGGCACTTTAAGAATTTTTGAGAATTTTAAAAATCTTAATTTCTTATCCACTGCTTTTATTTAATAACCCTGATCTTAACAGAAATAATTCTAGTCATTATAGCTGGCTTATTATGAAAATTAAATATTTAGGAATAAACCTAACTAAGGACATGAAAGATTTAAATGCTGAGAACTATATAACATTAATCAAAGAAAATAAAGAAGATTCAAAGAAACTGAAAGATGTTCCATGCTCCTGGACTGGAAGAATTAATTTTGCAAAAATGGTCATACTACCCAAAGCAATCTACAGATTCAATAAAATCCCTATCAAATTACCCATGACATTTTTCACAGAAGTACAACAAACAATCCAAAAATTTATATGGAACCATAAAAGATCCAGAAGTGCCAAAACAATCCTAAGGAACAAAAACTAAGCAGGAGGCATAACTCTCCCAGACTTCAGACAATATTACAAAGCTATAATAATCAAGACAGTGTGGTACTAGTACAAAAACAGACATACAGACCAATGCAACAGAAGAGAGAACCCAGTAATAAATTCAGACATCTATGGTCAATTAATCTTCAACAATGGAGGCAAGAATATAAAATGGGAAAAAGTCCCTTCAGCAAGTGGTAATGGCCAAAACTGGACAGCTGCATATAAATCAATGAAACTAGAACAAACCCTCACGCCACGCACAAAATTAAACTCAAAATGGCTTAAAGACTTAAACATAAGATAAGACACCATAGGAGTTCCTGTCGTGGCTCAGTAGTTAACGAATCCGACTAGGAACCATGAGGTTGTGGGTTCGATCCCTGGCCTTGCTCAGTGAGTTAAGGATCCGGTGTTGCCATGAGCTGTGGTGTAGGTTGCAGATGCGGCTCGGATTCCGCGTTGCTGTGGCTGTGGCGGAGGCCGGCAGTTACAGGTCCTGTTAGATGCCTACCCTGGGAACCTCCATATGCCACAGGTGCAGCACTAGATAAGGCAAAATAAATAAATACATAAATAAATAAGACACCATAAAACTCCTAGAAGAGAACATAGGCAAAACATTCTCTGACATCAACCATACAAATGTTTTCTTAGGTCAGTCTCCCAAGGCAACAGAAATAAAAACAAAAATAAACCAATGGGACCTAACCAAACTTGCAAGCCTCTGCACAGCAAAAGAAACCATTAAAAAAAAAAAGAAAGAAAGAAAAGAGAGAGACACCTACAGAATGGGAGAAAGTAGTTTCAAACAATGAAACTGACAAGAGCTTAATCTCTAATATATACAAATAACTTATGCGACTCAACGGCCAAAAAACAAACAACCCAATTGAAAAATGGGCAGAAGACCTGAATAGACATTTCTCCAAAGAAGATATACAGATGGCTCAAAAGCACATGAAAAAATGCTCAACATCACTAATTATTAGTGACATGTAAGTCAAAACTACAATGAGGTACCACCTTAAACTGGTCAGAATGGCCATCATTAACAAGTCAACAAATAACAGATGCTGGAGAGGGTGTGGAGAAAAGGGAACCCTCCTTCACTTTACTAGGAATGTAAATTGGAACAACCACTATGGAAAACAGTATGGAGGTATCTCGGACAACTAAATATGGAACTACCATATGACCCAGCAATCTCACTTCTCAGCATATATCCAGATAAAACTTTCCTTGAAAAATATACATGCACCCCTATGTTCACAGCAGCACTACTCACAATAGCCAAGAAATGGAAACAACCTAAATGTCCACTGATAGATGAATGGATTAAGAAGATGTTGTATATATACACAATGGAATACTACTCAGACACAAAAAAGAACAAACCAGTGCCATTGCCAGTAACATGGATGGAACTAGAGACTCTCATACTAAGTAAAGTAAGTCAGAACGAGAAAGACAAATACCATATAACATCACTTATGTTATATGGTCTGGTATGTGGCACAAATGAACCTATCTACAGAAAAAAAAACAAACTCATGGACATGGAGAACAGACATGTGGTTGCCAAGGGGGAGGGGGAGAGAGTGGTACGGACCAGGAGTCCAGCGTTGGCAGATGCAAACTGTTGCATTTGGAGCGGATGGGTGATGGGATCCTGCTGTACAGCACAGGGAACTATTCTAGTCACTTGTGATGAAACATGATGGAAGTTAATGTGAGAAAAATGTGAGAATGATGGAAGTTAATGTGAGAATGACTGGGTGGCTTTGCTACATAGCAGAAATTGGCAGAACACTGTAAATCAACTGCAATAAAAAATTTTAGAAAATAAAGCTGGACAGCAGCAAATAAACACATTGATTAATTAAAATGAATGGCCTCAGTCATCTCTAGTCGCAGCCCAAATTTAGTTGTATAAATAAAAGGCCAAGGGGATTTAGAGATGCCCAGTCTGATCACAGACAGCCAAGTGTGACTTTCCCCATGGAAAGTGAAATTGAACTACTTGCACTGGTTCCTTCTGTGTGGGCAGAACAGAGCAGTATCTGCCTGGAGATAAGACCCAAAGAGAATTCAAGAGCGAGGTGAATTTGGTGTGACACAAGTTCTCCCAGCTGATGAGAAACTCTGAGAGATGTTCCTGTCTTTCGAAGCCACCATTTTCCGTCATGTCTAACATGAATCTTTTAAAGCTTTGATCAATTTTAAAATCCAGAAGTATCTGAACTAAGAATCTTAAGATTACTGTGGGCAAGGCGGTATTATGCTTTAGATGTTACTGTGCATTCATGAACTTGGACTTGACTGTTCATATTGTTTTCATGCCTGGTCTAAAATACCATAAAGTAGCTCTTTCAATAACTTTGCAATAAAAATTTAAACTGTTAAAAAATATTAACTGGTTTATTACATCACAACGCATACATAAATATATGTATGTATATATATTTATATATAAAGCTATATATAAATATATATATATATATATACACATACATATTTCTTAAATATTTGTGGATACTTGAATATATAAGATTTTTCAAGCAATTGGGAGGATAAAAAATTCTTTTTTCCCTCCTAAGCACACAAAACCAAAAACCGAATCAGATTTCCTTCATTTTGTTATTTACTTAAATGTGCCCTGTTCTGAATCTGACTTTGACATCCATGATGCTGCATAAACTGTTAGAGGAGCTAGTGATAGACTTCAAAGCCAGTGCAAGAGAAAAGCATGTAAATATAATAGATCTAAGGAAATAAAACAGAATTACGGCCTACATATCAAGCATGACTTCAAAATAAAAACAATGTGGGTTCAGGTTGTCTGGCTCCTTATCATTACCTGACGGAAAAATAACAATTCCCTGTAAACATTCAGTACCTACAAAAAGCTGTAACAAAATATTGTTCTGAGATATCTACTGATTATGAAATTAACTTCATGGGGAAAAACTGAATGCATATTACACCAAAGACAGAAGAAGCACTTACAGGGTACATAAAATCCCACTGGATCAGTGATAAATATTTGTGCTTCAGCAGTCTTACTGTTTTGCAGACTACCTTCCTTGAGACTGTTTACAAAATACATAGATAACTCATTAATCAGTATTAAAACACAACAATTCTAAATCGAGTAGCATGAAATGTGTGCAAAGCAGCCACCCTGAGAAGTATTTAATTAATTGAATAATTCCCCATTCAAAAATTATCTTCCCTGAATAACGTCCTCTCTACACAGAGACAACGTTTATGAGGCACATATAGACTGGAAGGCTCTTGTTCGGAAAAGAACGTTGTATAAATAGAAAGTGTTTTGCTTTTGATACTAATCACATTTTAAGATACCCTGAAGTACACATTAAATATCGAATAGACAGCTGTTATTATTTATGACAGTCAGATATCTACATTTACTTCTGATTCCTGAAGATTTAATTTTTTTTTATTACTCTTAGGTCTTCCCGTTTCTGCCAATCAGATTCTCGTCTGGGGCTAGCGGTTCACAAGACTGTCAAGGAGCCACTTAACTTTCCATTTAATACTCACGAGGTTAATTTGGAATGATGAGGATGTGCGTGCTATTTTACAGATGAATTACTCATTCCTAAAGACCACACTATCCTTGAATACAAGCAAAGAGTATTAATCAAGAAAGACTTATGGCCATAAAGCCAACATATTTAAAAACCTAAAGAGAGAAGATAGGAAAATGCAATTTTGAAAAATACAGTTACCTGAGGAATAGACAAAAAACCCTATGAATCTTAAATTCTTTCTCAAACATCATATACAAGTCATGACATTTCACAAATGTCAAATTTCTAAGGATTTTAATTCTCATTACACCAACACTATAAACTATAGTATTGTGGTCTTTCTATAAACTATCACCTCATCACAGCTCAACTTTCAAAACTAAATATGGCTTTCTCATCTCTACTTAACATTTAATAGACCACAAAATTATGATTCATATTACCTCCGAAGCAAATTCTTTATGACTAAGAAGGCAGAACAATAGCTTGAAATATATCAGTCCCTGGTTATTTGAACAATCTTATTCAAATTGAATAGCATTAAATTATTAAATAGCTGAAGAATTTCAAATACTGATCTAAGTGCTTTGGGTCATCCTGTTTTCATCTGGAGCCAGGATGATGATGATGGTGGTGATGATGCTGATGATGACGGTGGTGGTGGTGGCTATGGTGATGATGATGGTGATGATGGTTAGTCAGAGCCACAGAGAAGCAAGCCTGAAAGCTCGGTATATCTCATCTCACATAAGAACTGTGAGGTAGGTATCATGCATGTCTTCCCACTGAGAAAACCATGGCTCAAAGAAACTGTGTAATTTAAGTGTGAGATCCAGTGTGAGACTGAATCGGTACTTAAACCAAGATCAGTTTAACCGAAAGTCATATTATTTATATTTTGCTGTTCTATTTTTGAGGGGTTGTACTTTAAAATCAAACTTGATAAACAGAATAATTACATTTATCTTTGCTCTCTTCAATATCCCACAAAAATTACAATAAAGGGACAAAAGCACAAACTCTGGAAGACCAAGGACCAAGGGGTAAATGTTTGGAAAACGAAAAACCAATAGAGGGTAGTTGCCACGGCAGCTATTAAAAAATAAGTTTCCAAAGGAAAGCCCAAAAAAGATTAAGGCCAAATGATGGGTCAGGGTTTTTTAAAAGATAATTAAATAAAAATCTTTAAAAGGTTGAAAACTTTAAAATTTTCCCCTAAATCCCCCTCCATACAGGTCCCATTTAGGAAATTACTTTGTCACAAGTTAGCAGTTTTAGCTGCATTCTCTATTCAGTGTCTTAAAAGACTGAAATCAAGGTATAGCCAGGCTGTGTCCTCATACACAACTTGATTAAGGAGGAATTCTTTATTAAGATCATTCAGGTGGTTGGCCATATTCAACTTTTTACAATGATACAATTTTTGTGTACCTGCTGACTTTTGGTTGGAGGCCACTCTCAACTACTTGAGACCAGACTCATTTCTAGCCACGTGGTTCTTTCCACAACAGGGCAGTTTTCTTCTTCAAGGCCAATGGAAGAATCTCTTTCTATCCTGCCAAGATGGAAACTTGTATAACATAAGTTAATTCCATGAGTGACTAAGCCACTTCTGTCATATAATACACACTAATCAAAAGAGATATCCCATCATATTCTTAGGACTTACTATACCCAAGAGGAGAAAATTATACAAGGGTTATATACCAGGAGCAAGAGTTTGGGGGGCCATTTTGGAATTCTGCCTACAACACTTGATATTTCCAGATATTTGGGAAAAAATACTCATGTAAATTCAGATTAAAATAGCAATGATTAGGCAAATAAAAGGAATAAGAATAAATAGTGAAAAGACAAGGAGCAAAAGATAACTTCAAAATAAATACCTATGATTAATATTCTCAGAAATAATAGAAAATCTTGTCTTCAAGAAATAAGAATAGGCAATGATAAATAATGAATAAGCGGAAGAGAATAAAGAGATCTCGCAATTTAAAACTGTGATAAAAATATTTAAAAATCAAAAGAAATTTTGAAAAGTAAATTAAAGAAAATCTTCTAGAAAGTCTGACAAAATGAAAAATTAGGTATTACATGAGAAAAAAATGTGAAAATTAGAAGCACAATCCAGGAGACCCACCTTGTAAGCATTCCAGATTTCTAAGAATAAAGACAATTAAGGAAAAACATTTAGGAAGGAAATTAGAACATTTATCTGAAGAAAAGAAATTGTTTTCAAATTAAAAGGACCCACCACCTAGTTTAATAAGTGAAAATATATTCTCAGTAAGTCATATTATTGTGTAAATTCTGCCTCTGCAGATAATACCCTAACAGATTCCAATAATAAAAATAGAAACAATGTCACATGAAATATCTGACATCAGAATAGTAGAGAACATATTAAAAGCAACACTGAAGATAGAGGATAATGGATCAGTATCTCCAATATTCTTGAGGAAAAATATTTGCAATCCACCTGAAATATCAGTTATTGTGAGAATAGAATAAAAAAACACTTTAGACATGCAAATACACAAAAAGTTGTATCTCCCATGCACCACTGATCAAGAACCTACTGAAACTTACTTTACTAGAATGTGAGAGCAAATCAAAACAAGAAATGATGATATCTAGGAATCAGGAATATCAACACTAGAGAAAAGGATTTTCAAAATTCAAGGCAAAGGGAAGCCTCAAAACATCGTCTCTAGCCTAGCCTAAAGAGCAGTCTATATTTTATAGGTACAGACCTATAGCAGAAATATATCCAAGAAAAAAGGAAGATAACCTAATATGGATAAATGTATGGATTTGAGCATTACAGATTTTCCAGAAATTTTGGGGTGTATTAGTGACAAGTACACAGAAGACTTTACACCCACCACCATAAAAGTTATCTATAGTAGAGGTGTGCAGAGTGGCCACTGGCTTCTACTAAAATGTAATATAATCACGTTAACTATGTACCCAAGGTTGAGAGCGAATACTAACAGGGGGTACATTTCTTAAAGAACACCTATGCGTCCTGTGCACGGACCTCCATCTCTTCCGTTGAGAGTTGCAGCAATTCAACATCAGCTTTTTAGAGGCTCAGTGCCATTCTCCCCCATTCTGTAACAAGATAATTAATACAAACCCCGTTCCACAAAATGCACTGATTAAATGATGGCTCCTTTCCTCTCCTCCTAAATTTTATATTAGGTTATGTTATTTCTCTGCTTAAATTCCTGAATGGCTTCCTTTAATCCTCAGAAACAATTACCAAATCTTTGTTGAGCTTTGAAATATCTCTGAGATTTTACCTCTTCCCACTTTTTAAGGCTCTCGTGACTCTCAGTCCCCTGCCCCATACACTCCCATCTCCGGTCAGTCACACAGTGAGCTATGCACGACATTTTACACCCCTGTACCTTTGCAGATGCCAGTTGTTCTGCTAGGAAACATCATCACTAACTCTGCTTCTCTGTCTACATAACACCCACTCTTTCTTCAAGTCTCTATCCAAAACCCACTCAACAGACATATTTTCCTAGCTATACACTTCCAAACAGCCCCTCCTCTTCCTACTCCTCTAATGTTTTCTAGCACAACAAAGAATATAAAAATTCAGTTTCCCCAATTGTAAGCCTGGATATTATTCAAAATTATTCCTCCCTCTCCTCTATGCCCCACATGAAATAAAGGACTAAATTCCATCAGTGTTACCGACAATATCTTTCCAAACAGATGTCTTTTATCTATCTCAACTTCCTGTCTCAATCTCAATTTAAACACTGCCATTTCTCCTCTAGAATATTATAGCATATCTTCATTTCTCATCTTACCTCCCATTCCAATCCATCACACATAGTGGAGCTAGAACATTAAAAGGCTTGTATATTTATCTTTATTTACCCCAGTTCATAGAGAAATTTCGAAGTGACTACATCTAGTCCTACCCTGGACACAAAAGCAAGGCTGTTGTTTCATTTTGCCATCTCCACCCAACTGTCCAAATCTCAGCTTTCTATCCTAGCAGAGGGCTCGACTAAAATTGTAAAGGGCATTTGAAGCCTTCACAAGTAATGGGATGATGGAGTTGAGGAAAAGCGAAAATTGTGAAGCAAATGCCACTTTGACTTGTGAGCTGAGCACTGCAGATTTTAATTTTCCCTCGACAGTTACAAGAAGACTGGGCACTGAGTCAACTTCTAAGTAGCGACCTAGCATTTTATACTCTTGCTACTTAAAGCAGTGTACATGAACCACCAGCAATTTCATCTCTCAAAATCTGGAAAGAAATGCATAGTCTCAGGCTTCACCTCAATCCTACTAAATTAAAAGAAGCATTTAACCCCATTTCAGATGACACATATGTACTCTATAAAGTCTGAGAAGCTCATCCACAAGAAAAATTTTCTACCACTACCATACCCTAACCCTCTCCCCTTCTACGATGAAATGCCATTTCTTCTTTTTTAGTTGTCAGGGCTTCTTCCTCAATTCTCAGTCTGAACCTTATCTAGTCTCCAGAAGTGGAAAAACTTGCTCTGCTAACATGCATCTAAATCTTTCTGTCTGGAACTTTGGCCAGAAGCTTCTTTTATGTCCTAGTCTCTGTTTGTGCTTCCAGAATCTATGAGTCATACTCCCCAGAGCGACCTTAGCAAGGGAAAAGCCCCCCTCCCCGGGGTGGCAGGTGAAATAATCCCGTGAGTGCTCAGGGGCAGAGAAAGGCACAGAAAACTATAGTTTAAATTTTTGAGTTTAATCCTGACACTGGAGTATATTAAAACACAAACACAAGCAAGCCACTCCACACCATACAAAATCTTTGGTGGCAACCTGATGCTCTCAAGAGATTACGTGCTCTTCACAATGGCTTGCAAGCTTAGGCTGGATATTTATTAGTTTATGGCCCATTCACTTTCTTCTGATTTTTCTCAGAGCAACTATATATTTTCTGCTCTCAGATAAAGTTGCCTCAGATAAAGTTACGCTTATGCTTCAGATAAAGTTGGTTCCATCCTTAGGTCCAGGGGTGGGCATGACGCCAAACCTGGACTATCTGAACACGAGCAATGCAACCAGGCAGTGACATGCCCATGCCTCAGGCCAAAAGAGTCAGAGCAGAGGTCATCAGAGGAGTTTCCCCCAAGAAAAGGGGTTGGGCCAGATGGTAAATACTAGGCTTTGAGGGTGCAGCCACTTACTGTCTCAATTACATATTTATCTTTGTTTTTGTTTCTTCCTTTAAAATTCTTAAACAGTACAAAAAGCATTCTAAGCTTGCCACCTTCTTGATCAGTTCAGGCTGCTATAATGGAATATAACAGACCAGGTGGCTTATAAACAACAGAAATTTATTTCTCACGGTTCTGGAGGCTTCAAATCCAAGATCAGAGCGCAAATGCAGGTTCTGGTGAAGGCCCTCGTGAGGTTGCAGATGGTGGTTTTCTTGCTGTATCTTCACGCGAGCCAGAGGACAGGAGAGCTCTCTGGGGTCTTTTACAAGCACTACTCCCCCCATGAGAGCTCCACCTCAAGACCTAATCACCTCCCAACAGGTTAAGATTTCAACATGTGAATTTGGGAGAGGGAGTGGTCCACAAACCTTCAGTGGATAACACCAGCCTTACAGTCACAGGCTCTGGAACTGATCTGGCCTTCAAGCCACACTTTGCCTACCCCTGGTAAGGAAGACAAAGGAATTGTCTTTCCTGATGTATTAGAAACTGTGAGAGGTAAGTCTTTTCACTCCGAGAGAAAAATCACTGAAAGAGAAGGATATGATCCGGAAGTCACTGAGCACCATCAGCCCTACTGCTGGACTTTGTAGTTTAGGTTCTGAATTTCAGTAGGAACTCAAAAATTTTCCTTTTATTCAGGTTGTCCTAGCCTAGCTTTTCTTTCACGTGGTATTAGCAAGAGTCCTAACATAAAGATCCTTCTTGATCACGTCTCGACTTAGATTGGCAGCGTCAGTTTTTATAACACAGCCTCACACTCTGCTGCGGTCAGGCCCTCTCTTGGCTCTGCTAAATTACAGAGTTTTCTTCTTCATCCTCCAGTGACTTTCCCTTCCAGCTTTACCAACTTAAGCACAACTTGTGGAAGAGTGAAGTTGGAGGTCACTGCTTCTGAGAAGGCTTTGCTATCCCTGCTGTACAGCTAACATAAAGCACCTTGTTGATACTATTCACATAGTGCTTTCCAGGCAGCTTGGATTACATGATTTTTTAATACTTCTTCCATTCACACAGCTGCTGCTGCTGCTTCTTTTACTTTTCTCCTTTTTCTATTTTTCTTCTTTTTAATGTCAATAATTGAAGCTGGCATTATGCTTACTATATGCTAGGATCTATTTTAATGCACTAAATAATGCAATTTTCAGAACAATCCTATGAGAAATGCATTTTTTCCCATTTTATAGATAAGAAAAATGGGACACAGAGCTTAAATAACATACTTCATCTGTGTTTACACAAATACTTGGTGGAGAAGTTTATTGAACTGGTGTAGATACCCTAGCCACCAAAGTGTCCTGTTTCTTATTTTACCATAATTACTTGCCACAGGGCTTAGTACAGTGAAGTGTACTGAATGTTTATTTCCTCAGGAACCAAGAGCATCCTGAATATATTTCTAATACAGTACTTTTCAAATCGTTTATACTAAATTATGTATATTTTTCTTCCCTGCCAGAATTTTAGCTCTTTAAGAACAGGTAGCCAGTCATATGAGTCTTTAGTCCTTAGGCCAGTTATTAAAAATTAGTAGATATTCAATAAATATACTGTTAAATGTTCTACTGTTGTGGTGTCAGTAATTATTTAGCTCTATTCAAAGAACTTAATCAATGGTAAACCAATGATTACCAAGACAAAACACTGTTTTTAAGCAGTGAGATACATTTGGTAAACACAACACTTTTTTTTTTTTTTACTGCAATCCTAAAACGTTTTCCTTGGTTTAAAATTTAGATGCTAGAGAAAAAAAACACATATTTCTCAAGTGGTCATCAGCCATAGTGCTACCTGTGGCATTCTTTTCTGTAAAAATCATTCTCAATGCTTACGAACTTCTGAGGTTCCCAAACCAAGGAATTGGTGGGCAATTTCCTCTAGGAATCTCATAGATTTATTTAAGTATCACTTATGAATATGGTGTGCAATTTCAAAATGAAACATTAGCAAGCCAAATTTAGTGGTGTGGTAAAAAAAATAATAAGTAATGATCATTGGTTACACTTTTTCACATGGTAGGAGAAAAGACATGATGCAGGTGCCTCAAAGGATAGGCATTAATTAAGAAAACATGAGGGATTCTTTCTGTGGCACAGTGGGTTAGGAATCTGACTGCAGCAGCTCGGGTCACTGTGGAGGCGTGGGTTCGATCCCCAGCCCGGCACAGTGTATTAAAGAATCCAGTGTTGCCGCAGCTGCAGCTCAGATTCAATCCCTGGCCCAGGAATTTCCATATGTCGTGGGTGTGGCCATAAAAATATAAAATAAATTAAAAATAAACTGCAATATAATACAATAGGAACAGCTCCATGGGCAAGCTTCCAAAAGACAGCTGGGCATTATTTGAAACTGGACTCATGAGGATGATGATGGATGCTCCTGGGTTCCCGCTGTGTTGTCATCCTCTGGGAGCCAGAATACACTACCTTTTTCTCCACTTAACTGACTCAGCCAGACCCTGACCATGCCTCTAGTCTTCCTAGGACCTTGACTCTACCCTCTTCTTATGATTTCCACTTATCATGGCATCTATTGCCCATAATTTCTAACAAAAATTGGGATATATAACATATATCGCATTCATGGATGATAAAATTAAATATTGTGAAGACATCAATTCCTATCAGATTTATTAATACATATAGTACAGTTGAAACAAAAATACAAGTAGTTTTTCATTTAAATGGTATATGTGTGTGTGCGTCCTAAAGTGTATCTGAAAGAATAAAGTGAGGATAACAAAAATCAGTTTGGAAAATAATAAAAATAAGAGAATTCTGCCATGAGTTATTTAATATTTTAAAGTTAGTTATAAAAACATTGTGATATTATGGCATAAACATTAAAGGACTATATACTCCCTAGAAGCATCCTCTAGTATTAATAGTGAAAAAAATTAACATGTTATAAATAAGGTCTCATAAGTCAATATAGAGATGATGCTGAGAAACAAATGAAAAAATGTCCTAGAAACTAGGGAAAGTTCCAAACAGATCCTCACCTCACCTCACACGGCACAATAAATCCCATGTGCATTATGTTAACAAATGTCAAAATCTAAATAAAACCTGATAACCACCTTCAACAGAATTGAATAACTATAAATCAAAAGTAAATGTCATTTTTTACTAATCAATTAGTAAAATCCTAGGAACAATACTTTTTATTGCTGGAATATGTGCTAGAGGCAGACACAATCGTGTACTCAGGTGAAAGTGTAATTGTTTACAACTATTTTTAGAAAATAATTTTTCAGTTTGAGTAAAGAGGTTCGAAACAGTTCATACCCTTTAACCAGAAATATGCATATACAAAAAAATATACTGTCTATAATTTAACTTAGCTTCTAAAAATTTTAAAGATAAAAATTCAAATATGAAAGATAACTTTCTTTGTAAAATACATTGCTTTTATTATAAAAGTTATTAATAATAATAAATTTGGAGTTCCCATGGCGGCGCAGAGGAAACGAATCTGAATAGGAACCATGAGGTTTTGGGTTCTATCCCTGGACTTGTTAAATGGGTTAAGGATCTGGCATTGCTGTGAGCTGTGGTGTAGGTTGCAGACGCAGCTCGGACCCTGCGTTGCTGTGGCTCTGGCGTATGCCAGCAGCTATAGCTCCAGTTAGACCCCTAGCCTGGGAACCTCCATGTGCCACGGATGCAGCTCCAAAAAAGGACAAAAAAAAATAATAATAATAATAATAAATTTGCTTAAATAGTGAAGCATCTGCTAAAAACTTGATATATTAGTCACTAACAATTAAAATACCAACATGATTGTTCCAGATAGCTTTTTGTAACAGACTGAAATTTTAGCAACACCACTTACTAGTTTAAGAACATTGTACACGGTGCCTCTGCTTTCTGAGCTCTATTTCCTAGTAAGAAGTAAAGGGAGGGAAAGAAAAGGTCTAACACTAAGATCATTTTGCAGATTACATAAGCTGATAACAGTAGATGTTCAATTAACGCTATCTCTCCACACACCCTCCTCCCAGTTTCTGCTTGTTGCTGTGTCTAATAAATATGTTTGTGTGTATAGGTGTTTTCCAGTTGAGCTCTACTACATGTCCATAGGATAAAATAAACCTGGGTACCCAGTTTTCCTCAGGAGACCAGAGATGACTCGTCCACGACGACATGATAAGCAGCACATCTCTGATGAGGGATCTGGGCCTCCGAGTTCTCCACCGACTGCAGCGGTGCACACGGGAAGTACCAGGGCCAGAACTGAGGTAGACTATATATCTGAATGCCTAGAGGACACTTTCCCACGTTTTAACAATTACCTTCCTGTTCTGCATCTGCCAAGCATCCTGACTTGGATGTGCCCCAACTTATTGTCTTGGTTCTCTTTTGTTTTTAATAGGGATTCCAACGCTAGAGATAATAAGCCTTGCCGGCATCAGAAACGCAAGAGCAGTCTTTTCTCGGCCATCCCGATCTGGATACCTTTATAAAGGGGAGACCGATGGTGATGAAGAAGAACTAATGCCCCAAAGATCTAGATTTTTTTTTTTTAACCACTGGGTGAATTGATGCCTATTAACTAAGTTACTTTCATAGATTCAATAACCCTAGGAATGTATTTTCTCGATATTTTAAAAGATATTTTATAACCATAAAGATTATCACAGCATCATCGTCTTTGTATCTGCCTACTCACCTCTGGAAAACAGGGACATGAAACCAGAATAGATAGCGCTTCATTCTGCATGCTTGTTCCGAGCTCTGTGGGAGAGCTGCGTGTGTTCTTTGTGAAATACACTACAGTGATTCTGCTGGCCTGAGGAGTGGTGGGTGTTGTGCCACGTGGAGCTAGTTGTGAGCTCGTGGGAAGAAAAGCTGTAGGAGGCTGTGTGATGTGTCGGGAACACGCATCAGTTTATGAGCTAAGGATGAGTCAAGTCTGTACCTAACGGGGAGCAACACGTTTTGCCCAAGTGGGGCACGACGCGCTCTCGGTGTACCTTGAGTTAGATTTGAGTCTACCCATTGAAAATTCCGGGGAATCACTGCCAGTATTGCTCTCACAGTTAAATATAAGCCAAAGCAGCGGTAGCTCAGGAGGGACTTCGTTTCCATAACCATCAAGGAATTAAAGCAAACTTCCTAATCTACCTTCAATTCAGAAGCAGTGCTGGGTTTTAACATGCTGTGTGCAAAAGAAATGTGGCTTAAGAAAATAGAGTATGTAGGATAAACTCAGAATTTAGCATAGAATTGTGATCATTAAAATTTAAAACTTTTCTTAAAAATATGGTATCATGTGACATTTAGATCAATTGAAAATATAATTTTATTATTCATTACTACTAATGTTGTGCTTAGGATTTATTAGTCAATATATTGCACATTAATTGAGAGCCTATTACTTGTTGCTAAGTGTACAAAGTTAATAACATATGCTTCTGACCCTGCATACCTCTCTAAATGCACTGTTAGTTTTGTTTTGTTTTTTCACTCCAGCCAATATTTCACCTAAAATACTGAACTTCTAGTTTACCATCTACGTCCATTAACTGAACTGAAATTTTTAAAATTAGGGATAATGTTATAATATTTTTGTATGCCATGCTAATAGGTCTAATATAATATATAATACAAAGAAGGTACTCAATAAATACTGATAAATTGAGTTCATACAAAAAGAACATGGGACAACTGAGGTACGTATAAAATACCATGAATGAAGAAAAAAAAAGGAAAAAGAAGGCAAAAAGATTGTCTAAATCATAGAAACCTGTGTTTTGATGAATGAATAACAGGTTAATATTGATCTTACAACTCATTTGCCTTTCCGCAGCACTACAGCACTAGTTCCTGAACCTATTACCAACACATCGTACTCCTGCCCACAAGAAGAAGATATCTGGTAGTTAGTTTCATCGGCTCCTGCACAGAGCTGCTTCCTAGAAAGCAGTGTGTAGCACTGAACATGCATTAAACACAGCATAGTCTCCTTTTTTCAGCCATCAGTCACGTCAAAGACAAGCTTTATAATAAAATAAAACAAAATAAAACTTTCTAAATCTTGATACCCTAAACAATGTTTACCTTGTTCATTCATTTTGCAAAATGTATTGTGGACCTATTGTGTACCAGGCACTATTCAAGTTTGGGGGTGTGAGGAGAAAGATTTTTTTTCAGATGCCTTCGATTTCTTTCTGAGAGCAGAGACAAAGGACTAGGGATGGCATACCTCATTTAGGACATTAAAGAGGACACATTTCTCCAGTGTTTAATAGAAGCATTTGAAAAATTAGCAAAAATGATTTCAAAATAAAAAGAAAGATTTAAGAGAAATATGTAGATATTATAAATGTTTTCCCTTGCTGTACTTACTTAGCCTGACGCGGGGTGGGGGTGGGGCAACTTTAGAGCTTGTTTAACTTGTTAAGTTCAATAGTCTAAAAAGTCTGCTAATAATAAATTCTGGATAAGCTGTGGAGAAATGGGAACTCTCATATACTGTTAAAGGGAATGTAAATTGGTGCAGTCACTGTGGAAAAGTGTTAAAAAAAAAAACCCTAAAAATAGAGTTACTACATGATCCAGCAATCCCACTCCTGCGTGGGATATATATATATATATATATATATATATAGAGAGAGAGAGAGAGAGAGAGAGAGAGAGAGAGAGAGAGAGAGAGAAAGTTTGCGACTAACAGATGTAAACGACTATACATAAAATAGAAAAGCAACAAGGATTTACTGTATAGAACAGGGGATTGTATTTGATATCTCCTAAAAACCTATAATGGAATATAATGAGAAAAAAATATTTGAATCAAAATGCTCTACAACGGAAACTAAAATTGTAAATCAACGGTACCTCAATCTGAAAACAAAAAGATCAACAGTCCACTCTACTTTTCCCAAAGAAAAAAAGAAAAATTTGGAGATGTCGGCGCATCTCAGAATTTCCCTAAGGTTTTCCCGTAATTGGTTCTTATTTACAATGACTCCTCAAAGTAACAGTTCGATGAGCAGACCCCATAATGAAAATCCCAAGAGGACACATACAAGACTTGCCTGCAGGTACTGGCATCCTCTCTCCACTCTGTGGCACAGCACTGGAATAAGAGCATTTTGAAACATGTATGCACTCTTTCCTCGCCCAAATCCGAGATCGAGAGCAGTCATACTGAATTCTACCTTATGCTGGCATGGATACAACAACCCAGGTAATTATTTATGAAAGCTGTGCTGAGAAAGGTGTTTGGATCTGCTTTTGATAACTCAGCCAGTCCCTCCCTTCTATGCTCTCCCTGCTTAACAGGGGCTGAAAGCCTGGGAACTACATTTCCCAGAATCTCTGGGTTAATTCCTACCAAGGAGAGGCACTCATAAGAAATTTGGAACAAAGAAGGAAGGCAGTATTGGCTTCAGAACTGTCCTCTCTCTGAAAGGAGATTTTGCAGGAAACTCCCCTGAGTCACTCACCTCAGTTCTGAAGCTGTGATCATCACCAAGTATTTTACTGCACTTTTTTGAACTCCTGAAACAATCCATAAGCAATTGTAGTTTCCTTTTTTTTAATCAATTGATTAAGAGTTACTGAATACCTTCTATGAGCCAGGGACTGGCAAAGTGCTGTGGATACAAAATCAAATAAACATTTCCCTGCCCCAGAGGAGCTTATTATAATTTTTATAACTACCTGACTACAACAAAAGACTCAAACCTACAGAGACTGATTTTCTCTCATTCATAGATGGGGAGAGGAGGCAGCACTGGTTTTGCTTTCACTGAATACTGAATGCAGCAATTTGATCCTGTGAAGTAGCCAAGGCAATGCCAACTGTCTGTGACAGCACGTGGGAACGGGAGACACTCACGTCCACAGACACGGTGATCCTGTAAGACTCCTTTATAAGGTACCAAACTAAAAGTTTTTCTCCAGACTATATCTTATCACATTAAAATAGCCTAATTTGCCAGGCTGTGGAAAATAGATGTCAAATCACTTCTGGCAGTTTGAATGTGATCTAAATATATTAGAAGATGCAATTTCTTTTGCCTCATGTGCTTGGTCTCTGCGCTGAACAGTATCATGGTAGCATAAAGAACAGAGTAAGAATGTTTATCACAGTCTTCATCCCTACATGCCTTAACAGACACCCACTGCCTTATATCAGATGGGAGACTATCTTGAGGAAATGATGACTAGATCATTTAAGCCAAGTACCTTCCTATATAATTTAAGCTATGATTTCAAAACTAAAGTGCTATTAATCTTAAAATACATTTGGACTGCATGCAGGATGTCAATATTACATTAAATTCAAATAGGAGATACAGAGTTGTTCTTATAAGAGATGAGCTAAGACAGCACTAAACTTTCATTGTTGTCTTTTCAGTGAAATCAACAAAGAAGCTGAAAAGAAACAGAATAATTTGCTTTTCATTTTTTATTTTAGTCTGCACATTTCTGTTAACAAGAAACCTTTTTTCTACCCTTATGACACTACTTAGTTAAGCATGAATATTATATATGGAATAATTCATTAGGTTAGCAGAAAGATTAACAATAATGTATTCAGGTGCACTTGATGATAAAGAAAACCAGGGCTCAAAATAATCTCAGCCAGTACAAGTCACTGACCTTTTCAGAACATAAACTTCCCATTAATGGCTCTGTGAATTCTCCACAGCCCCGTTCCGGTATACCCCTGCCTTCTCCTTCTTCACCTTGTTTATAGGGAACAAAACCATCACCTTTTAAATTAAAAGGCAAAGTCAAACTAGAAATCTTGAATAAGTCAAGGTGAAAATAAGCTGTTAATGAAAATTGGGAAAATAAATCCAAAGCAAATAGGAAAGTTCAACTTTGTCTTAAAAGAAAACCTAATGTTTCGGTAAAACAATATTACTGGCATATAAATATAGTGGAAATGTAACCACCAACGGCGAGAAGAGAAGAACAAATGAAGTCGGCATCCTGGCTACAGGACAGCTCAAGAAATAGCACCATAGCCAGTATCACCTGGTGCATACCTGGGATACTCAAAGCAATGTCCCAATGCTGCCAAAACAGGCATTTGTCGTTAGCTCCATCTCCAAAAGGAAAGTGACATTGCTTACTACCATGCATGAAACAGTGAAGGAATAAATAACTGAAGTCCTCCTGATCAACTCAAGAGCATAGCGAATACAAAATTTACAACCAATACAAATGCGGAATAGCATACTCCATTTAGCCAGAGAAGCCATTTCTCAAGTTAAATATAATCACAGAGATTTTGCAGGAAACAGCGCAGCGAATGCATGTCCACAGAAAAATTTGATTAAAAACTTCTGTAAGAAACAAAATATTACCAAAAACAAAAATGTTCTGGAAACTGGAAATAAGGATCCTAAAGTAAGCGCATGGCCAGTTCACGAGGGACCGTCAGCACTGCTGATTAATGCCCTGTTTCTCGTCCTCTGGTACTCATCCGGTGCCTGGAGACTATCTTTTTCAAAAACAGAGATGTATTAACTTGACAGGTATAATTTAAAAGTTTGCAGATGATCCCTTGGTAACCACATTGCCAAAAAAGTCCTGAATTGCGAAGAAGTGAAAGTTCATATCACAACCAAGAAACTGCCTTTATTGTTGTTGAATACTTGTATGTTTAAGCGAATGCCTCAGGAAATGTACCATGTTCTCATTCTATAGAGAAGACAACAGTATTTTTCCAATTTCATGTCATTTTCTAACTGCTTAAGCTGAACAACTATTCCAAGTATTTTTTAAGTAGTTCCTGGAGTGATACAATCTACCTGATAATTTTAGCTAAAATTCTCCATTTAAAGTGGTCAAAATGAAGTAAGAATTATCTTTTAGAGAATTGTCTTATTTCCATCTAGGTGTGACATACATTGCTAAAGGAAAAAAGATTTCACTGGCCTTGTAATACTGATCTTAGATACAATAATGCGTATTTATATTTAATTTGTGTAGACAATAAGATGATTATAATACAGTTTAGGCTCTTGTAATAGGGAGATACAACATACACAAAATCAATCAACGTCATACACCACGTTAGTAAAAGAAAAGTCAAAAACCACATGATCATCTCAACAGATGCAGAAAAAGCATTTGACAAAATCCAACATCCATTCATGATCAAAACTTAAAGTGGGTATAGCGGGAACATACTTAACATAATAAAAGCCATTGATGACAAACCCTGAGCCAATATAATACATAATGGAGAGAAAATGAAAGCCTTCCCGCTAAAATCTGGAACAAAACAAGGATGCCCACTCTCACAACTGTTATTCAACATAGTATTGGAAGCCCTAGCCACAGCAACCAGACAAACAAAAGAAATAAAAGGAATCCAAACTAGAAGAGAAGACGTAAAATTGTCACTGTATGCATATGACATACTATATATAGAAAACCTAAGGACTCCACAGAAACTACTCAAACTGATCAATGAATTCAGCAAAGTAGCAGGACACAAGACCAACTTTCAGAAATCAGTTGCATTTCTGTATACTAACAATGAAATATTGGAAAAGGAATAGAGAAATACAGTACGTTTTAAAATCGCATCTAAAAAAAATTAAATACCTTGGAATAAACCTAACCAAGGAGGCGAAAGACTTACATGTTGAGAACTATAAAACATTAATCAAGGAAATTAAAGAGGATGCAAAGAAATGGAAAGATATTCCATGCTCCTGGATTGGAGAAATAGTCTTTATCGTGAAAAGCCACGGCCCAGCCAGAACTGAAGGTTTCTATCTTGTAAGACAGTATGTACAAAGGGAAGCATTTTCTTCTGGTTCCCTCCCTGACACATGCTGCCTTGGGAAGCGATTCCAAGTAGTGATCAGAGGAAAAAGCACAAATAAGGAAATGAAAATAAGTGAGAAGAAAACCCCCAGATAACTGCACACCAGTAAGCGGGTTAGTTCCGCGGTCCAAAGGCTACTAGAAAGTTCTCTGGGTACACTTGGACAGAAGACATGTGACGTGCACCAGAGTCGCCCCACCTGACCACGGGGGCTGAGGCCATTCCTGAAGACCCCCAGTGGGGACTGGATGAGGGCTGTCTCTAAGAATATTCACTCTCTTATTTCTCGGTTGGCCTGTGCTGCAGAGCAAGCCTGCAGCAGACCTCGGAAAGCCCTCAGGCAGAGGAAACTACTCGCGCGGCGAAAGCCCTCAGGCAGAGGAAACTACTCGCGCGGCCTCTTGAGGGAGGAAGCCAGCAGAACTCTGGAAACTTCACTGCTAATGCAGTTAATCCCTGGGGAGTCACTGGGATAGGGGACTTCAACAATATCCAGAACAGGAAAAACCAGCATTCCTTATATTTCATTAAAAACACTTTTTTTAACTTAGAAAAGTTTGTCTCATCTCTTAATAACAAGCCTAAAATCACATCAAAAGAATATCTTCTGCAAAATTTACATTTCATATACCTTCATGTGTAAAAAAAGCAAATCTCCAAAAATTGTCAAAACACTATAATTCTTAGGACACATTTATAAGATTGGCTTGAGTATATTTTATAGGTGAGGACCACAGTCATATTCTGTTCTGCTTAATCAAATCCAACTATGTCTGACAATCATTTCTAGAGCAAAAAGTGCATGCTCTAACAGTTCTGAAAATATGAAATAAGGATTGCTATTCAAGAGTTAATATTCAGGGAGTTCCCTTCGTGGCTCAGTGGTTAACGAATCCGACTAAGAATCGTGAGGCTGAGAGTTCAGTCCCTGGCCTTGCTCAGTGGGTTAAGGATCCGGCGTTGCTGTGAGCTGTGGTGTAGGTTGCAGACGCGGCTCGGATCCCGCGTTGTTGTGGCTGTGGCGAAGGCTGGCAGCTACAGCTCCTGTTAGACCCCTAGCCTGGGAACCTCCATATGCCACGGGTGCAGCTCTAGATAAAGGCAAAAAGCCAAAAAAAAAAAAAAAGAGCTAATATTCAATCTCATGCTTCTATTATAGTGCTCTTAGCACTCTGAACAACCTACCAGTACTATGTTGTATCTCTTATAGTTATAAAACACTTGAGGACAAGGTATCTGTCATACTACCTTTGTAATCCTCCTAGAGACAAATCCATGCTGTTCATAATGGATATTCAATTAGGCTTCCTGAACTGAAAAATGTTTCCCATTTTAAATTCTACTCAAAAGAATAACAGATAAAAGATAAATAAAATAATGTAAAAAATGTAAATCCCATCTCTGCAAAAAGAAGTCACTGGCAGTGAATTTTAAAACGCAGTAATATAAGAATAAAGAAAAAAATACCTTTAATCGTACTAGTAATATGAGAAAAGAGGAAAAAGTTATATTAAAAAAATAATGCGTCTCCAAGCTGAATTTTATCATTTAGATCCCACCCAAATATTAGGTCTGGCTGGGAATTGGTTTACATATAGACATGGTGTTCCTGGCCACTACTTGTGAATAGTGTGCAGGCCGTCATCATCATCAAAAACCAAAGATGTGGACTACTGTTCAGCTTGGAACAAGTCTGCTGGTGCCAGAAACTGACATGTCCTCTACAGAATATAATAACATACCATATCAGGATCTTACCAAAAAAAAAAAAAAAACACCCACTTTCCATGAAGAATTCAATGAGAGCTACGTCTGTTGTAAGCTCTTTTCAAATACCATTAGCTAAAATAGCAAAAAGACCTTCTAGTCAGGGAAGAAGTAGCACCTTGTAGACCTGGAACAATAATACATTCAAACTACTCTACCTATAAATATCTAAGTTTTATATATTTTTCCTATTCCTAAAGTTGGCTCTTTTAGCACTATATGTTTTCACTTACACTCCACCTGATTAAGACATTGTCTGCCCCTTATTCACAATACAGCTCTGGACTGGAAGTTAGTAAAATACACACACTGGTCTCATGATAAGAGGGAAAATAATTCTGATAAGTAAATATTAAAAGTTACATATGGAAATGGGTCTCAGTGTAGACTCTACATTCTTGGAATGACCTAAGAAACTTTTCAAAAGTAGCTGATGTATGGGACCATACTCAAGCAAAAGAATCAGAATCTCTGAGGTTGAGACAAATAATTTTTTCTAATGACTTTCCAAATTATTTCAATTCTGCAGCCAAGGTTGAGACCCACCAAATTAGAGAGGAGAAAAAAAATGTTGTTCAAGTAGCATCACATCTCATTACAAAAACCTGGTAAAAGCACAAGGATGCTATGCTGTGAAACGAGAATATCAAAGATGGGAATTTAGCACATAAAATATCCTATGAAAAGGTAAAACACTGTATGAAATAGTGTAATAACAGTGGTTTAAAGAGTAGATGTTCAAGGTGCTGATCATTTTCCTGGAGCTATCTGTTATCATCTAGATTGAATTATTAAAGCCAACCTGCCTGGAGGGCTCTCATCATGTAAGAGAAGCTGCGCTATCAAACTAGATGAGGTAATAATTCTTAATAAGCAGTTTTCAGAAGTAATGAAGTAAATTCAATTACAGCATACTCTTTCCTCTCCCCTTCTTTCAGGAATACTCAAGGCATTTACCTAAGCAATCTGAAAGTGAAAAATTAAAGATATAGATGAAAATCTTAATTAACATATACTTTGTACATATTTTCTTATTTCAAAACCAGTAATTTCATTGAGTTTAAAATACAAAAAATGTATACAATCATTGTCTTTCATTTTTTAAATATTTGTGTTATACGTACATAAAACTCAATTAAAAAACATAAGTCTTTGATATATTTTCCAGTCAACCCTAACTACTCATTCTATATACGACGATGAATTATCTAAGAATTCAAAGGGACCTTCAGGATCACCTCTTATTTTCAGTTGAAGAAAAAGTCAAGGATCAAAATGACTTTCTCAAGACCACACAGACTAGGAGTTCTCAGCAAAGAGGCTCAAAGCACCGTTGTCATTAGCAATGTTGAACCATGTTGCAAGTAATGTGGCATTAATAATAGAAAAAAATTGTTAGCTATTTATAGGTTTTGAGAACAGACTTTACAACCTATACCTACATCTCCTATTCCCCTCTTACCTGAACATCAGGTACTTTGAATAAGTACAAAAGTATTAGATTTATAATGAGGATGCAGAAAATCATGTCTAAGAGTCTATCACATAAGTAATTTTCACTTACTGCCTGACTTTTAACAAAACAAATTGCTGAAAACCTCTAATATGAAGAATTTGTTGCAGGTTCAAGCCCAGAATCTGAAGTTTCTGACTATCCTCGCAGTAATTTTTCTACTTAGACTGTTCCTGGCCTAAGCAATGCTGTTTTAGTGTAGCATCTTAAATGCAGTCCTGTAACACAACGCTAAAATGGACGCTTCAGCTGAGACTCTAAGATGAGGACTGTCAAATACCAAAATGGGATGTCAAACTTACATACATCTCAAACTAGGTGGCAAAAAACCAGCAGGATGACTCAAACTCTTCACCGACATTGATAATATAAGAGGGTTTTTAAGAGTTACATAGAAAGGGGAAAGGATCTTTTGAACAAGAGTTTTGGAAAGAGCTTTTGGACTACGATGAGCCAGAGAGGGCTGGGGGTGTCCTTTAGCACAGACCTGTCACCACGTATCACCTGTTTACCATCTGCTGACTGAGCACGAACAATCTGCCACCAGAGCTCTTCCCACCTAAGCTCAAACAAAGCTTTGAACTTGGATGCTCCGTGTTAGACTGTGGGTCTGAAGAAAGGGTCATGTCCCTTCACCAAGGTAAGCTAAACTGGGAAATTTCTCTGTGAGCAAAGGCAACAGTGCAGCCAGCACCACTGCAAATCCCCACCAAATTCCTCCTGTTTGAATGTGTTCTTCATTAGATATTAAAGACTCTTTTATTGACTATTCACCCCAGCTTCCTGTAACATGTAATTTTGATATTCATGTCATCTCAGATATTAATGATTATTTTGAACAGGGCAGGGCAGAGTGCACACTCTGGCGGCATAATGCTAAATACATTAGAAGTTGACCTTAATATATTAGTCATATCCCACAGGGAAAGCTTTCTAACTGCTCCATGTCACTGATTCTAAGACCCACATTTTTTTCACGTCTTAATACATCTAAAATCAGAATAGTGTCTCATAATTCTTGTTGGCAGAGCGGTGGTCCATGGTGTGATTTCATGGCCAGCACTTGTACTAGCCACGAAATAACCACATGAAAACTGACAGAATGGAAAGCAGCTATTTGGTAGAAAGTTCTGAAGTCAATAGTAGAGAACTATTTCATAAAGTACTACTAACTCAATGTCACAGAAGACTAAAATTACATGGAAAAACATAGCCTCTGACGACATACATGAAGAAGAGTAAATGAAGACATTTTAGAAATCACTAAATAATTCCACTTACATGTTTGTTTTAATATATACATGTGATGCATGAAAAAATTTTGTCAAAAAAGACAAGCAGCTTTTTAAGTAAATATAATGCAACACTTCTAGGGAATAAGAAAGTACTGTGTCATATTAAATGCAAATACTTTTATTTACTTTCTTTGTGTTACAGAATGAGGAAATATATAATGAATGACAGATTTATAATAGATTTATAATCTAAAATGTTATATATTAATATTATTTACTTATATTTCATTATCACTATCATGTAGTTATATATAATATATAATTATAATAGCATAATATATAATGTAATTAACTACACTAATATAAACTATTTAAAATAATTTATTTTATACAATATTATCAATTACATTATATATTTTGTATATTAAATATTATATTAAATCATGTTTATTTTATACAAATATTTTACTAATATTAAATATTAATATTTACATTGCAACAGTCTAGAAAAGAACGAAGTTCAAAATTATTAGAATTCAAGAAATAAAAAATACTAGAGTAGAAATAAAAAAAAAACTAGAGGATAGAAAAACAATAGAAAAAAATCAATGAAACAGTATTTTTAAGATCAACAAAATTAATAAAACTTTAGCTAGACTAAGAAAAAAGATTCAAATAAATGCAATCAAAAATGAAAGAACACACATTACATATTATGCTACAGACATGAAAACAATTATGAGAATACTATAACAATTATATGCCAACAAACTTGGCAACCTGGAATAAATGGAAAAATCCTAGCAATATACTACCTACCAGAACTGAATCGTGAATAAACAGAAAATCTGAATAGGAATAGGATCAGGATGCTGGAGGAATAACACGTGGAGCTCACCTCCTCCCAAACGCACATCAAAAAACCATCTACATGTAGAACAATCCACATAGAACATTTAGTGGATGCTACCAGAAGACCTTAAACCAACAAAAAGGTCAAGAAGCCCTCCACATAAATGGGTAGAAGAAAAGGGGGAAAGAGAGTGGATGGGGGAGAGATAAGAGAAAAAGAAGGAACCAGGACAGGACCAGCACTCCTGAGAGGAAGCTGTGGAAGAAGACAGGCATCTGCACCCTGAGAGGAATCCTAACTGATAGGGAGATTGGCTGAGACAGAGGGGGAACCTCAAAGCCTCGGAGAAAAGCCCAGCAACTAAACAAAGGGGCAAAGCAGAGACACAGCCTCACAAACACTGCCCCTGGACACCGCAGCCTGAGATGCTCAGGAGCGGGCTGGGTGTGGAGACTCAGGTTCCAGAGGTCAGTTCCAGGCAGAAGACTAGGGCTAGCTGTGTGGAGACTGCCTGAGGGGCTAGGGAGCAGCATGCCACGGGCTGGGGAACGGAGTGCTACAGCAGAAGAGTGAGGAAGGCCTGAGCCCGCAGGAGAAGCAAGGCACCACTGCTGGGGCGGGCAAGAGGAGGAGGGGCAGAACCGCCATAGGAATACGTTTCCCTGCACAAGTGCCAGTTCTTTGGCAGCAGGGCCAGTAGCACAGGCTACTGGTGTGGGGGCAAACCACAGAAGCCATCTCAGACTCCAGAAGTGGATGTGGCCTGCCACCACTAGAGGGCTGTGAACAGGCACAACCTGCGGACCCCGTCACCTAGTGGGCCATCACAGAGGAGGGCACTGCAACCAAGCACCACCCATTGTTGCTCTCACTCCCCGAGAATGCACACACCCTGCTTTTGCCCCTGACAAAGGCTCTGGGCCCTGCCTACATCTGTCAAAATGATCTTACTACCCAAAGCAATCTACAAATTTAATGCAATCCCTATCAAATTACCCATGACATTTTTCACAGAACTACAACGAACAATCCAAAAATGTATATGGAACCATAAAAGACCCAGAAGTGTCAAAGCAATCCTAAGGAACAAAAACCAAGCAGGAGACATAACTTTCCCAGACTTCAGACAATATTACGAAGCTACAGTAATCAAGACAATGTGGTACTGGAACCAAAACAGACATACAGACCAATGGAACAGAAGAGAGAACCCAGAAATAAACCCAGACACCTATGGTCAATTAATATTTGACAAAGGAGGCAAGAATATAAGACGGGAAAAAGTCCCTTCAGCAAGTGGTGCTGGCAAAATAGAACAGCTGCATGTAAATCAATGAAACTAGAAAACATCCTCACACCATGAACAAAAATAAACTTAAAATGGCTTAAAGATTTAACCATAAGACAAGACATTGTAAAATTCCTAGAAGAGAACATAGGCAAAACATTCTCTGACATCAATCATACAAATATTTTCTTAGGCCAGTCTCCCAAGACAACAGAAATAAAAACAAAAATAACCCAATAGGAGCACATCAAACTTACAAGCTTTTGCCCAGTAAAGGAAACCACTGAAAGAGAGAGAGAGAGCACGCCAACGGAATGGGAGAAAATAGTTGCAAATGATGCAACTGACAAAGGCTTAATTGCAAAAATATTCAAACAACTTTTACAACTCAATCGCAAAAAAACAAACAACCCAATTAAAAAATGGGCAGAAGACCAAAACAAACATTTGTCCAAAGAAGACATATAGATAGCTAATATGCATATGAAGAAATGCTCAACATCACTAATTATTAGAGAAATGCAAATCAAAACTACGAAGGGGTACCGTCACACACCAATCAGGTTGGCCATCATTAACAAGTCAACAAATAACAGGTGCTGGAGAGGGTGTGGAGGGAAGGGTACCCTCCTCCACTTGACTAGGAATGTAAACTGGTACAACCACTACGGAAAACAGTATGGAAGTACCTCAGAAAACTAAATATAGAACTACTATATGACCCAGCAATCCCATTCCTGTGCATACGTCTGGACAACAGTTTCCTTGAAAAAGATACATGCACCTGTATGTTCACCACAGTGCTATTTACAATATCCAAGACATGGAAACAACCTAAATATTTATCAACAGACGAATAGATTAAGATGTGGTCCATATACACAGTGGAATACTACTCAGCCTTGGAAAGAACAAAATAATGCCATTTGCAGCAACATGGATACAGCTAGAGATTCTCATACTAGGTGAAGTCAGAAAGAGAACAACAAATAACATATGATATCATTTATATATGGAATCTAAAATATGGCATAAATGAACCTATCTACCGAACAGAAATAAACTCGTGGACATAGAGAACAAATGTGTGGTCACCAAGGGTGCGGGGGAGGGAGATGGACTGGGATTTGGGGGTTAATAGATGCAAACTATTGCCCTGGAGTGGATAAGCAACGAGGTCCTGCTGTATAGCACAGGGAACAATATCCAGTCATTTGTGATGGACCATGATGGAGTATAATATGAGAAAAAGAATGTATGTATATAAGCAACTGGGTCACTTTGCTGTACAGCAGAAATTGACAGAACACTGTAAATCAACTATAATATTTTTTAAAAGAATATCTGAATAGGTAAGAAATTGAATCAGTAATCAAAAAGAAAAGCTCAGGACCTTATCATTTCACTGCAGAGTTCTACCAAACATTTAAAAAAGAATTAGCTGCAATTCTTCCAAAAAATTGAAGAGGAGGGAATACTTCCAAACTCATTTTTTAAGGCTAACTTCACCCTAACACCAAATCAAGACAAAGACTCTACAGGAAAAGAAAATTATGGACCAATATCCTTGACGAATCTAGTCCTCAAAAAAATACCATCAAACTGATTTTAAAAGCACAATAAAAGGGTAACACACCATGATCAAATGGAATTTATTCTTAGGACATAAGAATGCTTCGAAATATTAAAACCAATAAATATTATATACTACACTAACAGAATGAGTAATAAAAATCATATGATCACCTCAATATGTGCATAAAAATATACCTGACAAAATTCAACACCTTTTCATGATTAAAAAAATACCCTCAACAACATTAGGAGTAGAAGAATAGTACAACATAAGAAATACCATATATGCCAAGCCACAGAAAACTACATATACAATGGCAGAAACCTGAAAACTTTTCCTCTAAGATTAGGAGTAAGATAAGGATGCCCACTCACACTGCTTCTATTCAACATAGTACTGAAATTGCTAGCTGTAGCAACAGGAAAGAAAAGAAATTAAAGGCATTTAAATTTGAAAGGAAGAGGTAAAATTATCTGTTTGAAGACATCATCTTCTTACATGAAGCAAACCCTAAAGAGTCCACAAAAAATTATTAGAACTTGGGAGTTACCATCGTGGCTCAGGGGAAACAAATCTGACTAGCATCCATGAGGACACAGGTTCAATCCCTGACCTTGCTCAGTGTGTTAAAGATCCGGTGTTGCCATGAGCTGTGGTGTAGGTTGCAGTTGTGGCTCAGACCTGATGTTGCTGTGACTGTGGCATAGGCTGGAGGCTATAGCTCCTATTCGACCTCTAGTCTGGGAACTTCCATATGTTGCAGATGCGGCCCAGAAAAGTAAAAAAAAAAAAAAAAAAAAATTAAACAAGGTGTCAGGAAACAAAATTAACATACCCAACTCAGTTTGCATGTCTGTACACTATCAACTAACAATCTGAAAAAGAAATTAATAAAACAAGTCCATTTACAATGGTATCAAAAATTAGAAAACACTTAGGTATAAACTTGAACAAGGAGATAAACAACATATACATAAAAACTACAATACTTTACTGAAAGAAATTAAAGAAGGCACAAATAAAAGACATCCTGTGTTATGGACTGGAAGATTTAATGTTTAAATATTCGCACTACACATAATGATCTACAAACTCAGTGCAGTGTCTCATTATTCCAATAGCATGTTTCATAGAAATAAAAAAAAATCTTAAAATTCATACATAATGACAAAGGACCCTGAATAGCCAAAGCAATATTAGAAAGAAGAACAAGGAATTCCCTGATGGCTCGGTGGGTTAAAGACCCAAAATATCACTGCTGTGGTTCTGAATGCTACGGATGAAGCCAAAAATAAATAAATAACTAAAAGAAGGAAAATCCAAAGTTAAGGTATCATATGTCCTGATTTCAAAATATACCACAAAGTGAAAATAATCAAAACAGGAAGATATAGGCATAAAGACAGGCATATAGAACACTGGAACAAAAGAGGAAGTTCATATAATAACCCGTACATAAACGGTCAAATGATATTTGAAAAAAGTGACAAAGATAATATAATAGGGCAAGGACTGTCTCTTCAGCAAATGGTGTTAGGAAACTGGATATCCACATACAAAAGAATTACACTGGATAGTCATACCACACACAATAATCAATGCAAAATTTATTAAAAACTTAACCATAGACCTAAAATTGTAAAACCCTAGGGAAAAGCAGAGGAAAAGTATTACAACATTGATTTGACAATGATTTCTTGATATGACACCAACAGCACAGATAACAAGAGCAGAAACAGACAAGTGGGAGGACATCAAACTAAAAAGCTCTGCACAACAAAGTAAACAAACAATAGAATGAAAAGCAACCTACAGATTAAGAGAAAATATTTGCAAACCTTATATATGATAAAAGGTAATACCCAAAATATATATAAGGAACTCCTATATATCAATTGCAAAAAAAAAAAAATCTGACTAAAAATGGGCAAAAATATTTGAATAGATATTTATTTCTCCAAAAGAAGACATACAGAAGGCTAACAGGTATATTAAAAGATGCTCAAATCATTAATCATAAGTGAAATTCAAATAAAAACTGTAATTAGATTCACCTCATATCTCCTAGGATGGCTATAATTAAAAAGAAAGAAAATAAGGGTTGGTGAGGATGTGGAGAAAATGGAATGTTTGTGCAATGTTGGGAATATAAAAATTGTGTAGCCATTATGGAAAGCAGTATGCAGATTCCTTAAAAAATAAAAAATTGAACTACCTTATCATTCAGTAATCTCACTTCTGAGTATCCATAAAAACTGAAAATAGAATTCTCCATGAGATATTTGCTTACTTTTCATTGTAGCATTATTCATAATAGCCAAGAGGTAGAAGAAACCCAAATATTCATAAATGGATGAATGGATAAAGAAAATTTGATACACACACATACTGTAATATTAATCAGCATGAAAAAGGAGGAAATCCTGTCATACCTGCTACAACATTTATGAACCTTGAGGACAAAATAAGCCAGTCCCAAATTTAAATATACTGCATGATTCATTCCCCTTACATGATGTATCTAAAGTAGGTAAGCTCATAGAATCAAAAAGTAGAATGTTGCTTGCTGGGGGCTGGGGGGTTGGGGTGTATGGAAATGAGGAGTTGTTATTCAATAAGCATAGAATTCCAGTCAAGCAAGATGAAAAAATTCTAGAAATAGGCGGCACAACCATATGCAATAATTAATAACTCTATACAGCATGCTTAAAAATATTAAGAGGGTAAATTTCATATTACGTGTTTTTACTATAATCAAAACAAATTATCTTACCTAAATACCCCCATGTATATATGTTATAAACTTACTATGAGGGTTAATATGTTAATATATGTAGAATTCACAGAACAGTACTTGGAATGTTATCAGGTACTGTTATTGTTCATTTTTTTATATATACTCATAAGTAAATAAAATATATTATTGATTTTTGTTGTTATTTAAATAAACATACTATTGATAATTAATAAACACTGATGATTGATTGACAATTATGAGGTGTAAAAAGATATCAATAAAGCAAATAATTGAGAGGAGCACCAACAAAACTATTAATTAAACCAACAATACAATTTCCCAAGGAGCAGTTGTTTGAAAGTTGCATGATGCTATCTCAGTATCCCACTATTCTTTCGTCATTGTTAATCTTTATCCAAGATGAACAATGTAACTAACAAATACATCTTCTAAAAGATCTAGTACTGTTATTATTTCCTAACACATTAATATTCAGTTAAATTTGTTCTCGCTTACCTAACATCAATTGCTTTAAAGATACCCCAAAGTAAACTGAATGTATTAATACCGTGCAACTGTTTAGCATTAGCTGGGATTATACACAGAGGCTAAAACATGAGATGAGAACTTGAATTCTAGTACTGAATTTCTCTACTAGCTGTGTGACCTCAGGCAAATTACTTAACCTTCTCTGGATTCACTTCTCTCTCTAAGAGGATGAGCGTGAAAAATTGAGCTGTCTTCCAGGACTGCTGTTTTTTCCTAAGTAAGCTGAACACACCTGAACCTTCTTGTTTCTGCCTTGTGGCACATTTCCACACACCATCACCTTCAACAATACACTGAAATATATTTTTAATCAGGTTTCTGAAGATAAACAAAGGGAGTTACAGTACATGACACAGAGCAATATGCTTTAGAATTTTTTTGTGTGTGTTAGTTTCTGTTCCCAAATATTAACAATGGCTTGCTCAGAAAATCTGTCCTCTCTCTGACCCTACATTTAATTTCCAAAAATCTTTTCTCCCAAACTCCCTCAGTGGTGCTTCAGCATTGACTTGTAGGCAGAGTCCCTCTCTATATCCTTCCACACTCAGCTTTGTTATGTAGATCACTTCTACCTTTATAGATTTCAGTCAATTCTTTTTTCCCATTATTCCAATCAGCCCCGCAGAGCAAAGTAGGCAAACACTTATAACTTAATTCTTTTCCTTTTATCTGTATGAAATGCTCAAATGTGGCCAAAAATTCTCTGTGCCCCATTTCTGATCCAATCACGCATAACACTGAAAGTAATCCCAAGAAACAGCCTTGAAAAGAGACTCAGCTTTGGCAGTACCAACAGTAGCACTATTGCCAGACACAAGATGTGTAATTAAAATGAATGACACAATGCTCTTCTTCTTAGTCAAAAATGCTGGTTGCCGAGAGAGTGCTTCGCAGAGCACAGACCATGGCCAAGAAACAGAAAACAGTAAATGGTTAGAGTTATAATTTCTTCTATTTGAGGGAGATTTTCAACTGTATCTTGGGCTCAAAATAAGACACAATCTTCTTAACCAAACTGCTTTTTAGAAATAAATTGCAAAATATGTTATCTAATTCACATTTTGAAAAATTACCAATACATTTAAAAACAACTTTCCTATTATTTGCATTTCTTTTATGTTTTATTATTTATCTATTTATCAAAAACAAACTGTTTAGCTATTATTACACGTACCTAGAGATACAGTCTATAGGAGAAATTCCATTCCAATCTATGCCTAAAGTATAGACTGAATAGCTAATACTGCACATTTGACCCTCACTGGTCAATCTGATTAAAAAAAAAAAATTATAGGTATAATACAAGTTTCAAAGATATTCTCAAGGGAGTTCCCTTCATGGCTCAGCAGTTAGCAAACCCAACTAGTATCCATGAGGACACGGGTTTAATCCCTGGCCTTGCTCAGTGAGTTAAGGATCTGGCATCACCATGAATTGTGTTATAGATCATAGACACAGCTCGGATCTCACATTACTGTGGCTGAAATGTAGCCCAACAGCTGTGGCTCCGATTCGACCCCTAGCCTGGGAACTTCCATATGTCACCATGCTGCGGGTATGGCCCTAAAAAGCCAAAAAAAAAAAAAAAAAACCTTCTCAAGACTCAAGATTTTAGACATTTCTAGGTATCAGGTATTATCATCAGCTTTAGGAGAACCCGCAAATTTACCAAATTATATCTCCATCATCATGGACTCAAACAGCTACAACAGATTTTCAATCAACTAAGTTTGTATAGTTTGTCCTTTAGCAAACGAACGGAGGCACTGGTTAACTTTTCTAATTGAAATCTATTTCCTGTCCTATACCTACAATTTCAGATTTCCAAAACAACAAGGTATGCCTTCCTCCTGCAGCGTGGTATACTAAGCAGAAACACAAACACACACACATACACGATCCAAAATCATGAGTTTATTGCCCTTATTAGTAGCATGTCTCTTCTACTCACAGTTATTTTTATTTATTGGATTTCTCAGTGGAACTATTTACTAATCAACCAAAAGAAAAGTGTCCCAAATCTGTTCCAGCATGCCAGTTCTGATGCTCAGTTCTCCCATGGCTCCATTTAAGTGAAATTATTCTACACACAGATCCTAATGAGTGGACAGTCCTAGATGGCCATAATTTGAACAACTTGTCTTAGTTCTCTCTCAGCTAAACTAGAAACAAATACTTAATTCAAGCTCAACAATTATCTATAGGTGCTCCAGCAACACCTGGTGTACTGCCAAATCGAGATAAGTTTAATGAAGCTTATTTTCTCCAGCATTCTAGCTTGGGAAGAAGTGGGCTATTAATGGAGAGACATAAATCTGAACAACTGCATACGGATGATCAAGAAGGTATAATCAAAGCTTAGAGGCAGGGAAGTCAAATCTGGAAACGAGCCGTCACAGAGATCCGAATTCCTGAGGTCACAGAACCTCTGAAGTACTGAAACATTATGTGAAAGAAAGGGAATAAAAATTGTGTTAAAAGCAAAAGGAGAAATGAAATAAGGAAAATAGATGAGTCGATTAGATGGAAGACAGAAACTAGCTGATAACTAGATAGAAGATATAAGCCCCCTTCTCTTGAAATCATTGCAGTAACATCTTAACTGCAGCCCTGTGTTGGGCTTGCCCACGGGGGTCCATTCATTCTCCATACAACAGTCAGTGCTCAGCCTTTTAAATCGTGCATCTTCTCACTTGACACTCCTGCTTGAAATCCTCTAAGAACTTCTCTCTGCATCAAGAATACAAATCTAAGGTCCCATGTGAGCACCGAGTTCCTCCTGCTGGAACCCACCTAGGAATATTCTTTCCTCCTGCTCAAACAGCATCTGTACATGGAACGTCTTTTCTCCAAATCATTTCTTTGTTTAGAACTCCGATCAAATGTTAGGTCTTCTGAGAAGACTCCTCTGATCACCCACTCTAAAGCACTCTTAGTGTTAGTGACCAAACTCCTAGTCACTAACCCATCACTTGGTTTTATTCTCATTTTTTAAGCACTTGCCACTACATGCAGTTCTCATTTGTTTACTGGTTAAGGTCTCATTTTTCTCCAGAGGAATGTAGGCAAAGACCTTGTTTGCATCCTCTGTGCTAAGAATGTGGTGGGAATTTAATAAAGTACTTAAGAAAGGAGTGATTAAAAGATAAAAGGAGAAGGAGAAAAGAAGGGAAGTCAGCAGAAAGGCAGGGAAGAAGAGCGTGAGGAAGGAGGAAAGAAGCTCCTCTTAACGAAAGGTTCAGTGCTACTTTGGAGTCTCTCTTAGTTTAGATCCTGCTTTTCCGCCAGGAGTCCTTACAATTTCGAAAATTCTAAGGTTCCTGCCTTGTCTGTGACCTGATAGTTCCCATTTTCCTCACTGTCTGATGAACATAAAGCTTTTTACTAAAACCTCACTTACATAAAGGAGCTTTTGTATAAATTTAAGTTCCTTCTTAATAAAAGCAGAGAAACCCTTACAGGAGTAGCAATAATGGTAGAAAAGAGCCTGACCATTTAGGAATAAAATGGCTCTCCTTATTTCTCCACTAATCAAAAAGAAGAAGAAGCACAAATAATTGTATTTGGTTTTAGTTTTTATGTCCTGTCACTCAACTGTTTAATCTACTTAAGTTTCTCCTTAATATAAAAATGTTCATGCTGAAATTTTTAGAAAGTACAGAAAATCACAAAGAAAACATAAAATTCTACCATAATCTTACCACGTAGTGAGGGGTCCTGATGAGTTTTGCATGCATTTTAGATAAAAGTGATATCAGAACCTACGTAATTATTTGTAGCCTGATCTTTCACTCATTAATACATCAATAATATTTCCATGTCTTCATTCATCTGTACACTTTCTTTTATGTCTGTAGTTTATTCCATACAATAGGAATAATTTTTATAGTTTATCATTATGTTTTACATTTAGATTGGTTAAAATTTTCACAAATATAAGTAATGCTGAGATTATCTTTCATAAAACTTTATTTTAAAGTCCATAAATTTTTCCTAGTATAAATTCAAGTAGTTATTTTGCCATGCATTATTTTGTCTTTTTGGGTCATAATCATAAAAGCTAAAAGTTCAACAATCAAAATTAAGTGAGGAGTTCCTGCTGTATCTCAGTGCGTTAAGAACCCAACGTAGTGTCTGTGAGGAAGAGGGCTCAATCCCTGGTCTCACTCAGTGGGTTAAGGGTCCAGCATTGCCGTGGCTGTTGCTTAGGCCAACAACTGCAGCTCCAAATCGGCCCCCAGCCCAGGAACTTCTGTATGTCACAAGTGCAGCTGTAAAATTTAAAATTAAAAAAATTAAAATGAATTATACTTATTGTTTAAAAAAAGTGGAGTGAGAAAGAATATTTGTGAACATCAGGGTTTATTTTTTTTCTACAATATTGTAGAACAGTGCAGATACAATGGCCAATTTAGATAGCAGGGGAAAAATATACTACCTCAAAAAATACTGCACACAGGAAATGGTAGCAGGAAATTAATGAACCTTTAATAAACTGCTTGAGTTTTCAAAAAACCTACAGTGAGGAAGGTAATATAAAGTTAAGTTGCCAGTCAGATGACCAATTGGTAAAATTCTTATTTACAGTCATAAATGCCTTTAGGATTTGTCCATCAACATATATTTAAAAGTTTCTTTAAAAATTCTGAACATTTTTATTGACATAAGATCAGTGCCTATATTTCTTTAATGGAGACAACCTCAAAGAAAGGAAAAGGAGAATAAATGAGGAAAAAAGCTGTCTTTTCTATTTTTCAAAGAAGCCCTAGGTTTGAAATCCTCTGGAAGAAACGCCTCATGAGCTGAGGAGAAGAAGACAGGCCCTCCTTAATCTGAGATGACACAAAATCAAGATTTTTCAGGGCAATACCTGCAGTAAAGGATAAGTATTCTGACAATGTCAGTGTCTGCAAACATCTCCTAATGCCACCAGGTAAAAAATAATCACCATCAGCAGGATCCAATGCTTATTCAGCTAGTCATGGACCTAAACGACCCTCACTCAGATTTCTACTGCAAGATTTACAGAGTTAAAGAAGATGAAATTCAGCTAAAAAAGAAAAGCCACTGAAGAAGAGGAGAATCAAAATAGGATATATGATCACCAATAATCAATGGCGCCCAAACTGCCGAACAGCAGGCGATGGTAGTGACCATCTGCTCACTGTTTCAGACAGCGCTACGCGTTGTGGAATGCATCCTTCACATAGGTAGACACTGTACATATACAGAAAAAGGTAGTGCTATAATGCAGCCAGCACTGCAGCTGATATTCACTATCTCTTTCTAATTCTGCTTCTTTTTCATCTTGGTAGCTGGAAATTGGCCACGGCAGGAGTGTTTGCATGGAGATTTATTTTTTCCTTTTTTCCCCAAGTGCTGGGTGTTGATTTATCAGAGGACTCCTGGAAACCTCTTGTATTTTGTTAATTACATATTCACATACATAGAATTATAAACTCCCCTGATGGATAAAGTATAAAATAATAAAATAATTAGTCACAGGCTATGCTAACAAATGATGTGGATATTAGGCCCAGAATTTTCAATATAGGCCCTTCAATGACAGCCAAAAGACAACTTGATTTTTGCCTAGCAACACTGCTGCAATGAATATTTATAAATGCACTTTTTATAATTACCTAATGTTACTGAGATATCTTCTATGTGGAGTAAAATGTACAGCTCCTAATACAGCTCCATGAGTTTTAATGCATGTACAACCCTTCTGACATAAGGAAATCAAGATATAAAATATTCCCTTCATCTCTGAATACTCCCTTGTTTTCTATCTAATCAATAACAGAAACACCACTCTGCCCTCTGTCCAGGAAACCACAGTTCTGATTTCTAACATTATAGATTTGCTTTATTTGCTCTAGAACATTATTGAGGTGGAATCATATAGGAAGTAAACTTTTCTGTTTGACTTCTTGCACTCAAAATGATACTTTGAAATTTATCCTTGTCTTTTTTGGTAGTTTTCTTCTTTTAAAAAGCATTAATTTTTTATTTGCACATGAAAAAATGCTCAACATCACTGATGATTAGAGAAATGCAAATCAAAGCTACTATGAGAGACCACCTCACACCAGTCAGAATGGCCATCATTAATAAGTCCACAAACAACAATTGCTGGAGGGGATGTGGAGAAAAGGGAACCCTCCTGCACTGTTGATGGGAATGTAAGCTCATACAACCACTATGGAAAACAGTATGGAGGTACCTTAGAAAACTATACATAGAACTACCATATGACCCAGCAATCCCACTCTTGGGCATGTATCCGGACAAAACTTTCCTTGAAAAAGACACCCGCACACGCATGTTCACTGCAGCACTATTCACAATAGCCAAGACATGGAAACAACCCAAATGTCTATCGACAGATGATTGGATTAGGAAGATGTGGTATATATACACGATGGAATGCTATTCAGCCATAAAAAAGAATAAAATAATGTCATTTGCAGCAACATGGATGGAATTAGAGACCCTCATACTGAGTGAAGAAAGTCAGAAGGAGAAAGATAGATACCATATGATATCACTAATAACTGGAATCTAACATATTGCACAAATGAAACTTTATGCAGAAAAGAAAATCAAGGACTTGGAGAACAGACTTGCAGTTGCCAAAAGGGTGGGGGAGGGAATGGGATGGTAGGGGGGTCTGGGGTTAATGGCTGTAGACTGTTGCCTCTGGGCTGGAAAAGCAAGGAAATCCTACTGTATAGCACTGGGAACTATGTCTAACCACTTGTGATGAATCCATATATGTATGTGTAACCCAGTCACCATGCTGTACAGCTGGGTATAATGTAAAAAAATAAATAAATAAATAAAACAAAAAAAAAAACAAAAAACAAAAAAGTACAAACAAAAAAAATTTTTATTTGGAAATAAAATTTTAAAAACTTTCACCAAAAAGGATGCATACAATCCTATGTTCATTGCAGCACTATTCACAATAGCCAAGACATGGAAACAAACTAAATGTTCATCAACAGACAAATGGATTAACATGTGGTACATATACACAATGGAACACTACTCAGCCATAAAAAAACAAAAAATTTAAAGACAAACTAATGCCACTTGCAGCAACATGGATGCACCTAGAGATTCTCACGCTAAGTGAAGTAAGTCAGAAAGAAAAAGACAAATACCATGTGCTATCACTTATTTGTGGACTCTAAAATATGGCACAGACGGACCTATCTAAAAAAACAGAGACCACAGCCAAGGAGAACAGACTTGGTGTTCCCGGGGTGGGGGCAGGGAGTGGGATGGATGGGTATTTGGGGGGTTTTTTGGATGAAAACATATTATTTGGAATGGATGGGCAATGGGGCCCTACTGTACAGCACAAGGAAATGTGTGTGATTGGGTCACTTTGCTGTACAAAAGAACTTGAAGAAACATTTTAAATAAACTATAATTAAAAAAAAATTCAAATATGTAAAAAGTTTACAAGAATTACAGTAATAACCCACAAAAAATGTATACTTCTTTGATAGCATCTACCAATTTGTTCTAACGTATGTGTTCTCTTTGAATGTGTGTGTATATATACGTATATATATATACATGTACACACATACATATATATGCAACTATACAGACAGTTCCATATATGCATTTTACATAATGTATAACATTTTCTCAAACATTTTAAAAGTTGCATGCATTGTGGCTAGTTACCCATATATATTATATTGGCTACCTAAAACTGGATATTCTCTTACAAAATCACATTACGTATTACATTCAGTAAATTTGACATCAACAAGATGTGAATAATAAGATTATTTAATAAACTATCCTATATTCTAGTTTTGTCAGTAAACTCAGATCCTCTGTGTGACCTTTCTCTTCTATACAGGTCCAGTCTAGAATCAGGCTTCTTTTGCATTGCATAGAAAGTTGCCTGATAGTGTATATTGTTCATCCATTCTTTTGTTGAAGGCCATTGGGTTATTTTAAGTCCAAGGCTAGAGTGATTAAAGTGTGCCATAAACACTATCATCTAAGTTCTTTTGAGGACATATGCTATTATTCTCTCAGATAAGTATCAGTGAAATTAAGTCATAGAGTTGGATAGGTTTATCTTCATTAGAAACTGCCACAGCTCTTTAAAGTGGTTGCACAACTTTACAAACCTCAGAAATACATGAGCATTCCAGGACCTCTGTACTCTCACAGATATCTGTGGCTGTCAGTCTTTAAATTTTAACAATCAAGAAAAATGTGAAGTGTTATCTCATTTTTTTTTAATAATTTCCTGATGACAAATCACATTCAGCATCTTTTCATGGCTTACTGGCCATTTTTATTTTCTTTCTTCTTTTTGTCCGTTTTTCCTTCCTTCCTTCCTCCCTTCCTTCCTTCCTTTTCCTTTTAGGGCCACAACTGCAGCATATGGAGGTTCCCAGGCTAGGGGTCGAATTGGAGCTGCAGCTGCTGGCCTACACCACAGCCACAGCCACACGAAATCCAAGCCACATCTGCGACCTACACTGCAGCTTGAGGCAACACCAGATCCTTAACCTACTCAGGCCAGGGATTGAACCCACATCCTCATGGATACTTGTTGGCTTCTTAACCCACTGAGCCTCAGTGGGAACTTCCTCATCTTCTTTTGTAATAATCTGCTCAAGCCTTTTTCCCGTTCTCTTACTGATGTGTTTTTATTTTTACCAGTGATTTTCAGAAGTTCTTGTCATTCATGAAAGTTCTTTGTCACATACATGTATTGTGGATGTTTTCCTAATATTCAGTTTGTTCTTTCTTACTAACGGAGTCCTTTGGCTAGGAAGTTATTTGTTTTGATTAAGTGCATTTATTTTTTATTTTATATTTTTGTCTGAGAAATATCTGCCTAATCTAAGGCCTAGAAAAAAAATTAAGTCTTAGCTTAACATGATTAATTCTATGATTTAGAATCATGAGTAATTTTTTTTCAAAATACTAATCAAGTTGTTTCAGAAGCATTTGTTTCAAAGGTTTTCCTTCCCCCTTTGGATTACATAGGCACATTTATTTAAAATAACTTGGTCATGTACTGTGGATCTATTCCTGTACATCTATTACATTCTATTGATCTATTTGCCTGTATTAATGCAAATATTACACAGTCCTGATTAAAATTGCAGCTTTACATTTTGAACTATGTTCCTTTCCTTCTTTGTGTTCTACTTTCTTTTGGATAAATTAAGGACTTAGGTTTCATTTTATCTACACTATTCTCTTACTAGTGAAATCTCTTTTTGTTTTTTTTTTGTTTTTAGTGATTTTTCTAGGGTTGGCAATATATATATGTGTGTGTGTATGTATATTTGCAGTTGCAAAATATATTCTATATAATGGCAAATGCATATTTTATATATTATATCTATATAATTTTATTATACATTATAACCATAATACATAAAATGTATTTATTTACTATACATAAAACTTACATATTCTACCTTTAAGTGATACTATACTTCTTGAGGTTAAAGTGTTAGAAACTTAATACTATATTTCCACTTTCTTCTTTCATCCTTTGTCTCATATTTTCATACATTTTACTTCTACATATGTTATAACCCCACAAAACTTTGTTATTTTTGCTATAAATAGTTAACTGTCTATTAAAGAGTCTAACATTATGTGAATAATATTTTTACATTCATATAAATATTTACCTTTTCTAAGAGGTTCATTATTTTCCCTAGATTCAGTTTTGCTTTCTGACATTTTTCTTTTCAGATTGATGAAAGTTTTATAACGTTCTTTGGAATGCGTTTCTAATTCTCAAATTTCATTTATCTGAATGTCTTCATTTTGCCTTCACTTGAAAAGAAGATTTCACTGGATGTAAAGCTCTAGTTACATCTACTTGTATGTCTTTCAAGCCTCTGACTACTTTCAAGGGTAACTCTAAACCCTTGGTCTTTAGCTGTCTGAATATGACTTTCTTATATGTATGTTTTTTTTAATTTATCCTACTTGAGTTTGGCTGAGTGCCTTGAATTTGCATGTTGCTCTTCTTCAAATTTGTAAAATTTTCAGTCAAGTACAAAGAAGTTTCTGACTCATTTACCTTTCATCTCTGGAACCTGAGTACATATCCGTTTGGCCACTCGTTATTGTCTCACAGGCTCCAAAGGCACAGTTCATTATCTTTCAATGTATTTTCCCTGTGTTTGAACTTACGTAATACAATAAAACTCATATATTTATATGTTTTTATATAAACATGTATGTCTAATTTATATATTATAAAAATGTATAATGTATAACAACATAATTGTACTAGTCATTGTTAAAGTTTACTGGTTCTTTTACAATATTCAGTTGGCTCTAAATTCTGTATAATAAACTTCCATAGCAGTAATTTCGCAGTTCTAAGATTTCTACTTATTTTTATATAGTCTTTAGATCCTTGGTAATGCCCTGCATTTGCTCACCCATTCCGTATCTTCCTATATTATTTGAGAAATTTACTATAACCATTTTAAGTTCTTGTCAATTAATTGCAAGGTCTGGGTCATCTTTGCATCTACTTCTACTGACTCTTTCCTTCTGAGTATGCGTACATTTAACCACCTTTGTGCATGCAGCAATCTTCAGTTGTGAATACAGTTTATTGTGGACCATGCACCACAGAAACTCTGGATTTTGTTACCTTCTTCTAATCATATCGCCTTGTGTTCTGACGTGCAGTTAAATTACTAGCTTATTACCTTGATTTTATGGCAGCTTCGTTCTAATCTTTGTTATGGTAGTTCTATTTTGATTTTTCCCTTAATTACAGGGCATAGTTCTCATCCTGCTCCTATGAGGGTGTATGTCGCTGGTTAGCCACAGTAAGTTGTCTACTGGCTGTAACACTGTAAGAGCAAAAAGAAAAGCATAAGGATCCATAAAGGAAGACTGTTCCTACAGTGTCCTACCACAACTCTTTACTGACAGGGTCTAAACTTATGCCAGCTGGGAAAGAAAAAATATTTGTAAGGTGCAGTTCCAGCATCATAATTCAGAGCAAAAAGGATGGATTTTGATAACTGGCACAGGTGATGTAATACTTTCTTGTTATGAAACAGAGAGGAAAGACGTTATAGTAATTTCATTTTCAATGTCCAGCCACCTGGCAGATCCATACTTCAGCCTGTCTCTTCATCCTAGTGTGAGTAGCAGCCTTAATTTTAAAAAAGTACATATTTTAAACAGTATCAAGCCTTTAAATCCCAGGATTGTTGGTTAACCCCCCCCTTTCCCCTTGCTTCAGGACCACCCTTGTAAACCAGCTGGATGACCCACCTACTAGACCCAGATGTGACTGCCTGGTTCAAGCAAAGCTGTCCAGATGGTATCATCTCTAAACCTAAGAATGTATGGAAGTACTCTGAAACCTAAACATCCACAGCAATGTCCCTGCTGGCTGCACCCGATGAGTAATATCTCTACAGTACCTTTTTTCATATTTAAATAAAAGTTTATACTGTTGTTGGGATTTGGGGGTCAAGTCCTGGCTCTGGTCTCATCTCTCAGCATGATTTCTTAAACTGGGAAGATTACCTACCTCACTGGGTTGCTTTAAGGGTTCAAACTAAATGAATACAAGGAAAGCATTAAAATGTTGAGTATACTGTATAGGATCAAAGGGATTAGCAAGCTAGTAAACACGGTAGTAAACATGGTAATCAAGAAGGGGGTTCTCTGGGACAACAGAGAGAGAAATGTTCTGTTTACTCATGCATAACCCCAAACTGGGAAGTGTCGTGTCAGCTGCTGCAACATTTGGGTCATCTGTGGGTGAAAACTTACTTGAGATTCAATGGAAAACTTGAGGTTTCCACAGACTCCCTCTAACTTAGCAGTTCTTGAACTTTAATCTCTTCTCGCCAGCATCCCAGCCACATCTTCTTAGAACTTCTCACCAGCACCCCACTGCACAATATCCAGTGAGTCTTGCTGACACCCCAATGAGAAGCTTTCTAGGTAGTCCCATCACCACCATAGCAAATTGCTTCATAGCACATTTGGCCAGAATCAAAATGCACTGCAAGAGAACTTGCCTGGAATCCAGTGTAGGTCTTCTCCTCATCAGCCATGGCCTCTGACACCTCAGCAACCCCTTTTATACCGTACTGCATAGACACATATATGCTATAAAGACTGAATCTCAGCCCTACTGTGGGCAGTATCTCTTTCAAGTTTGTTCCTTTCTTAAGTATACTCCCTCAACTCTACATACTCTATTCCAGCATTCTCTGGGGTTCTTTTTACTCCTTCCTAGTAGTTAGTCCCACTTTTCAATTTATTAATGCTTTTCAAATTGGTGGTATGGTTTCTGTCTCCTTAATGGACCCTGACATTGTCAAACAATCTCAATGCATTGTGAATTACAGTCTTTGAAAGAACCTCCTCAAATGGTACATAGCTAAATTCAATTCAGTTTAGGGTTCTACTAGCTATGTTTGATGCCTGAAATATCTACAAATGGAGCAATAGCAAGAAATATAGATATAGTTAGAGTGAAGTTAAAGACATTGGAAAACATTATTCATCCTGAAGCCAACACATTTCTTCAAAAGTAGAGTCTAGGAAATACAGTGTAAGTGTCAAAGTGTGATGCTCCTTTGATGGCAAAACAACTCATCTGTAAATATAACTGAAAATAATATGAGGGAATTTAACAAGAGATAATACAAAACTTTAAATCCGAACCCCATGATGAATAGATACCCCAAATATCTACTTGGTTACTGATATTTCTTTTAAGCTGTGAACATGGATTCAAGCACTTCCTTCAAAACCCATTTAAGTACGTATGTTCACTTCATAGTCCCTCTCCCCCAAAAACGCATTTTCCCCTTCCTCTTCAGTCTCACTTTTGCTCTTTCTTCACACTTGTTTGTAGTGGTGCTTGTATTTCACTGTTGCAGGTGGAGACCAGGAGCCTGGAAAACTGGATTTTGTTTTACCCCCTAGGTACTTGAAATAACTGATTCCTTTTCCAGTGCTGAGAGGTGCTGAAACTTGGGAGACTGGCTGCTATTTGCTCTTGAAGCTTATTGACTGGCAGTGTCTCTGGGAACCGCCTGCTGCGGGTAAGGAATGCGAAATGGCTTCTGCAGTGCCCAGTGAGAAAGTATTCATTTTCTTAGTGATAAAGTGTTTCCCTCTAAAATATTACTGAAAGATCATTGCCAGTGGCTACTGCTCTTCTCAGGAAAGGGAGCTTTCCTTTTAGCAGGATATTGACTGACGCAGATAAATAAGCTTGTTTTTATCTCTAAAGACTTCCTTAAGGCTTGCAAATATGTCTTTAGTGATGGAAACTGTCAAGTTAACAAATATTCTGATTGACGAGCATATAAAGTCATTCCCCTAAACTCAATAGGTATTTGTGAAGTATCTAGTATGTGTTTGTAATCAAGTTGAAGCAGAAGTAATCATAATTTTAAAAACATCGAAGTACTGGAGTCATACTTCCTATATTTGAAATGTAACACTTCTCTTCAATACACATGTAATATAGACAGCCTTTCTAAGTCCCAAATTTCTTATCTGAAAATAGTGATGATGATACTGCCTGTTTCATAGTATTACTACATTAAAAAATTTTACATAATTATTTATAGTTATTAAAATTTAAAATGTTTTTTAATATTGAAGAATTATATAAAATTTCCCCTGCCCTCAAGAATCTTGTATGAAGCAAGAAATAAACAATACAAGAAGGTAGATAACAAACTGCCAGGTCTTATAAAATACAATTTATAAATTATAGCATTACTAATACGCATAATAACCATTTAGGAAATACAGTCATTTCCTAGACTTCTCTGAAGAAACTTTAAGAAAAATATGAAAATACAGATAAGCATAAATTAAGTGCATGAATAAAACTGATAAGCAAAAAAGAATTATATAATATTTGGTTTGTTTTATACTCCCAAATTCCTGGTCTCTATCCGAACATATGTGCATTTTAAAAATAATAGCCTATCATCTATGAACTCAGGAGCCCTAAAAATGAACATCTTTGGCAATATCATCAAAGAAAAAAAGGCAAAGTAAAAAAGTCTTGGCCCACGGTTATTTTTTGGCTGCCGTAGAACATGAGGAAGTTCCCAGGCTAGGGCCTGACCTAAGCCACAGCAGTGACAATGTCAAATCCTTAAGCACCAGGCCACCAGGGAATTCCCAGTCTGTGCTTCTTCAATGAAGTAGTGCCACTTTCTGTAGCAAAGCAAATCTCCCTATGGATATGTGTAAACTTAAAAGCACACCCAAATATATACATGTGTGCTAAATAGTTGCAAAATACATTTGTTAAATAATTATCATTTTGCTCTAGTGCTCTATGCAATGTGTTTTGCTTTTATTTTTATAAGTTGTATCAGGAATCTCTCCCAAATGAATGAACTACAGTAAAATTCTCTGCTCCATTCTTTCCCTAAATTTTAGAGGATGTTAAGTTTCATGTCCAACAGTTGACAACTAATAAACTAAAGGAAAATTAAAAGAAGATATGATTGGGAGTTCCCTGGTGGCTCAGTAGGTTAAGGAACCAGAGTTGTCAATGCTATGGATCAAGGCCCTGCTGTGGAGCGGGTTCGGTCCCTGGCCTGGGAACTTCTAGATGCCACAGGCATAGCCTCCCCCCCCCAAAAAAAAGAAGATATGATTCCTTTTCCCTGCTGGTGAATTTGCATCTTTTCTGATGACTCATCAGCGGTTACTGCTGGTTTTTGGTGACCTTGGAAAAGATATAACATGCACACAGAATGATGCCAATTCAAAGAATTCTGTCATCTGATGCCTTACTACTTGGCCTTTGTACATGCAGTTTAGGTGGGACAGTCAAACTATGCTGGCTGAGGACCAGTATATGAGCTAAACCAGACCTATCAGAATCTCTCTCAGTCAGGTGTTTGTGTCCTGAGCAGAATGATATAAGTTAAAAAAAAACTGCTGAAGTTGCCCCTTTTCTTCCATCAAGGGAAGTGTGGTTGACAAGGTGTGTGTGGTTGACTTCATTCTTCACCATGTCTTATCTCAAAACTTCCCGAATCAAGAGATGCTAGACAAGAATAAAGCAGAATAATCCCACTCCCCGATGGAGTCAGATGAAAACTAGTATAAAAGTCACTACTATGACAAGAGGAGATGCTGAAGAACCAAGTTGCATCTGTAAGGAACTGCACATGAGATGACCCATATATGTATGCCGCATCAAAGTCAATAGCATCCTACTTACCATAACAAGCTGAAAAGGTCACCCCTATCTGCACAGCTGGATATATTTTACTGGTAAAATAATGATTTTTCTTTCTATGCTTCTGTACAAATAGGCTGGATCATTGGTATGTGAGCCTTTTTGTTTGGGGCAAAAAAAAAAATTGAAGTTTCTTCAAAGAAAGAGACCAGAGCAGATTTTTCTGATACTTGAAGCTGCTCTAGTTTATCTACTGTCCAGAGTTTTATTTTTCTATCAATTTTGTGAGCTTTCTGGGTATTTTCAACAAACTACACTTTCAATTTCAATTATTAGCAAGGAGCCATAACTGATGCACATTTATACAATGAGTATTTCCAAGTGCCAAGGAAAATAAAATTCAGAACTTTTTCCAAGTTTTTAAGTCCACGTTCAATAAAATGCAAAGATGACAAAAATGACAAAACTATTTTTATATCTAAATAACAAATAATAGAATACACTACATTTTGTTTTATCCATAGATTAGTTGATGAACATTTGGGATGTTTGCACTTTTTGACTGTTATCAATAATGCTGGTATGAACAGTGATATTCAAGTTTTTTGTGTGAACTTGCTTTCAGTACTCTGGAGTATATACCTAGGCGTAGAATGGTTGTGTTATATGGTATATTCTATGTTTAAGTTTTTTGAGGAACTGCCAGACTGGCTTCCAAAGTGGCTCTCAGGTCAATTTAAGTGGATAAATTAGTGTCTTAAAATGATGCTTACAAAGTAGTTACTAGCATGTCAAGATCTCCATGATTTATCTTAACCTTAAGTATTCCCAGGTGATAGCTATAGGCTGCTAGAATATCTGGTACCTTTTGCACACTTTTCAGGAGAGACCTTACTAATTAGAGACCATTTTACACTTATGATTAATCAAGTTCTCAAAAACAATTTTTTCCTAGGTATTTTATTCTTCTAGGGATAAATCTACCTATCGAAGCAAAAGAACTGTATTTCAAAAACTCTAAGACACTGATGGAATACATGAAAAATGACATAAATGGAAAGATATACCATGTTCTTGAATTTGAAGAATCAATATTATCAAAATGACTGTACTACCAAAGGCAGTCTACAGATCCAATGCAATTCCTATCAAGTTGCCATTGGTATTTTTCACAAAACCAGAACAAAAAAAATGTTAATTTGGAGTTCCCCTTGTGGCACAGAGAAAACGAATATGACTAATATCCATGAGGATGTGTGTTTGATCCTTGGCCTTGCTCAGTGGGTTAAGGATCTGGTGTTGCCATGAGTTGCAGTGCAGGCTGCAGACACGGCATGGATCACTTGCTGCTGTGGCTATGGCACAGGCCGGCAGCTGTAGCTAAGATTTGAACCCTAGCCTAGGAACTTCCTCATGTCACAGGTGCAGGCCTAAAAAAAATAAAATTAAATTAAAATTTTTATGGAAACACAAAAGGCTCCAAACAGCCAAATCAATACTGAGAAAGAAAAATGGAGCTGGAGGAATAAGGTTCCCTGGCTTCAGTCTATACTACAAAGCTACAGTAGTCAAAATAGTATGGTGCTGGCACAAAAATATATATATATATAAAACAATGGAACAGGAGAGAAAACCCAGAGATAAACCCACACACATATGATCAGTTAATCTACTACAAAGGAGGTAAAACTATACAGTGGAAAAAAGGAAGACACTTCAGTAAGTAGTGCTGGGAAAACTGGACAGCTACATGTAAAAGAGTAAAATTACAACTTTCTCTAACAGCATACACAGAAATAACCTCAAAATGGATTAAAAATCTAAATGTAATATTGGATATTATAAAACTCCTAGAGGAAAACATCGGCAGAACACACTTTGACATAAATCACAGCAGCATCTTTTTGGCACCATCTCCAAAAGTAATGGAAATAAGAACAAAAAATAAACAAATGGGACCTAATTATACTTACAACTATGCTATACAGCAGGAAATAACACAATACCGTAAATCAACTATATCTAATAAAAGTAAAATAAAATAACATAAAAAAATTTACTAGCTTTTGCACATCAAAAGAAACCATAAACAAAACAAAAGGACAATTCACAGAATGGGAGAAAATATTTGCAAACAATGTGACTCACAAGAGTTTAATTTCCAGAACATACAAATAGCTCATACAGCTCAATATAAAAAACATTTAAAAAGTCAGCAGGTGATCTAGAAAGATATTTTCCAAAGGCATACAGATGACCAAAGTCACATGAAAAGATGCTCAACATCACTAATTATTAGAGAAATGCAAATCCAAGCTACAGTGAGGTATTACCTCACACCAGTCAGAATAGCCACCATCAGCCTACAAACAAAAAAATGCTAGGGAGGGTGCAGAGAAAAGGGAGCCCTCCTACACTCTTGGTGAGAATTTACATTGGTACAACCACTATGGAAAACAGTATGGTGGATTCTTAAAAAACTAAAAGTTGAACAACCATATGATCCAGCAATCCCACTCCTGGGCATATACCCGGAGAAAAACATAACTCGAAAAGACGCATGCACCCCAATGTTTATAGCAGTACTATTTACAATATCCAAGACATGGAAGAAACCTAAAAGTCCATCAGCAGAGGGATGGATAAATAAGATGTGGTTATGCACAGGAAGGAATATTATTCCACCATAAAAAAAGAATGATATAATACTATTTGCAGCAACATGCATGAATGGACCTAGAGATTATCATATTAAGTGAAGCAAGTCAGAGAGGGGAAACAACTATCATATGATATTACTTACATGTGGAATCTAAAATAATGATATAGGGGGGAAAGGTGGGGGGAAGGAATGGACTGGGAGTTTGGGATTGGCCTATGCACACTAGTGTATACGGAATGGATGGTCAACAGGGACAAGCTGTAGTACAAAGAAATCTACTCAGTATTCTGTGATAACCTATACGGGAATGGATATGTGTATATGTATAACTGAATCACTTTGCTGTACAGCAGAAATTAAGACAACGTGTAAATCAACTATACTTCAGTAAAATAGGAAAAAAGAAATAAACCTTAGCTTTTTCAGACCACTAAGAGTTTCAGATTGTGTGTTATTCACAGCATAGCCTAACTTTTCCTAATGGACATATTTATCTTGCAATTTGAATTAGAACACATCAGGAGGTTCCCTTTTGGCACAGCAGGTTCAGGTTCTGGCCTTGCTGCAGCTGTGGCACAGGCTGGAACTTCCATGCAGGTTCAGTCCCTGGCCCAGGAACTTCCACATGCAGTGAGTGTAACAAAAAACAAAAAAAAGAAAAGAAAGAAAAAAGAAATTAGAACACAATGGACTTCCCTAAGTAAAGTTTAAATAATTAGGTTATGATATTTCTGGATTTAATATCCAATGAAAACATACATGACTGATGGAATTAAAATTGAAACTGAATTTTGTTTAAAATGGAAAATAAATTGATCAATTCTGATTTCAAGATAGATTAGCTTGTTTTTAGAAGGAAATGATTGCTCATGAGAAGCATCTTGTTTTAACACCGAATGTCCTTACTCTGAGAAACTCAACAATGCAGTCAAATGCTTGGGGATAAAAAGAGAGCATGAAATTTGCTTTCAAAAATACAACTGCAGGTTGCAAATTTATTGAAAAAAATGAAATTTATATCATTTTTAGTTAAATCATTTAAAAAATTCTCCTATTTTATCACAAAATATTTTGATGCACATACTGAAGTAATGACAAAAAGCTCTTTTGTGATTTATACTTTTGTGGAAGAAAAAGAGAAAATAAGAAAAAATTAAAGTTATTAAGATGAGATGTTTTTCCTATAACCAGTTCTTTTGGTGAAAAGTATTATTTTTCATATCACACAGAGGTAAAACACAATTATAGTTGGTTTTCAAAGTCACATGCTTTCCTCAAGACATTCAATTTACTTTTTCACTTACTACTTTCAATAGTTAATGTATTCACATAGTTCAGAGAATTAAAATGTATGAAAAGATAAACAGTGAAAAGTCTTCCTCAAAGTTTGGCTGCTAGCCTGCATTTCTCTGGAGGTGGCCATTTCTGGGAAAATCTGGTCCCCCCCATCAGCGCTGAGAAGTCCCAGGCCAAACAACAATTCAGGTGGGATCTCACCCCACCCATCAGTAAACAGGCCACCTAAAGACCCCTCAGGCACACAGCCAGCCTCTTATCTCATCCAGAGACAAAGCCCCATCCATCAGAGGGAGAGGAATCAACCCCACCTACCAGTGAGCAGGTATCACTCCCTCCCATCAGGAAGCCTACAGCAAGCCCCCTCCATACCAACTTTAGCCACAGGGGAGGCAAACACCTGAACTAAGAGAGACTACAACTCTTGTCGACACAAAGGTCACCACACCAAAAAGCTACAAAAATGAAAAGACAGAAAACTCTAACTCAGATAAGGGAGAAAGAGAAAAGCCCAGAAAAACAGCTCAGTGATGAGGAGATTATCAGCCTCCCAGAAAGAGACTTTAGACTGTTGATGCTGAAGATGATGCAAGGCATTGGAAATAGACTGGAGGCAAAGATTG
>PVHT020000886.1:27039557-27144538 GCA_004024745.2 Catagonus wagneri | reverse complement strand
GAAATTATCATGCAAAGTGAAACCAGTCAGACAATTAGACAGCAACACCCAATGCTACCGCTTACATGTGGAAACTAAAAAGACACAATGAACCTTCTTACAGAACAGACAATGACTCACAGACTTTGGAAAACCTTGGTTTTTCAAATAAGACAATCTGGGGGGGTGGGGGGATGCACTGTGGGTTTGGGATACAAAAGCTGTAAAATTGACTTGTGATGATTTATGTACACCTATAATTGAAATAAAATCCATTAAGAGAAAAAAAAAAAAAGTTTGGCTGCTACCTGTGACCATACAGGTGTGTGGGTAAGACTGCTTAAGAAGACTACTCTACCTGGAGCTGGACATGCTGTCAAACTACATCCAGTCTCTTCACCACACTAACCTCATTCCCAGTAGCCCTGGTATTAGTTTCATATGATTATGCAAATATTCACTCACTTATATATTTATTTGCATATATAATATGCCTACTCGTATGCAATATATGCAAGTAAATATAGACACATGCATCCATATGAATATGGAAACAAATGTAAATTAAAATTTTTCCTCCCCAGAGAGTTCCCTTCGTGGCTCAGTGGTTAACGAATCCGACTAAGAACCATGAGGTTGCGGGTTCGATCCCCAGCCTTGCTCAGTGGGTTAAGGATCCAGCATTGCCGTGAACTGTGGTGTAGGTTGCAGACGCAGCTTGGATCCCGCGTTGCTGTGGCTGTGGCGAAGGCCGGCGGCTACAGCTCCTGTTAGACCCCTAGCCTGGGAACCTCCATATGCCGCGGGTGCGGCTCTACGTAAAGGCAAAAAAAAAAAAAAAAATTTTTTTCCTCCCCATTTACTATTTTTCTTACACTGAGCACATTTGTAGGCTAGAACATAATCTCCGGGTCCATCTACAATAAAACGCTCTCAACAAAAGGATGAGGCTGTTCTACATGCCTTAGGTAAATAAATTGCTTCTCAAAGATTCTCATTTTCAAGTCTGCCATTTCTAGCAACCTCCCTTAACAGAGTTTTGTTGCCACAGCTTATCCTACTGACACTGTCACCACACAAGCTCACGCTCCCCCTGATGTACTTCTGATGATCTGATGCCTAATAATGCGTCAATGATTGATCAGTGCTGTGAGTGTTACCCCTCAGAGAGAAATATATACTGTGCTATTTTTTATTATTACTAATAGATTATATGAAATTAAGTTTCAAAATGTTTAAAACATATGTTATGCTTAGCAACTTTCATTTAAAAGAGAAAAATCCTGTGTTGGTTGATACTGGAATCAGTGTTTAAATCTCCCCTTCTAGATATCAATGGAAATGACCTTAAAAATATGGAAATGGGAGGAAAATGCATTAACCATGGAAATGAAAAATGTACCATCCATACATGAAGATGGCCAGGGTATTTCTGAATTATGTACTGAAGACAGGTTCAGACTAGGAGCCTGAGAGCCCCATCTGATCACCCACACTTATGTAAAAGAGCTGTGTACACTGGAAAGAACTAAAGAAGGCCCTCAGACTACATTAAATGAAAAAGCCTCTGTACAGCAAAATAAACAATCAACAAAATGAAAGGGCAACCTACAGAACAGGAAAAAACATTTGCAAACCACATGTCTGAGAGCAGTTAATATCTAAAATATATAAGAAAATTATAAAGCCCGATAGCAAAAAAACAACCGAAACCTGGGCAAATGACTTGAACAGACATTTTTCCCAAAGAGGACATAAAGATGGCCAACAAGTACATGAAAAGATGCTGAAAGTCACTAATAACCAGAGAAATACAAATTAAAACTACAGTAAGATATCACTTCACACCTGTTAAAATGGCTATTATCCAAAAGGTGAGAGATAACAAATGTTGGCAAGGACGTGGAGTAAAGGGAACCCTTATGCACTGCTAATGGACATAAATCAGTACAGCAACTATGGAAAGTATATGGAGATTCCTCAAAAAACTAAAAACAGAACTACTGTATCACACAGGGAATTATATCTAATCACTTGCGATGGAACATGATGGAGGATAATGTGAGAAAAAGAATGTATATGTGTGTATACACACACACACACACACACACACATATATATATATAACTGGATCACTGCGCTATACAGCAGAAATTGAGAGAACATTGTAAATTAACTATAACAATAAAAAAAAACTACTGTATCATCGAGAAATGCCACTTCTGGGTATATATCCAAAGGAAATAAAATCAGTATCTTGAGTAGTATTTGCATTCTGACATTCACTGCTATATTAATCGCAATAGCCAAGACGTGGAAACAATCTAAGTGTCCATCAATGAACAGAAATATGTTATATAATAAATGAAGGAAATGTGTTATATATTTATCAAATTTTCATATACATGTATATACAAACTCATACTCACACACAGGAATGTTATTCAGCCATGATAAAGAAGAAAATCCTGCCATTTGCAACAGCATGGATGGACCTTGAGGTCGCTACACTAAGTGAAATAAGTCAGATAAAGACAAATGATGCACTTTCTCACTTATATGCGGAATCTAATAAAGCCAAACTCAGAAACAGAGAGTAGCATGGTGGTTGCCAGGAGCTGGTGGTGGGGGAAGTGGGGGGAGGGATTATTCAAAGGAAACAAACCGCAGCTGTGAGATGAGTAAGTTCGGGGTATCTGGTGACCAGCATGGTGACGATCATTAACAGTATTATCTTATACAGTTCAAAGTTGTTAGAGCAAATCTTCAATGTTTAGACCACAAAAGAAAGGTGATTATGAGGAGATGAAAGTGTTAACTAACCACATTATGGTGCTCATTTTAAGATGTATGTATACATGTATATACAGCCCATTGCATACTTTAAACTTACATATTTCAAATGTCAATAATATCGCAATAAAACTGGAGGGGAAAAAAGGCCCCTGACAAAAATACAATCATATCCTCTAACTAAGACAGGTGAGGGCTTTGATGTGTCATCAAGATAAATAATAAAATTCATTACAAGCAATGAAATGATACACAAGAAAAAAGAGTTGAACCTGAAGAATAATTTTTAAAAGCCTTACTCTATGTAGCAGACTTCCAGCAAGAAGTTATACTCTCAGAAAAATATTTATGCTTCAACTCTGGAAGATTAAAAATATACTATAGAAAATATGATTTAAAAAATATTTCACTTTCCTCCTTAATAATTATTTTTTGTCTGTTCAACAGATACATACACATTATCCCCAAAATCACACATCATAGAATAGAGAAAATGAGACCTCTGAGGTCAATTTTTTCTCCAGGTAGTTTGAATTTTAAGCAGAATCATGTGGAGAATGAACAAAGGTGGAGCTAGACATTTGATGACAATTTCTAATGATAAAAGTACTGAACTTTTCAACGCTTAATATCTTAGCTTATCTTTCCATTTCCTAAATTAGCCATGATCCATTCTCTGAGTCCCTTTTTGGCTTATTAGATTTATGGTTTCATTTCCTAAAATAACAAGTAAACCTCACTGAATTTTTACATCATCAAAATCACAGTGCATCCTTGATGTCAGAGCAAGTAGTCATGAGAAAAAACAATATGTGATCTGTAAAAACTTGCGACAACCTGAAAAACATGAGGTCAAAGTTTCAAATATGATGTAGGCTTTGAAAATCAAACTAATAACTGAACAAAATCTATTTTGTAAAAAGAAGGGCTATTAAAATTTACCCACAATTCTGAGGATGATAGAGCAACAAAAAATAAGTCATTTTTATGGAAAGAGTGTTTGTGTTATCCTTCCCCCAATTCATATGTTGAAGTCCTATCACGCAGTCTGACTCCATTTGCAGTGGGGCTTCTAAGGAAGTACGTAAGGTTAAATAAGATCATCAAAGCTGAGGCCTGATCCTCTAGGATTAGTATCCTTCCAAGAAAAGAAATAAGAGAACTTCCTTTCCTTATCTCTTTCCCTGTATTCATGCTCCAAGGAAAGGCCATGTGAAGACATAGTTAAGAGGCCATCATTTGCAACCGGGAAGTGAGTTCTAATCAGAAACCAAACCTGTTAGAATCTTGATCTTGCATTAGCCTTCAGAACTGTAAGAATATAAATTCTTATTGCTTAAGCCACCCAGCCTGTGGCATTTTGTTATGTAAGCCTGAGCAGACTCACAGACATACTGAAGGAGAAAGAAACTAGATCCAGGAAATTTAATCTACAGGGAAAAATAAAGAGCTTAAGGAATTTATGATAATATAAAGCAAATGGATCCAAAATAATAAATAACAGAAATATTACTAAGTTAAAAATGAACATTAACTTGAGTAAAGGGTTTTACCAAGTATCAAGAAAAAATAAATGCATATACATACAAAAATAAATATATTAATGAATAAAGAAAATATCTGCAAATATGAAGATAAAAAAACTTACCTACAAAAATATACAAAATTAAACTGCATTTGAGTGTTTGCTACACAATAATGACAAGAATGGAATGATGTCTGCAGTATATTGAAAAAAATTATTGGTACTTAAGAATGCTATATTATAATTCCTAACAGTTTTATGGGACAATGTACTTAGTAAATTGGGCTATCGCTTCTTGGCCTTTTGGCTTAGATCAGGTCTGAATAAATTGGGCTAAATATTATAACTAAATGCCTTAATATATTAATGGGTTGATGCAATCAAGATTTATTTCTACCTCATGTCATGGTCCACCTTGGGCCTCAAGGAAACCTCCCTCTCTGTTCCATGCAATCATTTAGGGACTCAGGTTCCTTCCATTTTTTTAGCCCCAAAGAGACATCATCCTCTATATCCTATGGACAAGAACTAGTGACATGGCCAGGCTTCAGTGTAAGGGACTGGAAAATGTAATTAGCTGTATGACCAGGTAGAGGAAACACATTAGACAAACATCTAACCAGCACTATCCAACAGACGTTACGTAACAATGAAAATGTTCTACTGCACTGTCCAGCATGGTAGGCACGAGCCATCTGTGCCATCCAGGCCCTTGAAATGTGGCAATTTCACTGTATTTAGTTTTGATGACTTTAAATGTAAAGAGCCACACGTGAACAATGGCTTTCAAACTGGAGAATGTAGATCACCTCGCTGCCCAGGGCAAAGGGTTATACGTTCAAGAACGTTCACTGGGTATTTTTGGTAATAATAACAGTTTGGAGATAAAACAAATATCAACCAATTGGGGAATTTGTGATATGACCTCCCAGCAAATGGTGGAATATTGGTGCTTAGATTCTAGGCCTGTGGAGCCTAAAAATTTAGGACACTTGATGGAAAATATCAGAGTATCAGAGCAGGTTGGCTCTTCTAAGCCTCGGTGAGGTACTGCAAAAAACACTACACTTTAGCCTAAGGCAGTAGTTCTCAAAATGTGGTCTCGAACCAGGAGCATCAACATCACCTGGGAACTTGTTGGGAAAGGAAGTTCTTCAGCCCCATCCCAGACCTGCTGGATCGATATTGTGGGGTTGGGGTGCAGCAGCCTGCATTTAATCAGCCTTCCTGGTGATACCGCCACATGCTAAAGTTGGAGAACCACTGATCTAAGGCAAAAGTTCACAGCCCTAGTTGCTCATTAGAATTACCAAGGGAAATTTAAAACATAGGATGGCCAAGACTCCATCCTCAGAGATTTTTATTTAATGGTTATGCGGTGGGGCCCAATATTTTTAACAGCTCCCTGAGGGATTCAAACGTACAAACAGAATTGAGAACCAAAACCTAGGTGACCCAAACTGAAAGCAGAAAAGGAAACAACGCAATTTTATCATGAATTACTTTTTTCTGCTTGTGCTCCATGGCACAAAACTGCAGAAGGTCAACCATGACTTTGGATCATCATCATAGCTTCATTCCCTGTGGCCCTGCAAATTTCATGTGACCGAAATTGAAAAAGTAGGAATCCAAACAGAAGTGAGGACTGAGCCCTTGGTGATGCCAAGAGAGCGAGAAAGTGCCCAAACCCCCAGCCAGGCAGTGACACCAAATCCTCTTGACAAAGCCCCTGAGAGGCATCACGGAACACTGTTCCTTTGACTCCCCTTACAACACAGGGCTGCTCGTGGCTCTGAGGAAGAAGCCTGGATCTGAGCACGATCCGGTGTCATGAGAATAGTCACATGCAGAGATTCAAGAACCAAACTGCCTCAACTGGATTCTGGCTGTGCCTCTTTCCAGCTCAGGAAAAGGAAGGATCTCTTCCATGTCTCATGTTCCCTCCCTAAAATGGGGATAATGGTATTGGACCTACCCCACCAGACTGCTGAGATGGAAGAATGAATGAATGCATTTTTCAGACACTTAAAATAGTGCTTGATACTTATGGTTAGACTTAGAAATAAGATTAAAAACAGAGGCCACGTTAGCTTGTTGCTAAGAAACAAAAACCAAAAAGGTAGCTCAGCATTAAATGATGATGAGTTAGACACTGGTTACCAGCTACAAAAATAATTACACACACATTATATATGATGTATATAATTATATATAAATGTATTGCACATTATTACATATAATTACATATGTGCATGTATAGAGATAATTTCTAGACACCATTCCAAAAAACAGCAATAAACAAAGCAGAAAACACCTTATAGCGAGGGAGACCACAATCTAGCATTTTAATGGGGTGACAGAGAAGACACAGATGGTAAATTTAAGCAAAGGCATAAATGGCAAATATAAGCACCATGAAGAAAAGTAAAACACAAGAAATAGGAAATGACATTTGAGAAGCAATTTGAGATAAATGAGGAAAGTCCTGTTCATACCTGGGGTCAGAAAAATATAACCAGAGAGAACAGCAATACAAAACCCCTGGGGAATTATGAGCTTGAAGTGTTCAAGGAACAGCAAAAAAACATTGCGGTTAGAATGGACTAAGCAAGGTGGAGCTCATTAGAGAATGAGGTTTCAGAGATGGTTGTGACCCAGACATATAAAGCCTTGCAGGGTATGGTCAGGATTTCAAATTTCATTTTTAAACAATGAGAAGACAAGATTGTTTGAGCAGGGAAGCTTCCTTGACCCGATATACAGCTTCAAAATAAAATCTACTTTAGCTGCCAGGTGGCAAACTTAGAGTACTAGCTCAGGTGAACGGGGGGCAGGCTACTGAAGTTTTGCACATGAAGTTTGTCATCCAGAAAAGAAATCCTACTGGCTTGACCAGGATGATGGCAGTGGAAGTGATGACAATTATATTCTGAATAAACTTGGGTTTGTGGATACGATTTATAAGAGTGTTTGGCCTGAGAAAATGGATGATTCATAGGGTCAGATATGAGGACCATGAGAAGACGCACCAGTTTGGCCTTGTTCAATTTGTCCTTCCCCCACGGAGACTCCCAGGAGGAAACAGAAATGCAAGTCTGATGTTCAAGGGAAACCTGGGGGCTGAAGATATTGCCTGGGCTTCACAAATGTATTAAAATCCATGGAAATACATGGAGTCACCTAGGAAGTGAGTGGAGATGGGAAAAAAAAAAGGAATCAAATTGCCTGGCATCCAACCAATTATTTAAGTGAAGTATATGACCACCTAATTCCTGATACAATTCTGAGATTTCCTAAACTGCTCCAAAATAGGAAAAGAACTTCCAGAGTGGTATTGTCCACAGATGGAAACCTCCCCATCTGTGGGGAGGTTTTAGTTTCATTTAAAAGTGATTACGGGAGTTCCTATCATGGCTCAGTGGACGCGAATCTGACTAGTATCCCTGAGGACATGGGCTCAAGCCCGGGCTTCACTCAGTGGGTTAAGGATCCTGCGTTGCTGTGGCTGTGGTGTAGGTCAGCAGCTACAGCTCCAATTAGACCCCTAGCCTGGGAACCTCCACATGCCGCGGGTGCGGCCATAAAGACAAAAGACAAAAAAGTGATTACGGAGGACGCTGGGAGGGGAGGTGCCGGCATTCTGCTCTCAGGAACATGGCTGCTGTGCTTAGAGCTCACTCTGCAGCCAAGGGCTGAACAATTCAGAGCCCATTGTGGAGAAGAATAGACTGTGTCCTGGAGCTCCGATGGTGCTTTCCATTTCCGTTTCTTAAAGGGAGGTCCTATTGTCTTTGTTTTGTCTTCTGGTTTTTATTTTAAAATGCTTATGTGGAGCTGTTTTTTTTATATTTTAGCCCATAAATGGCCAGCTCATGAAGTACATCCAGACCTGACAGAAGGGACTGAACATAATCCAGAGATTCTAAATGCAGTAGCTAAACAAGATTTCAGGTAGTGATTTTTTTTTTTTTTTAATTAGGGCCATACCCGCGGCATACAGAGGTTCCCAGGCTAGGGGTCCAATCAGAGCTACAGCTGCTGGCCTACACCACAGCCATAGCAATGCCAGATCCGAGCCATGTCTTCAACCTACACCACAGCTCACTGCAACGCCACTGTGCGAGGCCAGGGATCGAACCCTCAGCCTCACGGTTCCTAGTTGGATTCGTTTCCACTGCAACAGGATGGGAACTCCCCAGGTGGGGCTCTGAGGGAAGAGGATAACTGTGCTTCAGTGAGACATAAGCTAGCTGCCTTACCTATTACAGTCACTGCTGCAGACGTACTGGTAAAATGGTACAGGCGGGTCTGTCAGCAATGAAATGAAATCCCTGTTTTCATTTCTGCTCCTTTATGAACGCCTCTTTCCTCCCCTCCTCCAACCTTTTTTGGGATCCACCCCTTCAATTCAGAGGTTTAACAGTCCATCCTCCAGGTTTAAAGGTCGGTATACGATCCAGGTATCATTTCATTTTCTCAGTTTACTTTGTCTACAGTTATTGGTCTGAGCCTTTTATATGATCGAATAGAGTCTGAACAGATTCCTGCCCTGAGTTTTTTGTTTAAAACAAGAGTAAAAGATCTTTCCACTTCATGTTATAGTGTCTGAAGAAAGTGAATTGGTGGCTGCTGGGAGCCATTACGTGTCACTTCACATGTGAAAAAGCTGCCTGATGTCAGGGAAAACGAAGCCAAGCAGAGGCAATGCCCGATGAGAGGAAGCCGAAGGAGCCCCAGGAGGGTCCGGCCTCTGGTTCTGGAGTCTGACACCCTCAGATCTGTTCTCAACCCTGAAGTTCTTTCTTTAGTTCTGTGACCTTCCAGTTTTACACCTGATCACAGAAACTGCAGAGGTGAGATGCATTTTAGAGACAGGTCACCCTGGTGTGGGATATAAATACCCTGATTTTATACTAAACCAGTATTTTCCAACTAGTAGCCTGAATACTTGTGGTTTACATGAAGTTAAACAATGTGCTACCAAAATTATTTATTGGTCATTTAAGTTTGAAAAACAGTTTAATATTAAACAAAGATACAATATTTTTTTTTTCCTGTAACATTTCTCAAAGCTTCTAACTGCATTATAATTCTCTGCTGTGGTGTGGAGTAACCACAGTGCCATCTATTCAAGGAAAACCATATCATTTATTAACATCTCCCTGAACACAGTCTGGGAAATACTGGGCTAGTCTTATGCTGCAGATAGAGAAAACAGTTCTTAGGAATCTTCTTATTTGTTCTGACTTAGTATTGGGAAGAAAGAAGACCGGGGCCAGAAGGAAAATAACGTTTTCCCCTGCGCAAAAACAGTCCCAGATAAGGGTGCAGCCAGTTCTGCCTGGATCCCAACATCCCGGTTGTTAGATCAAATCACAGAGAATGAAAGCCCTAAGCCAAACAAACAAATCGCTAGTGATGGAGCGGCAGTGACTTTGACAGGTGAATAGGGGAGTATTTACAAATAAATGAAATTTCTAGTTTCAAAAATGACTCATATGGCTACATCCAGCCACCTATGGGTCCTAACTGATGGACGTCCACTCTCTGATAAATAGAAGTTTTTTCAAGTTGTTTTAGGTGTTAAGGGTCTCCTGATTGCTAGATAGCTGTGAAATGATAGTAATTTTTTTTTAGAGAACTGTGCTATCTTTAGCTTCTAGATTAATCCTGAAATATAAAAGAATCATTTTCAGTTCAAAGATAAACTAAAAGCGATTAAATGTTCTGCTGTCAACTGCTAGGTTTAGTACTAGCCTAAAAGCATAAAGATAGAATAACAGCCTTGAAAATCCTTGTGATCAGTCTTCTTCTAAGACAAAATGCACTAAAATTTGCTAGTGGTTGACATTCAGGCCATTCCTTTATTTTACTTCAGCTCTGCCCAGTTTTTGAAAGGGATAGGTAGATTTTGAGAAGGAGAGAAAAAAATGAGTTGTACACTTAGAATTTACAATTGAAGGAATTAAATTTGCTCTAAGATTCCAACCAATAAAATCCATATAAAATAAATGTCAGTGGCTTTAGTGGAAATAAACCCAGAAATTATCTGCTTGTATGAGACTGATGTGTACAGGAACATAAAAAAAGCAGTCAGTTTCATGTAGGGACATCTCAGGGAAGTTGACTATAATCTCAAAGTTCAAAAGGTGGAACTCAAATAAAATGTTTAGAAAAACATGTTTGATGAGGAGAAAGGCGATGGCAGAAGACAGGGAAATTACAACAAACAACGCTCAAATTTAGAGTGTCTAAAAGCAAATTTAGAGTGTCTAAAAGCATGGTAAAAGCAGGAGAAGCACAACATTGAGTGGATATCACTCACGGAGTTTCATGTGGCCCAGAAGAAATATCCCTCAAAACCATTTACTCTATTAGACCTGAGTCCACGCATAATAAGACATTTTTGGATCACCACAATGACTCCACATTAAATAAGGGGTGGAGTAATCTAAACAGGAGATGGAAAGCAATCCAGGGACTGGGAGCATCTGTTTTCCGCGGTAACTGAGCCCGTTTCCCAGGCCACTCCAGCACGGAGTATGAAATGGAAACACGTGAGCAGCAGATTTGACTTATACTTGTTCTGACCTGCAGTTTCTCCAGTTCTTGACAGATTATTTTCCAGTTACATTGAGAATGCCCCAACAACTGTCTTCACACACTCATGAGCAATTCCGTTCAGTAACCCCATGAGAACGACGTCCGTGGATGATTTGTTTGGGTTGGCCTTCATTCGAGACGAGGGTCCATAACTCGCTTCCTGCTGAAATGCTGGAAGACACTTCACCACTCTCTTAGGTAGTGTTTCACAGAAGCAGAGCCTGAGTTGAGAGTCTTCTAAGTGGTATTTTGGGACAGTGACTGTGTAAGAAATGAGATGAGTGAAGAAGGATAGAGCAGGAGGAAAAACAAGGATGTGTCTCAGCTGGAGACTTGCTTCCTTCAGATCCCACAGAAAAGTTCTGAAGTTTGAATTGCAACCCAGCTGTATCCCAACCTTAAGTCAAGAAGCCATTCTTCTGAACACCCATGTAGTCACTGGCCAAGGTACAAATAAATTCTGGAGAGGGTGTAGAGAAAAGGGAACCTTCCTACAATGCTGGTAGGAATGTAAACTGGTAAAACCACTATGGAAAACAGCATGGCGGTTCCTCAGAAAACTAAATATAGAACTACATATGTTCCAGCAATCCCATTCCTGAGCATATATCTTGACAAAACTATAATTCAAAAAGATACATGTACCCCTATGTTCATTGCAGCACGACCCACAACAGCCAAGACACGGAAACAACCTAGATGTGCATCAACAGATAAAAGCATTAAGAAGATGTGGTGCATATATACAATAGGATACTACTCAGCCATAAAAAAGAACTAATGCTATTTGCAGCAACATGGATACAACTAGGGACTCTCATACTAAGTGAAGTAAGTCTGAAAGAGGACAAATACCATCTGACGTCACTTATATATGGAATCTAAAATATGACACAAATGAACCTGTTTATAAAACAGAAACAGACTCACAAACTCACTCAGACGTGTGGTTGCCAAGAGGGAGGGGAGTGAGTGGGACAGACTGGGAGTCTGGGGCTAGTAGATGCAAACTATTACATTTAGAATGGATCAGCAATGAAGTCCTACTGTATAGCACAGGAAACTATATCCAGTCTCTTGGGACAGACCATGATGGAAGATAACATAAGAAAAGGAGTGTATATATATATATATATATGTATGACTGGGTCACTTTACTGTGCAGTAGAAATTGGCACAACACAGTAAGTCAACTATACTTTAATAAAAAAAAAAACTAGATAAATAAATATGTTTTTAAAAAGAGTTCGGGCGAGCTGGCTTTGGTTTGTGCAATAATAATTCTTGGGATAAAGAGAGAGCCGTGGGCTGTTACCAGCCAGCACTCGAAACAGCACTAGGAAGGACTATGGAATGGCACAGAGACACGTGACGCACCCACGTCACCCATCTCCCACATGGCATTGTGGCCATTCCGAGTGCACGCCCCTGCCGCTGCCACGTCACACTGTCATAACGTGCTGTCTCACCTGTGAACACCTCCACCTCCTCCTCAGAATCCACCCCACCCCAAAACTGCTGCCTTCTCACTATATTCCATCACTGTTTAAGGAATAAATGATTCTTCTGACACCTCCTGCTGCCCCCCACTGCCAGCACTGTTGATAAACGGGAGACCTTGAGATGCCAAAGCTCTAATATCTTAGGCAACATGGACAAAATGCTTCTCTCATTCACAAGAGAGTGTTACATTTTTGAGTAACACTCTCTTGGAGAAGAACTTAGCACAGCCATGGTCCCCAGTGTTTTGCATTATTATTCAGAGCTCTCTTGACTTAGGATGAGTTTGTGTAAGGTAGGATGGGGGTTAACTTATGTGACCAATGCAGCGTTCTTCTCAGAATCATTTCTCCTAGTTGAGAGCTGAGGATGAATTTCCTTATCTCTTAGGAGGTGTTTTTCCTTAGAAGGCTTCTCTGTCTCTTCAATAAATAGGTTTCTGGAAGCCCCACCTGCCTGGTCTGTCTGTCTGAGATTTCCAGATGTATGTGAATTTGAAGAGGCAGTATTCTTAGGCTTAAGCCAAAACAATATATACAATAATTTGGACGATAAATCTATATACTCCAGTGTCTCTAACTGTTGAATCTGCCTCCCCAAGTCTGGTCGGAGACCCAGTGAAGCTGAGTTTACACCCTGAACCTTCATGAATTCTCCACGGTATACATCCCAGAAGGTCTTCCTGAAGACTATAACCAGGTACCTTGTCAAGATACCCCGTCAAGGTACCCCAACCTCAGCATTATCTCATTTTCCTCCTAAAACAAATACATTTCTTACTCTCCTTGGTTTTTATTTTTTCTCAGTCTATTCATATGAACTAAATTTTTATCATTTTATTTGACTTTACAACAGATGCAGATTATAAACAGCAGCAATGATTCAGAAGCTCCTGAAAACAAAATCTAAAGGTTGTAAAACACATGCTGCATATGCTTTGTAAACACTTTCATTTCGTAACTGTCTCTAAGAAGATTTAAAGTGTTTGAATCATGCTTAAGTTTGATAGGATTCAACAGTCTTGAAACTGTTTTTGTTCTCCTTTTCAAATGTTAGATTTGCCATTGACTTATCTTTTTCTATATATAATCTTTAATAAAGGCCAAAGCAATAAAGTAAATCAAGTAATAAATACAAATAGTCCCTGGAGAACAGACACAGTTTATCTGTAGATGGCCCTGCGGGTAAGACCTCCAGTAATCCGTGTCAAGTGCACATGGTCTACTTGGGTAAGCAACAAAAGAAGTGTAATTCTGTCCATTAAATCTGGTTTTTAGCCTCACTAAAGAACCTTTGGTCTTCATGCGACCAAATAATTATAAAATTTGTAAGAAGGAAATAAAATAAGCTTTCATTATTTGGACTCACATTTCATCTCTCAACAATTCATTTAAAAAGATATGAGTGTGTCTTTCTATAAAAGAATGTCATGAATATTGCTATCCGCAAATAGATCAGAGGGCTCATGCTATTTTAGCATCTCTTTGAAGTCCTGAGCTCTATTTACAACTCTAATTGACATTATCAGCCAAAACCAAACATTTTGCTGATTCTTCCTGGAGTTTCCATATCTGTACTATCAAATAATAATTACTGTGCATAATTGAAAGAGTAAAATAATGTTCTTGAAGTAAGTTGGTACTTCAGCAATTAAGCATCTATTTCTAGAGACGGTACGGCACAGTTGTATCAAGCATACACTCCACAGCCAGACTGCTGAAATTCAAATGAGAGCACCACCTGTACAACTTTGAGTGTGACCTTTATCGTTTTTGGCCTCAATGTCTTCATCTGTAAAACAGGGATGATAACGGCAGTCATCATACAGGGTGGCTGTGAGGATGCAGGCTCTCAGTGTCTATAAAGCTCTTACAATAGTAGCTGACACACAAATGAATACTATTTAGGTAACTATCATAAAACTGAAGATTGTTTAACTTGCATACATGTTGAGGCAGTGAGTCTAAAAAAATAAACAAATTACCATCATTTAAAACAATGCATAAAATGACAAGCAGCCAAAGCAGAAACAAAACAAAAATGTTTTTTATCAGTTGCTAAGCCATTAAACATAGTGTTTATATCTGTGTAGTAGAAAGAATGGCGTGCCCACTTTGTGATTTGCCTTAGATTTTAAAATGATGGTCTAAATGATGAAAATCAAATCTATATATCTTCTTTCTGAGGTTATCGTCAATTTAACTTTGAAAAACACTATGGAATTCTCAGAACTTCTTAAATAATTTCAAACAGATAATAGAAAAAAAATCAGAATTTTAGAGATGTAAGTCTGAAATTTCATTGACAGCAGTGCATAGGGTGTAAGGTTTATTTTCTTTCCTCCCTAGTACCTAGGTATGTCAACGTGATTAAGTTCTGACAGTTAATATCTAAGCATCAGTGCTATGTGAGACTTCTAAGATGACTGCTAAAAGACTCCTTTTTCTTTTCTTCTTTTTTTTTTTTTTTTTGCCATTTCCTACTTCTGGAATGGAGATGTGATGGTGGGAGCTCCAACAGTCAACTCTGTCCATGAGGCAATCTTGGGAATGGAGGCCACATGCTGAGGCTGGTGGTGCAGAACATTAAAAGGAGATCGGGGCCCTGATGGCCAGAGTCACAAAATCTGCCTTGAAAGTCACCTGCCTTGTGTCTTTAATTTTGAGAGAGAAATAAATATATTCTCTATACCAGAAATAATAACACTTGGTGACAGCCAAATCTAGTTTTAAACAAATCCTCCTTCTACAGAAAGGACATAAGCCATTTTGCCTCTTTACTCAGTGAAACGTGGAAAGATCTGAGGCCCATGTTGTATGGGGAGTATGAACAACGGAAATATGAAATAAAGCAGTGGGATAATGAATGAAATTATCCCACTATTTTGGTCTGGAGAAAAAAAAAACCTTAGTAAAAGAAAGTACTCTAGTGATTCAGTGCAAGTTACCCAAATTCTCAGAACTGGAATTTTAAGAAAAATCAAATTAGAAAAAAAAATTCTTTTTTCTCTTTCTTCCTAGGGATGGGCAGCAGGACTTGATATTCCTGGGACTCTAATCCATAAAGTCATTTAATATCCTTAATGCCTCCTCTGCTCTCAGTAACCTCAGAGGCTCATGAGGACTTCTTACCTGAGGCTGATTAGAGCTCTGGCAGCTCATGGTCAGGGAGTGTCTCTGAAGATGCTCACACACACTAAAGACACTGCAGCCCCGTTAGTCATCGTAATTCATCAAAAACACTTTTTTTTTCTGGTCTTTTTAGGCCTGCACCCACGGTATATGGAGGCTCCAAGGCTAGGGGTCAAATTGGAGCTGCATCTGCAGGACTATGCCACAGCCACAGGAGTGCCAGGTCCAAGTCAAGTTTGTGACCTACACCACAGCTCATAGCAGCACTAGATCCTTAACCCACTGAGTGAGGCCAGAGATCGAATCTGCATCCTCATGGATACCAGTCAGGTTCTTAACCCGCTGAGACACAAAGAAACTCCCAAAAATACTTCTTAAAGATAGCAGTCTGATATAAGAAAAGATGATATTTTAATTACATATTTTGAGTGAAGCTCTTTAAATAGTTCTTCTCCAAAGAAGGCATACAGATGGCCAACAGGCACATGAAAAAATGCTCAGCTACACTAATATCAGAGAAATGCAAATCAGAACTAAAATGAGGTACCACCTCACAGCAGTCAGAATGGCCATCATTAGTAAGACTACAAATAACAAATGCTGAGAGGGTGTGGAGAAAAGGGAACCCTCCTTCACTGTTAGTAGGAATGTAAATTGGTACAACCACTATGGAAAACAATATGGAGGTACCTCAGAAAACTAAATATAGAACTACCATATGATCCAGCAATCCCACTCCTGAGCATATATCCACATAAAACTACAATTCATAAAGATACACATACCCCTTTGATCACTGCAGCACTATTCATATTAACCAAGACATGGAAACAACCTTAATGTCCATCAGCAGATGAATGGGTTAAGAAGATGTGGTATATATACACAATGGAATACCACTCAGCCATAAAAAAGAACAAAATAATGCCATTTGCAGCAACATGGATGGAACAAGAGATTCTCATACTAAGTGAAGGCAGTCTGAAAGAGAAAGACAAACACCATGTGCTATCACTTACATGTAAAAACTAAAATATGAAATAAATGAACCAATCTATAGAAAAGAAAGAAACTCACAGACATGGACAGTAGATTTGTGGTTGCCGAGGGGGAGGGAGTGGAATGGACTGGCAGTTTGGGGTTAAAAGATGCAAATGGTTACATCAAGAATGGATAGACAATGAGGTCCTGCTGTGTAGTACAGGGAACTATGCCTAATCGGTTGTGATGGAACATGATGAAAGGTAATATGAGAAAGAGAGTGGGTATAGATGTGTGACCGGGTGACTGCTGTACAGCAGCACTGACAGAACAATGTAAATCAACTATAATTTTAAAAACTTTAAAGAAAAGATATTTGGCAGGCACAGAGTAAGAAGTAGATTTAAACAGTAAACACAGTAACTGAAGGTAGAATGCAGTACATTTTCAAAACAATGTTATTAGCATCTGTCTCTACCAAATCTCATTTCTGTATCTGGCCTGGATAGACAGGAGAACTATAATAAAAAGGATTATGAATGTGGACAGTTTTGTATGTAACAGTATTTTCTCTGCCTCAAACCGATCTGATCTAAATTTATGCATTAGAGTATTAGAATCTGAGAAGGAGAGAGAGAGAGGGAGAACCCATTCCAAATAAATTAGGGGGAATGAATTGATATAAGACTTCAGCACAGCCAGGATGGAACTGACCTCAACCGTAACCACGCATGCTATCGTGGAAATAGATCACTGCTACTTCAGCAGCTTCTCAACTCTTCTGATAGTAGGAGGTGTGTGATTAAATGTAATCTTTCAGACCTCCTCAGACATTTCTTAGATATCATATTAACTGACTGATTACTGTTTACTTGTGAGTTTGGGTAGCCTAGGATCCACACGAAATGGAAGTTGCTGTTGGGTAAATCTGAATCTCAGTCTTCTACTTCCAGCTATGGTGGGAAGGATGATAGCTGGGATATGAGTATGTGTTACTCCACATAGCCAAACAGACTTTACAGAGATGAACATCCCGAATTAAACAGGTGGACCCAATCTAATTGCATGAGTCCTTAAAAATGGAGAGACTTTCCTGGCTCAGAAAGATAAGACAGAAGGAACAAATACTCAGAGAGGGACTCAACCTACAGTAGATGACTTTAAAGATGGAGGAAGGACTTTAGGAACTAAGAGTGGCCCCCAGCTGGCCACTAGCAAGAAAAACAGGAATCTCAGTCCTACAATTGCAAAGAACTGCATCCTGCCAACAACTCGAATGAGCAAGGGAGCGACTTCCCCAAGAGCCTCCAGGAAGGAGGGCAAGCCTGGCATTACCTTGATTTCAGCCCAGTGAGACCCATGTCAGTCTTCTGGGCTATAAAACCATATGAAAATAAATTTCTGTTGTTTAAAACCTCTGAGTTTTTGTAATTTGTTATGGGAGCAGAAGAAAACTAATACACCAGCATTTAACTCTTTTTTTGTGTCTGACCTATCACAGGCATACAACAATACAAACCTTAATTAATGAGTCATTCTCTCCTTAAAAATATAAGAAAACCTACTCAAGTCTCTTTACTTCCTAAACTTAACTAATGTATACTAAAGTGTCTTATTCAGAACACCCAGATCCAACAGATATTTTGTGGTGATAGGGAGGGTTATAAAATACATTGACAGAGAGAAAATCCCCACTTGATCATTCACACAGTAAAGACTCAAAAAAGTCCTGCAAAAGTAAACTCTACTAGAGTTCATGTTCCTCTAACTTATTTGACCTCAGAAGCTTTTTTTCCCCATGTTAATATCCCCTTAGAATAAAATATGAAACTATCATCTTAGGCAAAATACTGTCATTTGCCTGGCTAGAGTCTCCTTTCTATATACTATAAGAGACCAGTAAACCTTTTTAGTGGAAGGAATAATAAACTGATCAACATATTCCACAATTAGGACCGGTAAGGACCATATGGTTACTAATAATGCCAAAAGGATAATTTTCTACAAGAGCAGACTGTAACATGGCAGGTCCATTTGTTCTTTTAAGTATATCAAACCACACACTCATTTATCTTTAACCTTTTTAGGGTGACAATTTTCTTTTTCTTTATATGTGTGCAGAATCACTGTTATAATATCAGTAAGTTAAGCATTTATAAAAATATATGTCTTTAATCTCATTATAATCTTTGTCATTACAGTGTCTGAGTTTAAAAGGTTGAGAATATCATACCACTTCAAAATGATAATAATTAAAAGAAAAAGAAAATATTTTATATTTTTCCTATTTCCCTCTCTTCCAAGATACTTGAGGATTTCTACTTAAAAAAGAAAAGTTAAATGGTACAGACTGAAAATCTTAAACTAGTCTTAACAGTTCACTTTTATTCTAAAATTTATTCAATAATGAGATTTAACTTAAACTAAATAAAACAGAAAATCAATCTGATCTATCCATCGGACTATTAAATGTTATTTTAAATTTACCAAACAATTTGAAGCCTAATGAGCTAAACTGGAAATCATAAAGATAAAATTTAGTCTATCATACGATGTGCTTCCTCTAAATATTAATATAACAGAAAAACAAAACTTCCAGCTATGATTCTTTCTGCCACTGGACTCACTGGGATTGATTCTACAATTCTAGAGTACAAAGCCAAAAAGACTTTTACTGCTCTTAAACTCAAAATTCACAACAGTTTATTATAAATGTTCTATCAAATATTATAGATAAAGTTTTATTGAAGTCATTGTTACCAAAGTCCCAGAATTTCAGCATTTTAATGCTATAATAATAGCATTAAAAAGAATACCAAAAACACAATCCCTAATCAAAGACAGCAGATAGATAGATAGATAGAGACAGATATAGGTATGATATATTTTACAGTCCAACTGAAATGTGACAGTTTAAAAAAGTTTTGATTTGTAAGTTGAAATTTTTCATCATGACTGCTTCAATTTTACCTTAGGCTAGAATCTCAGTCCCTCTTCTGATCTCATCATTTTAAGTCTTGTCTTTGCATATGAAATACATGAATTGTGGCACAATCAATCCATTATTTCAGCCAGCATAACAGCTGATATGCAACCACTGTTAGGCTGATGTAACCTACATCAATCAGGACAATGGCTAAAATGGATGGTTTCACCAGGGCCTAGTGTCATCATCAACAGCCACCGAAAGATGTGGCTGACTGTGGAGACCTGAGTAAGCTACGTACTCACACCTCTAGCCATGTGATAGTTACAATTAATTAAATCGTGGCTAGGAGTCGATCGTGGTGATCTTGAAGGCATAGTTTTTTCAACACTTCAAAATACATTCTCTAAGAGATCGGAATGCATATGAAAATAGTCCTTTTAGAGCTAAAAGGAATTATTAGTCTAATAATCACCTTTATTTTGTGTCTCTCAGAATCTTGAAGAAGTTAATGTAAGAATATAGAAAAGTCATCAGAATGACCTTTTAAAACCCAAAATTTCTCCCCTCTCAGAAGATTTATATTACAAACAAATACACGGAGTCACACATTTGACTGGGTCATTATAAACACTGAAATTGACGATGACCATTAATCTTGTCACTTTCCTCCAGACTCTCTGTTCTACCCAAATAAGGTACTTCAGCGAGGCCTGGCTTAGTAACTTCGGGTAGCATTTTCTGTCTATCTTACCTGCACAGGGAGTAAGGATTAAACTGCCTGTTCAGAGTTCCTCTGTGGCACAGTGGGTTAAGAACCTGGCATTGTCACTGCTGTGGCATGGGTTCAATCCCTGGCCCACAAACTTCTGAATGCCATGAGTAGAGCCAAATAAAATGGAGTTCCCACTGTGGCCCAGTGAGTTAAGTGAGGTGTTACCTCAGCTTTGGTGTAGGTCACAGTTATGGATCTGTTTTGATTCCTGACCGTGGAACTCCCATATGCCGTGGGTGCAGCCAAAAATAAAATTTTTTTTAAAAAATTTAAAAAGTAAACTTCCTGTCCATCTCCAGGCCAGACTCGCAGAGCTCCATGGAAGCTGGCCACAGCGGAAGCTAAGCCACTCGAGCTCAGGAGAACGTGGAGATGGCCCACCGTGCCACCCGCCCACTCCCTAGTCCAGAAAAGCTCTTTGGGGAATCCGGGAGTGCGCCTCCCTGACTGCATCGAGGGGAGACCTAGCGCCCCCACCATGTTCCTGGAATGGGGCTGGAGACAAGGGTTTGCCCGCGGTCGACGCTACTACCGCACCCAGGCCCTGGGCATGCATGCCACGGATGTTCTCAACGTAAGACTGAACAGGCCAGCGCCCTCAAGTCAGTCTTCCGGTGCTGACGGGTTCGTTTGCTGCCTCTGAAGTGACAGTGAGCAGCAGGTCAGATGGCACGAGTGTCCATGAGCTCCCCCTCAATAAATGGTTTCCAAAGACCTACTCTGTATGTGCTGTCTCGCCATTTGCCTCATTTACCAGACTTGCCCCAGCATCGGAAGTACTCTGAGCCTGTCTTTATATCTTGCAAGCCCAAACCGCACAACTTAAGATACCATTTTACAAAGTTCAAAGAGAACAAAATTTCCAGACATTCTTGATGAAAACACAGCTCTTGCCAAGAAAACAAATATTGGCAACAGAGGAGAAAGAGCTTAATATTTTACTGGCAAAGTTTAATTTTAAGAACCTGAAATTTCTCTGGAGAAATGTTTAGTATTTAGGGTCTTTCACCAGAGAATAGTATATACCCTTTTACAAACCAAGGAGCCGAGTGATCTAGTCCAAAGAGCCCTGGATTAGAGGTCACTAGATGTAGACTGCAGACCTGGCTCTGAAAACAAATCAGCTGTGCAACCTGGAGCAAGTCGGCTTAATCGGCCTGGAACTGCTGGAAAGATACTTTGTAGGTGAAAGAGCAAGAACTGATTTGGCAAATGAGGAATAGCTACGTCAAGTGCATGCTGTGGCTTGAAACTATGAGCCGGGAGAGAGCTTGTATTAAAACAGTGCATGTGGTCAAGAGGGGCACCCAACTATCTGCACTTCAAAAGGCCACCGGCATTTCCTCCATCACCAGGAGGTCGGTGCCTGCCTACCCAGGGCTGGATGGGAGAGCGGACGGGACGGTCACCTTCCCTTAACACAGCAAGTACGCCCAGCAACTTCATACAGCAAGATTACTTGGGGATCAATATAACCGGTATATTTTGAAAAGCACAAAGGCAAAGATGACAAACAGTCATTGACTCTTCAGTTATTAGCTAACAAGACCTGAGAAAACATTTAGATGCAAAGAACTTTTAAAATGTGTTCACCTGTCGTGGCTCACGGGAAATGAATCTGACTAGTATCCAGGAGGACGCAGGTTCCATCCCTGGCCTTGCTCAGTGGGTTAAGGATCCGGCGTTGCCATGAGCTGTGGTGCAGGTCACAGACGTGGCTCGGATCCCGCGTAGCTGTGGCTGTGGCGAAGGCCCACAGCTATACCTCCTATTCAATCCCTAGTCTGGGAACCTCCATATGCCGCGGGTGTGATCCTAAAATGACAAATAAATACATAAAGTTGCATAATTAATAAGAGCAATTGCTAAGCTGTCTTTAAATTAGGAGTTTGCTCAGTTTTTATTACCGTGTGACAAGTATCGCTTCAGACCACTTTCCAGGGAGGTGTCTCACGGCCTCTTCTTCTACTGACATTCTGCATTTCTTCCCTAACGCTTTGTCTTTTTTTTCAAAAACCAAGAAGGTGGAGCGTAGAACGCAGACAATGAAGAGGGGATAGCTCCATGGAGCGAGAGGGAATGACGCCAGAGCATGGGATATTTCTGTGTATGCTTGCAAACTTCTGCAGCTGCTGGCTGTCATCTCTCTTCCTCAGTTTTCCCTTATCCAGATCCCAGCTACCAGTCCTGGCAAGGCCACAGATGTTTCACAGACTGAGAAACACTGGGAAACAGTGCACACAGAAACACTCGTGTGGAGGAAAACAAAACACACCGTGAGGAGGAGGGCTCCTGTCTTCTCTTGACACGATGTGGCAGCACAAACTGGTCTTGCGCGCCTTAAAGGAACGGTTCCATCAGTGCTCCCCAACAAGGCTCTGCCTCTGAGTGGTGTTAGCATATTATTTTGTGACAATACCCATGGCGGTACTTCTGTACTGTAATTAAATGTTAAATTCTAACTCTTTTTGCCAAATTACACAGTATTCCACAAATTCACAAAACAGAGTGTGAAATACATTTTATATGGATTAAACTGAGGCGCATCTTTCCAGTGTCTTGTATTACTTAACATTTTGTCTCGATTCAAGAGTGATGATTTGACTTTGTTTTATCTTTAATAAGGAAGGATATTTTATCCTAGGAAGACAGCTGAGAGATGAATCATACAGTCTTTTATTTTGGAAGATATGACATTCACCCTAAATTCTTAACTCCGTACAAATAACTAGTAGAGTTCTCAGAAACATATTTTTATCTTTAGAAGCATGAATAACTAACTAGGTGATAGATAGATAAATAAATACCATTTTTTTAACCCGGAGTGGGTCCAGAACACAATAATTTATTTAAACTAAGAGCCCCCTCTCCCTATTTCTTTCTTGGTCAATTCACTGGTCCAGTATAAGAAACACTAAGTATCTTTATTCATGCAAAGAACTGTATTAGAAGCCGCAAGTAAGAAATAGTCTTTACCTTTCAAAAGCTCATAGTCTCCTAGGCAAAAAGACAACAATACAGAAAACTATTACATAGGGTAGAATACGGAATATTCTAAGCAATATAGAGATGATAACCTGATTCCACTTGGGTAGTACTATGAAAAACTCACTGAAATGGTTTTGGGAAAGTTGTATAATTATGGTACCTGCGGATGAGTGGAAGAAAGCCTCTCAAACAGACGTGAAGGAGCAGAAGCTCTGAAGTAGTAGGGCGAGGACACTTACTCTACAGCGGGCCAGACACCAGGTTGAGCGCTGGCAACACAATGATGAATTTTAAGGGGGTTTACAGGACAGAGTTCACAATCTGCTCACAATCTGGGAAGAACAAGCAGAGAAATTTTGCCACTAATACAGTACCACTCAAAGGAGTGACAAAGCAAAGGTTTTTGAAAGTCTGGGAAAGGTGTTATTTGGTGAAATGCTGGTGTGTGTATGCGTGTGTGTGTGTGTGTGTGTGTGTGTGTGTGTGTGCGCATGCATATGCGTGTCTGTGTGTACCCAGTTTAAGCATATGAAAGACAGAATCACAGCTGGGTTCCAGGCGAGTTAATTTGGTAGGAATAAATAATGCAGAGTTGGTAGAACGGAATTAATGAGGCCAGGAAAAAGTTTACTTTTGCACATCAAATTTACTTTTTTTTTTAAGTAAGGTTTTACATTTGCTCTCTCTCTGTCCCCTTTTATCCTCATAGTTTTTGTTTTGTCTTTTGGTTTTGTTTTATTTAATGGGAGATGGATGAAGGTGGGCAGGGTCTTTTGTCCTTCCTTCATTCACCACCTGCTTGGGTTTCTCTTATCATATACTTTACATACTCTGCCTGCTGCTTCTCACTGTTTATTCCTGGATGCACTGTTTTGTTTTGTTTTGTTTTGTAATCTCCTTTGTACCTGATGCCAATCCCAAGTACTCAAAAGCTGGCTGAATATATGACTGCCTACTTTCAAACTCTGATCTTTAAGGTCTTATATGGATGTAGGTTTCATTTAGGTTGGCAGTTCAATTTATTATAAGCAGAGCTTATACTGACAGAATCATATATTCAGGTCTTTTCATTTTAAGAAATATAAAAGAAAAGAAATTCTGGTGCCCCAGATAAAAAGGCTGCCCAATTACAAGGCAGGATAGAGCCAGATGTATGAGTATGGAGGAAAAGGATCAGGAATCCTAGGAGATAAGATGACAATGGGTCACCAGTGTGGGACTATAGTTAAGAGAGGGAACGTGATAGTGGGGAACATGAGTAGGATCATAAAATGTACGAACCATAAGGTACTCTGCATTAATCATTCCTTATAGATCTGGGTTTAGCACCAAAAGGAGTGTGATGACAGGGACTCCCTAAGGCACAGTTGCAAGGCAAGTGGACCTGGCCTCAGCAGCTGCTGACCAATCTTTTCCACACTCCGCTTTTACTGACTGCTGCACACCCGCCAGGGAGTGGGTGCCCGCTCAGCACTTCCACAGGTGACCCATCCCCTGGCACCATCCCTCATTCCAGTGCCATCGAGCTGGGTCTCTCTTTCTACCATCCTTACAGTTTGAGATCAGGATCCCAGAGCTCTGACAAACTACTTGGGAAAAAAATAGTGATGTTTCAAAGAAGGACCTGGAATAGTAAGACTTAATCCCAATATAATAACTGCAATGGTGCAACGTCAGATAGTATGGCATGTGGTACAGAGATATATTAGGAAGGGGAGATACAGTAAGGAAGGCTCTGTATGCTGTGATTCTATTAAAAAAAAAAAACTAAACCAAAACCATATTATGCATGCAACTACCTACCATAATATATAAATCTAGCAGAAGATATTTTAGAATGACTTTAGGTAATTAAATGGGTAAAAATAATAATAACTCATTAAATTCTAAAACATATTGTTCTATTCTTTTTCAATTTGAATTTTAATCTATATGTTTCTGACAACTTTTTCAAGTCCATAAGAATCATAAATGCACACTGTACTCTGTTGGCATCGTACCATCTAATAATTCTTTATTAATGTGTCATGAGAAAACTATATATATATATATATATATATATATAAAATATATACACACATATATATACACACCTATACATATAAATATATAACCATAAATGTATATATGTACTTGTGTGAATATGCATTTATGTATTCTCCAGTTTGAAATTTAGATCATTCACTAAAATATTTGATAACATTAAACCAAATTAAAAAGTGGTTGGTCTCACTCACTCCTTTTTTTCTAGGCTGGAAAACAGTAATATATATATATATGCAGAAACTCAAAGCCAAATCTCTTGAATCTTTTCTCTATATCTCTGAATACATAAAGTCTTCAGAACTATATTTTGCAAGTTTGGACCAATAGGATAATTCCCAACACATCAAAAGAAAACAGTTGAGGAATAAGTACTTTTAAATCCAAGATCTTTAACAGGATGCTCTGTTTAAAGGAAATCATCAGAAATAGTATGATTTCTTTATGTTTCCTTACTTGCTAGAGTCAAAATCTGCCCTGTAATAACTAATGTTTATTCATTCAACAATTTTTTTAATGTTTATACATACTGCTATAAACAAGACCAACAAAGTCTTTGCTTTCTTGGAATTTAAATCCTAGTTGAAGGGGAACGACAAAAAACAAACTACATATCAGATGAGGGTAGATGCTATAAAGAAAATAAAACATGGTGACGCGGCAGTGAGTGGATGACACGAGGGTACTTCAGAGAGGAGGACAGCAAAAGCCATTTGAGGGGGTGAGCTTTGAGCTGAGACCTGAGTTTTGCCAAGGATCTAGCCACACAAAAACGTGAAGGAGGAGCACTTCAGGCAGAAGCAAGAGCAAATTCCACGGCCCTGAAGCAGGAAGAACACACACAGACCCTCAAAAAAACAGAACAAAGAGGACAGGACAGCAGGACGGTGGCAGAGGACGGAGCACAGAGCTGGGCGAGGGAGAAGCAAGTCAGAGCCCAGAGACAGAGTGCTTCGCGGGCCCTGGTCAGGAACTCAGATCTGACCGAGTCGAGGGCAAGGTGACGGGATTGTAGGACTGGGGCCAGTGGGGAGGCTTTACAGTCCTCGAGGAAAGTGTCCAGGTGGCTCAGACCGGGCTAACAGTCACCGGGAAGGAGAAAAACAAAAAATGTTCGGTGGTAGAGCAAAAGAATTTGTTTTAAATTGGGATGGGGTGGCTGAGGGACAGAGACAAGTCAAATCCCAGCCCAGCAGTAGAACTTACATATTTGTGAAAAACATTAAAAAATTAAATAAAAACCAGACGCATATGAAAGCCCCTTGATAGTCTAAGCCTGTTGGAAACAGAAACTTCTTTAATTTTAATACAATAAAATTCGATTCAAAAATATTTGAGACTACTATGCATAAAGCATTTTGATAAAACAGATAACACAAAGATACCATTTCCGCTCTCACTAACTACTATAAATAGAAGACACATTAACTAGAGAACTAAATTTTGGATAAGGCCTTCAAATCAAGTAAAACATTTACTGAATGCCTCTGATGAGCACAGCACTGTTAAGCATGCCAAACATGCTTTCAAACATGCCAAAACATGCTATTGGCGGCAAGGAATTTAAATCTAAATGAAAAACGTAATTTCTCCTGGAGTTAGGTACCAGAGATTATAAAATATACATCTATCCATTCCATCTTCAATAAGCTGGGAATCATTATTACATCGCTTTTGAATTCCATCTCTACACTTGCCCAATGGCACCTCGTAGTCAGATCCTTTCCCCTCTTACATCATGGCTCAGCAAAACATGCCAAAGGACTGTAGCAGTCAGTACACTGGGTTTTTCTTATAGTCAGACTTCGCCTGGCTCATGCTGTTTTAGGTAGAGAAACTGCACTGCCAAATTAAAAGGCAATGCACTCACAGCGGGTGAGGGCTACGAACTCAGCGACTGGAAGGAGAACAATTCACTATGCCATCTGACCTCTGAGTGTGCGGAGCAGAGTCACGCGTGGGGCACAGCTCGTGTTTTTCTGTGCATTCATGCACTAGGATTTCCCATACCCTGTAATCAGTCACTATATTAAAACAATGAATAAGAAAGGGTTTTAATATTTTGCGTGTTGCAACTGGTGCGTTGCCACTAGCATAAAAATACTTCAAATGTATCTTTGGAATGTGCAAGTGTTTTAGCCCAGCATCAGGCATTTTCAGGGCTGGGTAGGAGAAGAGTGACAGAGGGTTTGTGTTTTTTCAGAGTGACTGGGCTTACCTCATCTGCTACTTAGAATTGTAGGTGCTAAATGCCAATTGTCTGTTTTCATTTTGAAGGGAAGTTTGGTATTATGTCAAAGCCAATGTTATGTTTATATTCAAGAGATCTGTGGCAAAGGTTGGTAGAAATGCTTAAGGAGTAGAACTTTTACATATGGAAGCAATCGACGGGCAAAACACAGAAACACATACGTGAAATCTACTCTCAGGGCTCTGAGTACAGCTGACTTCTCTCAGTTCAGATGAGTACCTAGAGGCTGGATCTGGCCCTCGCAGTGATAAAAATATCATGTTCTCACACTTATGAGGATAGACACCTGTTATTTAGACAATTTCCACCAACAGTAAAAAATTAAAAAGCAAAAATCCTCATTGCTAGCACTTCCCTACTCACAGCTGCTTCCTTTCCATACTAATCACAGCAAAGCAGACACCCATCTCAAAATTGACCAGAGAATGCAAATGGAAATAAAAATTCTCGCTAAAGCATCTGAATGTGAAAACTGTCTGGTGACAGTACTCAGAAGAAAGAGGCATATTTAAAGATGAAACTGAACTGAAATGGAACCAGAAAGAGAAAAAGAAAAAGTTTAAGATATTTCAAATTAACACTGTCTTCAGATTAAAGTGTCCTATATGTGTATGAATATAAGGATATCTGAGCATATATGTGTGTTTATCTTTTTCAAGATGATACTGCTATATACATTTGACATTCAGAAGTGTCTATCACAAGAAAAGAGAAAATTATCTCGTTAGATTGGAATCCAGGCTTCAAAGAAATGATGATATTCCTCTTGAGTGTTAAAGAAGAAGCAAAATCTTTGTGTAGGAAAAAGATGGAAGATGATGACCTTGAACCGACGGTCCTTTCCATCCTGTGGACAATTAAAAGTGATCCCATTTTGGTGAATGTCTCACCATGCCTGGAGAAGTTGCATTCTAGACTCAAGGTTGGTCCTTTCTGCCAACAAAGCTGACTCAAACCTGACATCCCTTGCCTGATTTTTCAGCTGTAGTTGCTTCCAATTTTTCTAGAGCTGTGGTGGTTTAGGATTGTGCAACTCAGAATTCTACCAGCATTTTCCCCTGCCTTTCCTGAAACGTTCCCAACTGAACTTAAGAGAAAGTAGGTACTCATATTCTGCTGTATTCCCCTTTTCACATATGCTTCGTCCAGCAGATGAGAATTTTAAACCTTAAATATTGGCTGTGTTCTAGGACCAGATTTTGTTTTCCTTGATCTTGTCCTGTCACTTGACATTCACCAAAGTGTAAAGAATCTGGTGTTAGAGCATCACAAATGACGAAAGAAAATGACTGCCTTGCGGACAGGCTGCATACTATGGGGATTACCGAATATTTGTAAAGACAACTTGCAAACTAGAAAATTCCATAAAAATATACGAGTAAACTGAAGAGACACAATGAACTTCTTTGACGGACAGACAATGACCCACAGATTTTGGAAAACCTTGGCTTTTCAAATAAGACAATCTGGGGGGTGGGGGGATGTACTGTGGGTTTGGGACACAAAATCTATCGAATTGACTTATGATCTTTGTACACCTATAACTGAAATAAAATTCATTGTTAATATGAAAAACAAAACAAAACAAAAAATATACGAGTAGTTGCAGTAACAGTAATATGCTGTTGGCCTTCCAAGGACATACTGAACTTGAGTCAGTTTTCTCTCTCATTTTCATCGATGGCCTCATTAGACAATACACATATCTCTACATATGACTCATACCTAAACCCGCCGGTCTTGGGTGGAGTTTGGTTGCTGCAACTCCTAAGCACACCTGACTCACTGAGAACTAACTAAGGTTGTAGTTGATAATATCAACAAAGATGCTGTCTTAGCTGGACTACTCTCCAACATCATGAAGAGAAAAAGAGCTTTCTGTTGGTTTTATCCACAAGCTCACAGAATGTCAAAGGGACCATCTGGCTGGCAGGTCCCAACATGCAGCTGCACAAATTTTCTAAAAATTATGAGAGAAAATGGACATTTTCTATATAATAATACCACATATAGACACAAAACTAAGTTTCTCTGAGTTTAATTACCATTATATAAATGTAACAAAAGGAAACGATATCAAATGAATTGTTATAATGAAATACTAACTTAATTTTTGATACAAATCAAGTTACTAATTTTTTTTAAAACATTTCTGACTTATCTCCTGTCTTGCCCTCTTCCTAATCCATTCTTCATGCTGCTAACTAACATCATGCCATTTCTAAAAAATACAGACCTAATCAAGAGCTACCTTATTTACCCCTTTAGAGACTCTCATCTGCCTAAGGGACAGAGCCTATCTCCTTATCAGAGTGTAGAAGAACTCAATACTTGGTCCCCAGCCTACCTTTTCGGCTGTTTCTCATCTAGCTTCTCACTTCCTTCTACCCACTCATCCACCCACTCTTCTCAACCTCAGACTATACAAAACTGCATGATTTGCAGTTCCTCAAAAATGCCAAGATATTTCATGCTGCCTGGCCTTTGCATTCACTGATTCTTCTGCCAGGAGCACTCTTTCCATCTTTGTTTGCCTAGCAAACAAACACCTACTCATCTTTCAAAATCCAGCTCAAGCATTACCTTCCCTCTAAAGAGTTTCTCCCTCCTGGATGTCTGCCCCAGCGGAATTATCACTCTTCTCTTTAAGGTGTTATACTGTAGCACATTTACCATGAGGCACACACCCTCATTTGCAAGTCTGCTCTGTGCAAGAGCAAGAGCTCACTCCCTTCCACCTCCCTTCCCTTCACTGGCTGGACTGTTCTGAGGTCAGGAAATGTACCATAATTGTCTTAGGACCCCTGGTACTAGCACCTTGCCATTGAGCATTTGAGGAAGGAAGGAAGTAGAGAAGAAGGAAGCAAAGCCAGAAAGGTCTATCACTCTACTCAAAACTAGACTTCCATCAATATCCGCACCTCAGCTGCTAGTGCCCTCATCCAAGTCACTCTCCTCTGGACTTCTGCAACAGCCGTGTATCTGCTCTTTTCGCCTTTCGGCGTCAATTTTTCCTTGTTTGGTGCATCCTCCACCCAGCTGCCAGCGTAATCTTTCTGAAAACCATACCAGCTATTACCCTTTGATAAAATCGTCCAAGGCTTTGCACTTACAAGAGCAACAATTAAAAAAAGATGGTCAAGTGCCATCTGCCTCTCCATTCTCACCTCACATGCTGCTTCTCCTAATTCAGAACCTTTTGTGCTGATTTTATGTGTTAGCCACCAAGACATCAGAGTTCTCCTGTCTCAGGGCTTTTGCACCCTTCACATGCCGGCTTCCTTCACGTCATTTGGAGACAGGTTCAAACATAACTAAAAGAAGTCCATCCTGGTGCAGCCTCCACTCCATTCCTAATACTATAATTGCCTAAGTGTCTTTATCACTAAGACTGCATTTTATTCGTCCACTTATTTACTGCCTATGTCCCCCACTAACAGAATAAATAAGAGATTTGTCTTCTTCAACATGTTATTCCCAGGACTTAGGACAAGGGGCACCCTGCATGCAGCAGGCCCTCAACACGCAGTTGCTGAAAGCAGAGGAGAACCATCCTAGTTCATTTACTCATTTTCCAAGCGACCATTTCACAACTTCTCTCTCCTCAGGCCCACACTTCCTCCCCAAACTGCCAGTGTCTGCATTCATGCCCACCTCCTATGCCAGCCCTCCTCTGCTCCTCTGCCCTTTGCATCTCCCTGGGCCCTGCCGCCCTGCTTCCCAGCCTGTAAACTTGGAGTCTTTGGGCCGCTATCAAAGGGCAGAAGAAAGAGGGCCGCGTTCCCTGACTGCCAAGGGCTGGGGTCCTGCCAGCCTCTGCACGCTCCCGAGCACACAGCTTCAGATGGGCCGCTCCCCCGGCCACCGCTGTCCTTCCCTTCGTCCCTCAGGCCGAGGGCTGAAACGGCCTTCTGCGGGTGCTTGTCTCCTTGCGATTAGCCTTCTAACTCATGAGCCAGACCCTGGAAACAACTGCGTTTGACTCTGTTTCCTGATGTGGTCAGACTCACATTTATCTCAAGCCGATGATACTGCTTCGCGCTCTATAAGGAAGCCGGGACTTCCGAAGGAGAATTCCCAGCACACCTGCTCCGCCCACCTGCCTCCCCCAGCCCCTGCCTCACCGTCTTCTGCCATCCTGCCTGGTGACGGGAGCAGCCTGTCCAGCGTCACAGCCGCTAGCAACACGCGGCCATGGGGCACTTGAATGAGGCCGGTGACTCCAAGAAACCTAATGCTGAACTTTTAAATTTCACTTCACATAAATTTCAATTTAAAGTTGAACACTCAGTTCAGTTGTTGGCAAGTATCAAATAGGTTTGGAACCCGTGTGCATACAAATTTACACTTTGAACAGTTCATTTTTTTTTGACATCTAAATACCAATTGAGTATTCTGATGAAAAGTTAAAATGTTCTGTAGATATAAAAAGACACTCAGAATTTTGAAGATCTAGTACAAAGTAAAGAATGCAAAATTGTTCATTAATAATTGTTCATTAATAATGTTTTGAGTATACTGGAAAAATATATTACAGAATTAATTCATCTGTTAATTTTAGTTTTTAAATGTGGTTACTAGAAAAAAGTAAATTGCATTTGTAGCTCATATTCTCTTTCTGCTGCACAGCACAGCTCCAAATCCAATTCCCGGGCCCCTAATTTAAGTCAGCCTTTTGCTTGCACACGCGCTTACAATGCTCTCACCTACCGGAACACACCACTTTAGCAATCCTCACCTCTCTCCAATATTGTCAATTTCTTCTTTCAGTTGTTTCCCTCCTAACCACACAGAAACATGCTATCATTTTTCCCCTTAAAAAAAAAAAAAAAAACGGAGTTCCCATCATGGCGCAGTGGTTAATGAATCCGACTAGGAATCATGAGGTTGCAGGTTCGATCCCTGGCATTGCTCGCTCAGTGGGTTAACGAGCCCGCGTTGCCATGAGCTGTGGTGTAGGCTGCAGATGAGGCTTGGATCTGGCGTTGCTGTGGCTCTGGCGTAGGCCGGCAGCAACAGCTCCGATTCGACCCCTAGCCTGGGAAACTCCATATGCCATGCGTGTGGCCCTACAAAGCAAAAAAAAAAAAAAAAAAAAAAATTATCTTCACCCAGTTTCAACCACAGTTTTGCTACTCCCCTTGGAATCAAGGTTCCCTGAAAATGCTGACATTCACGGTCTTTAGTTCTGGTCCTCCCGTTTTCCCTTAAACCACTGAAACCGCTCTTATCAAGATTGCTCTGACCATTAAACGTCTCCACCACTCACCCACTGATGTGTTCTAAGTCCTGATATTATTTGATCTAACAAACACATTTAAAAAAATCTTTCTTGATATACTTTCTTTTTTTCTAGCTTCTAGGATGTCATACTCTTAGATTTGCCTGTGGTACCACTGACTGTTCCTTCTTGGTCTTTTTTATTAATCTTTCCTCATTTTCTCAACCTCTTAGCACTGGCTCCCTCCAGGATGCAGGATTCGGTCCACATGGTCTTCTTCTTTCTCCCTACCTTCACGCAATGGGCGATTTACATCAAGTCTTGTGGCTTTATGTGTCAGTGTTTTGCAAGTGATCCCAAAATTTATATCTCCAGACCAGAGATAAGTCCAAACTCCAATTCGTATTTCTTCCTACCTACTTGACATCTAAAACTTCACTTTTCCAAAACTAGACTCCAGTCTTTCTGATCTGTATCTCTGGGCTGCTTGGGCCAAAAATTTCAGAGTCACCCTTGACTTCTTTCTCTATTACACAACAGCACATCCGTCAGGAAATCCTATTGGCTCTGTCTTCAAAACACATCCAGAAACTGCCACTTCTCACCACACCCTCTGTTACCGTACCGGTCCAAGCCTTCACCGTCTCCCACACGGATTATTGCAAAAGCTTCCTAATTGTTCTCCCTGCTTCTCCTCTTCTTCCAACAGTCTATTCTCAGCACAGCAGCTGGAATAAGCATCGTAACAAGGAAATCAGTTCTGGTCTTCTCTCTGCTCAGGAAAACTGAATGATTCACCATTTTTTTTTTTTTTTGAGTAAATACAAACTCTTAGTAATGGCCAAGAAACTCCCACACAGTATGGCCAAGATAATGCTATGACCACATCTCCTCCAGTTTTCTCATTCCACGCCAGCCTCCAAGTTCTTTCTTGAGAACACCGGCCATACTCCCTTCTTAGGCCCTTGAGATGGCTATTTTCCTCTGCCTGGAATAACTTTCCTGCAGATATCCATGTGCTAATTCCTTCATGTATCTCAGGTTTTTGCTCAGAATTTACCTCTCCTATGAAGCCTGATCTAACCCTCTATTTTAAATTGTGATATTCACCCCAACCCTATCTCCCTTATCCTGCTATTTTTGTCATTTCCCAGCACTCATTGCCTCTTTACAGATTATAGGATTTACTGACTTTTTTGTTATTTATTTCCCACTCTACTATTACATACACTCTGCAAAAGCAGAGATAGTGTCTATTTACTATCTAGTAAATAGTATCTAGTGTCTACCTAAAATAGTGTCTGGCACGCAGATGTTCAAAATGCATTTTGTAGAATGATAAATTTTTGTAATATCTTTAACTCCCTCACTCAGTCTTAATTATTCATTTTTTTTTCTGTCTTTTTGCCTTTTACTTAGAGCCGCACCCATGGCATATGGAGATTCCCAGGCTAGGGGTCTAACAGGAGCTGTAGCTGCCGGCCTTCACCACAGCCACAGCAATGTGGGATCCGAGCCGCGTCTGCAACCTACACCACAGCTCACGGCAACGCCGGATCCTTAACCCGCTGAGCAAGGCCAGGGATCGAACCCACAACCTCATGGGTCTTAGTCGGATTCGTTAACCACTGAGCCACAAAGGGAATTCCGATTAATTATTCAATTCTTAATGGTCATGTTTCCCAGTATAATCAAAGGCCTACGTTCCAGTTAAAGGAAAAATATATTCCAGACTCGTCCTACTTAGCCCTAGACGTGCTTGAAAGTCCTGATACCCAGAGATCACGGTACGAAGATGGTGGTACTTTTGAAGTTTAAGACACAGAGGACCGATGACTGGCTGAGGAGCTGCAGCCGAACGGTTACTGTGAAGACTGACCAGTCTGCAGCAGCAGCTCTTCATGAGCATGAGCCTAAAGCTGTCACTACAGAATAGAGTTAGCAGCTGCCTCTGATTTCTGCTAGTAAAGAAATGAAATACAGAAGACCTAAACAGACATTTCTCCAAAGAAGACATACGGATGGCCAATAGGCACGTGAAGAAATATTCAACATCACTGGTTATCAGAGAAATGCAAATCAAAACTACAATAAGGTAACATTTCATAAGGGTCAGAATGGCCATCATTAGTAAGTCTACAAATAACAAATGCTGGAGAGGGTGTGGAGAAAAGGGAACCCTCCTACACTGTCGGTGGGAATACAAACTGGTACAACCACTATGGAAAACGATATGGAGGTATAGAAGTACCATATGATCCAGCAATCCCACTCCTGAGCATATATCCAGACACAGCTTTCACTAAAAAAGATGCATACACCTGTATGTTCACTGCAGCACTGTTCACAATAGCCGAGACATGGAAACAAGCTAAACATCCATCAACAAATGAATGGATTAAAAGATGTGGTACATATACACAATGGAATACCACTCAACCATAAAAAGAACAAAATAATGCCATTTGCAACAACATGGATGGAACTAGAGACTCTCATACTAAGTGAAGTAAGGCAGAAAGACAAATATCATATGATATTATTTATATGTGGGATCTAAAATACGGTACAAATGAGCCTATCTACAAAACAGAAGCAGACTCACAGACATAGAGAACAGACCTGTGGTTGCCAAAATGGAGGGTGAGGGAGTGGGATGGATGCGAGTCTGGAGTTAGTGGATATAAACTATCCCACTTAGAATGGATAAGCAATGGGGTCCTACTATATGGATGCACAGGGAACTGCATCCAATCACTTGTGATGCAACATGATGAAAGATAACATGAGAAAAAAAATGTGTACATGTGTATAACTGGGTCACTCCGCAGTACAGCAGAAATTGATAGAATGCTATAAATCAACTATAATATAAAAAATTAAATAGAGGCACAGAACGCCCCTAATAGAAGAGCCTGGGGATCTTCTAGTTCAATTTCCGCCCGCAGCCACTCAGTAGTCGAGCTTGGACTCAGGGCTCCAGCCAAGGGCTTCAGCCCATTATCCCACCTTGTGTCTCTTAAGTCTGTGTCTGTCTTCACATTCACAAACAGGGATTATAAATGCAGGCTGTTGTTAACTGACAAGAAGCTTGTGCTTATTTATAACACAGTTGTAAGAAACTGCACATTTTCTCCTGAAAAAAATAATATTATGCCTCTAGGGAAGCAAGCCCAAATAAGTGTATTTTACCTAGAACTTAGTCAAAGTGTACTATTGATAGTATTTTAGCACCTAATTGCCATTCACAGATGTACCACTATGAGAAACAGTGTACACTTTTAATTCACTGTAATGAATACATCTCTGTGCCAGCTCCATAAATAAGAAGACTCCCCTCACCAGCTTCTTCTGCTTCTCCACAGTAAAAGGAAATTCCATACAACACAGTCTCCAGAGTGAAAGAGCAGTATTTCCCGATGGTTGGGAAAAAAGATTTTAATGGGTTTGCTGTCAAGTCATCATTATTAACAGAGTAATAGTTGTTTTCATATTTAATATAATACCTCATACTTAAGGTATTAAAGTATTACTTAAATAAGTGCTTAAGTTCTGCTCAAATTAATCAATAATATTAAGTATCTAAGACACTCATTCTCTGCTATTTCACCTTTCCTATACATGGTAGGCAGAACATTGCCCGTCTGCCTCAAAACATGTCCCCATTTTCATGCCCAGAATTCATGAAATGTGACCTTAACATGGCAAACGAGTCTGCAGAGGTGAATAAGATTAAGTACATTGAGCTGGGAGATCAGCCAAGATTTCCAATAAAATCATGTGAGTCCTCGAATGCTGAAAACTCTCTGACGCTCTCGTTAGAGACGATGGTGAGGCTGTGGAGAGAGGGTCAGGACTTCCCACTGTGGCTCAGAGGCTTAAGGACCTGACATAGACTCCGTGAGGAAGTGGTTTCAATCCCTGGCCTTGCTTAGTTGGTTTAGAAGCCAGCATTGCCGTGAGCTGTGGTGTAGGCTGCAGACGCAGCTCAGGTTCCACGTCGCTGGGGCTGTGGTGTAGGCCGGCAGCTGAAGCTCTGATTAGACTCCTGGCTGGGGAACTTCCATATGTTGCAGGTGCTGCTCTAGAAAGAAAAAATAAAAATAAAAAATAAATTGAAAGAGGGTCAGAGAATTGAGATGCAGAAAGGACTCTACCCGTTAATGCTGGCTTCAATGGCACCGGAAGCAAGAGACCAGTCATGGAACGTGTGGCCTCCTAAAGCTGGAAGAGCCAATGAAACAGATTCTCCCCTAAAGCCTCCGAAAGGGACCACAGCCCTGCCGATGCCTTGGTACAGGGAGACTCAGGTCAGACTTCTGAACTACAGCACTGTAGGATAATACGGCTGTACTGTTTTAAGCCACCAAATACACGACATGTTGTTGTGGTAGTGATAGAAAACCAATACTACATTCATTTAGAAATAACTTTCTAACTATAATCCAGGTATCGCCTCTTAAAACCAAGACCACAAATGCAAATCCCCAGTCTACTGATTGTAATTTTCCCCCAAAATTCGAACCGACTACAAGACTGGGGCTAGCTCTCATGGTCATCTCCTTCTCTATGTCCATCAGAATGATTTGGTATAACAACATTTCATCATTTCTTATGTGTCCCCTTTTTATAAAGCATAGATAAACACAAGTGGAATGTAATCATTGCCCTGTATTTCCACCAAATTATTTGAGTGCATAAGATTATACTGAAGACAGGAAATTTATGCAACAGAAAAACCACACAAAAGCAAATGTTTTTCAAAAAAAATTTTTTTTATCTTTTCTTCAACTGGAATTTCAGAATCTGGTCCTGTTGCTCTTTTCTCAAATTTTATTGCAGAATAGTTCAAGACCTTTTCTCCTACTGAATTTTATAAGACTTGAGTTTCAGCTCTCTTCTCTCCACCCAGTGGCTTATCAAGGGTTTTCTCTAAACAAAACAGTTCTTCCCCTAAGGGCTGCAACCAGGACAGTTCATCTGTCACCCTTCCACATAAACCCTGTATTTAATACCCTGCCTTCTACCATCTGTGTAAGGAAATATTCTCCCTTCCCCAGTCCTTTGCACACATACATAAAACAAAAAATTTATGGTCATAGGTCAAATGAGATAACTACTAAAATCTAATGACACAATGACCACATTTTCGTGAAATAGTTAATAAAAAATGTTTAACTCTAAACATTTTATTAAATTGATTTCCTGTTGTTTTAAGATCACATATAAAAATGTTATCTATATTAGCCCCCAGGATAAAATCATGCAACACCTGACTTATAAAGCAACTCATTACTGATCTACATGGAAAAAAGGGGGATTTTATGAACTATTAACCATGTACCAAGTACTTTTCAGATACCATCAAACTTAACACAATGAATAAAACTATCTAAATAGCACTTGATACTGCAAGCCAGTGCAACACATGTATTTTCTCATTAATTTTTTTTTTCAACATCTCCATAGGGTAAGTACTCACGTCCCCATAATACAGAGAAATAATGCAAGGCAGAGAAAGGTTAAGAAAACCTCCCAGTGGCAAAAAAAATTGATGAAGCCAAGGTTCACGTTCTGGGATGCTAGACCCAGAGACAATCCTACCCTGCATACTAAACAAATGACAGAAGAGCAAAGTGACGTTCAAACAACTTCCCACAGCTAATGGACCAAGAGCTGGCTTCCCAAGCTAAGCCCACACCACACATCAAATGGTAGGTATTTTCCACTAACCCCATAATCTGCTTGGGATAAGCAAACTGCAACCCCAAAGAAACAAAGTGACTGAAAGATAATCTCATTAACCCAGCTTGTCCTCCTAAATTGCGATGCTAAGATATTCAAAAAAATATTATATATAAAATAATATTTTGGAGAGGCATAATTTTATGGAAAGAGTAAACATTTCTTAGTTTAAAAAAAACCTGATTTCATATTTAACACTTATATATAATATTTCCAAAATAGTGCATAATAAAGAAGTTTTGATGCTTTAAAAAAAACACACACAGTAGCTGGATAAAATATCTTTTTCACTAAATACACTTTATAGTTGAAGAATTTTCGACCGTCGATGAATGTATCAAGTATTTTTAAAAGTTAAATTTTAAAGGCATATTTAATGTAAAGTATCTAGTACCGTGGACGCATACTGCTGGTGCTGCACACGTGGTCTCCCCCCACCCACCCCCCCCCGCCACACACACACTTTTTTTGAACTGTTTGTCTTCTGTCGCCCTTATTTCCATTTTCTGTGCAGGACGTAAGGCCCCTGGCGGCTGCCCCTGCCCTGGCCCAGCAGCGGGCCGGGCCCAGCGCTCGGAGCCTCAGGGGCGGACGAGGCCCGGGGAGCAGCCGGGCCGGCCCCCTGGGCGCCTGCGGCCCAGTCTGCAAACGGGGCAGAGCAGCGGTCACGCCCGGAGCCGGAACCGTCCACTTACCCTCAAGTTCGTCCTCGCTCACAGCCGCCAGCAGCACCTGCCGTCCCGTCTCCGCCCGTCCCCCCGGGTCTCCGCCGCAGCTGTAACCACGGCCTCCCGGCGTTCTCGCGAGAAGTGCCGCAGGCACAACTGCAGCCTGCACCCCCACCTCGGTGCCCCGGGGATGGCAAGACCCTAGAGGCCAGAGGCTGAGCTCCCGGTCAACACCAGAGGGCTGGGGAAGAGCTGGTGGTTAGACCTGGGGTCTTTGGTGTATCCGACCGAGGCGGCTCCAGGAAGGCTGCCGGGTCTGGTCGGTGAAGGTTCCAGGAGCGAGGTGGCCAGCAGCGCGGTGGCTGCAGTGGCAGCAGCAAGCACCCGCACAACTCAGTATTCCTGAGAACGTGACACTGACATCAGCGTGGCTTCCAACAGCAACGGCACAAGCTCCTCTCAGTCTCTGCTCAGATTTATGATGGAGACGGCATCCCATCCCATCTGCAGGTGGACTGCTGCATTTGGAGGTCAAGGGTGGGGCCCTAAGAGTAGGTTCCAGAGGCACAGAGCTTGAGGGCGTCCTCCTCCTTCATTTGCACAACATCAAGGGCTCTGGACATTGTGAAAGTATCCCTTTAATTTGAAAGGAACCCAGAACAATGCCTTATCACCTGGATTGTGAAAAGCTCCTCTTTTTATTCCAAGATGGGAAATACCTCCAGTACCAACAGGATACAAAATTCCTGAGAAAGAATCGTTTTGGAGCCAAATAGTGCCCTCGCTTCACAGATGCTGCTGCTCAATGAAAGTCTGGTCTCCAACAGTGTCTTCTCATAGTTAAAAAATGGGCAATGTCTTAGGAACAGAGTTTGAATGCGAAAGATGCACCAGAGGAGTTCCCGTTGTGGCTCAGCGGAAACCAACCTGACCAGTATCCATGATGATGCAGGTTACATCCCTGCCTCACTCAGTGGGTGAGTGAGGTGTGGTGGAGGTCTCAGACAAGGCTCAGATCCTGGGTTGCTGTGACTGTGGTGTAGGCCAGCGGCTACAGCTCCAGTTTAACCCCTAGCCTGGGAACCTCCATATGCCGCAGATGTGGCCCTAAAAAGATTAAAAAAATTAAAAAAAAAAAGATGCACTGGATCTTTAAGAAGCCACGCTAAGCTTGACTTGGTTTAATAGAGATAGCTTACAAAATTCATAAAACAAGAAATGTTTTAAATGCAGACAAATTAATTTGGAACTTCAAATTTTAAGATGTATATTTAGTCTACAAAATTTTGTAGCTCCTATAAAAACACTAACCAAAATAAAACAGAAAACCAAAATAAAACAGAAAACTAAAAAAAAAAAGAAATGCAGGTTTAGTATATCCAATTATCACTAGATTTTTCACAGTCACCAAATGAAACATTGAAGTAATTGTCAGGATATTTATGTGAGACAGTTGCCAAGTTGTTTGGTTCTTAGAACAGATGTTCTCTAATCTGGTAGGAAGGATGCTGAACGTAGGAAGGCAGGGCAAGAGGGCATCTTTGTCTCATGAAAAAGAAAAATCACCACTTCCTACTTAGGTGAGCTAGAGGTACCTTCAGAAAGAAAAGAAACAAGATAAAAATTAAGCTGCTTTGAAAAATTTTTCAAAGACCCTACATGTCTACAGTCTTTGAAAAAAACAGAATAGTGCAGCATTTAATACTTATTAGTCACATGGCATAAGGCTAATCACCTTAATTGTGAAATAAACAGTGCCTGTTGATTCATAAAGCAAAGGCTAGCGAGAATCTAGTGTTTTTTTTTTTTCCTAATTCAAAAATATTTGGAGTTCGCTGGAGGTCTGGCAGTTAAAGATTTGGTGTTGTCACTGCTATGGATTGAGTTCAATACCTGGCCAGGGAACTTCTGCACGCAGCAAGCTCAGCCAAAAAGAAGTAGTATAAAAATGTTTATTGAATGTTTTCTGAGTGTAAAATATCGCACTGAGTCCTGTAACACACTACATCCAGTTCCTGACCACAATCACCAACAAGATAATAATAAGATTTTATTTCTGCTGAGGTGAAACTTAAAACTTAGTGGGGCAGATAAGACATGTAAATTAATTATAATAAAAGGCAGTATTTGAAAAGTGCCTAGTAGGTATAACAGATATTCTTCAATAGAGGCTCAAAAGAAGGGTGTGGCTGGATAGTCAGAGAAAGCTTAAGGAGGACAAGATATGCCTGCATAGCCACAGTCCCATCCCTGGCGTCATCAGCCCCTCTTGTGATATGATGAAAAAAAAACAAACTTCGGATAAGATCTGGTTAGGTTCGAATGCTGCTTCTGCTACTACTACAGTTCAAGTGAGGGTAAATTCCTTACCCTGTATGAGCCCTTCTCCTGTTTGTACAGTGAGCGCGAACGATATCCACGTGCCTTTTTAAAACTTCTTTCAGGCAGACACCCTTCGTACTTGATCGTCCTCAGCGCCTTGCAGACTGGCCTCTTCCCACTCCTGATCACTGCAATCAGCCCTGTAACGGGCACCCCTTAATCAGCACTTTACGACTATTAAATCCAACTAGGTCCTTTAAACCACTCTGTTAATCTCTCTACGGCCTTTGACTTCCTTGATTAATCATTGCTTGAAAATCTTTCCTCTCAGTCTTAGCAATATATACTTGAAGCTACTTTCCTCTGTAGAAGTGTTTTTCAAACTACAGGTAAAAACTCACTACAGGACTCAATTAATGGGTCACCACCACAATTTTTTTTTTCATAAAATAAAATAGAATTGACTTGAAAACATCAGCTACATCGTGCTATTTATTTATTTATTTATTTATTGCTTTTTTAGGGTCGCACCAGGCGAGGAGGCTAATCAGAGCTACAGCTGCTGGCCTGTGCTAGAGCAACACAGGATCCGAGCTACGACTGTGACCTACACCACAGGTCACGGCAACACCAGATCCTTAACCCACAGGGCAACGCCAGGGATCGAACCCTTGACTTCATGGTTACTAGTCAGATTTGTTTCTGCTGCACCACAACGGGAACTCCCATCATGCTAGTTTTAATAAGCATTGTTTGGTGACACGTTTGTTTCAGGGGTGTGAGTATGTGTGCCTGTACATATAGAGATGGTCTACTGTGCATTTATTTGTATAACTGGCCAAAATATAAAATGCATGTCTCTTTGCAAGTCTTTTGCAAGCCATGGCTCTAGAGCCCTTTGTTCTCAGCGTAATTTGCTAGTTCCTATTCTTCAACCAACCTCTTTGATACTGAGTCTCTTCTTCTATCTGTAACCTTTAATTATTTCTTTGCCAGAACTCTCCTGAACTTCACAGCCAACGTTTCAATAGTAACACTTGGTTTTTTTTTTATAGTTAACTAAACTCATTATAAATTATTGATCCTTTTAATCAAGTGACATAAAGAAGGTGATTTGCTAGCATGCTTAGGCAGGCAGAGTGTGATGGGATTGAAGAGAGAGACTGTAAGCAGGGAGGTAAGTCAGAGAGTGCTGTGCTCCAGGTTAGAGTGACTAGAGAACAAAGGCAGGTTAAAAGTCACTGTGAGAAAACCGGAAGTTTAATAGCAATTTAAGAAACTGAGAAAGCAATTTCTCAATATGTATTAATACTAAGGGGATGCGTGACAAATTTGATACCAACTCTAGAGAATAGGAAGATTTGATTATTTCTCCAAAGTTTTCAATCTGAAGATGAAAGTTATCTCAATACTTATAATCGCTAGTGATAATAATATCGTGTTTATTGTATTTTTAACTTGGGTTACTAACATATCACTACACCCAAGCAGTTAAAAGGCTAAAATCTGTCCAAAACTAAGCCCAGCCTATAACACAGCCCCATAGAAATTTTGGTTTGATAAATGGTATGCATCTATGTTTAGCTTCGACTTCACACAGAAAGTTTTTATTTAATCCAAAATAAATACATAGTTCTCTTTTGGCCCAGTGGGCTAAGGATCTGGCATTGTCACTGTTGTGGCTGCAGCTGCTTCTGCGGCATGGGCTTGATTCCTGGTCCGGGAACTTCCACATGTTGTGGGTGTGCTCCCAAAGAAAATAAATAAATGTATCTATACAGATGGATAGATAGATCTATTTATATCCTAACTCCTCTGAAATTCTCATTCCTAACTCCTCTGAAATTCTAGTGCTGGCTAAACCTTGATAGCTATACTTATGTCAAAATCAAATATATATAGACCAATAGGTCATAGTTACTGTTCTTAATTATTTAAAAATTAGACTAAAAAACAAATTTAAAATTCAAACTATTATTTGGATTTCTAAGTTCTAAATACATGTGTAAAGATTTTTTTTTTCCCCAGTGGGATCCCTTTTACTTCACACAAAAGTGTATCTTGCTCTTTTCTAGGAATGGTTTTAACTTTCAAATTATGTCTCACCAAGGAAATCTGTGATACTGTAATGTCAGATAATTAATTCCTCATTTTCTCCTCCTCTTTAATGAAACTTCCAAAAACGCCCTCTAACTATGCTTTAACAGGGTGTTGACAGTATAATTAGACCAAGATCTCAGTAAGGAAGGAGCACCACGGAAGGGAGACCGTTGTCAGTCACAGGGTTACAGTCCGAGGTCCCTGCTCCAATGAGCCCACCTGTATAAATAAGCACCTAAAAAGTCAACGAGTGCTTGGGGTTCCCTTCGTGGCTCAGTGGTTAACGAATCCGACTAAGACCCATGAGGTTGCGGGTTCGATCCCTGGCCTCGCTCAGTGGGTTAAGGATCCGGTGTTGCCGTGAGCTGTGGTGTAGGTTGCAGACGCGGCTCGGATCTGGCATTGCTGTGGCTGTGGCGAAGGCCGGCAGCTACAGCTCCTGTTAGACCCCTAGCCTGGGAACCTCCATATGCCGTGGGTGCGGCTCTACATAAAGGCAAAAAGAAAAAAAAAAGTCATGAGTGCTTATAAATTCATGTTTTTACCTTCCTACCATTAGGAGTCAATAAGATAATATGGATTAATGCACAATATCATTGAAATGGACCTGGACTTGAAATCAGAAGATCCTTATTTTTAACTGATTTTATTTTTTGCTAATGATCTAGCCTGGGAGAAATCACAAAGTAAGGCTCAATTTTTTTTTTCACTTGTAAATAAAATTAATGCATTTTACAATATAGAATGTACTGACACGTAAAGCACCTAAACAACAATATTCCTCTAAATTTTCTGCTGAAATACTCTATGAAAAGAGCATAAGGAAAAGGAAAAAGATCCACAAAGTAAGGAAAAGAAGGTCTAGATTCAGAGAAGCTTATCTGAAAATGGCTCCTTATAATGAAGGCAAGGGGAATATCTTCCACACATAGCTCAAAGCAAGACAGGTTCAAAAAAGGGGAGAGGGGAGAAGAATGGTGTTCACAGAAATTCTTACATTGTATGACGGGAGGCTGCGTGCAAGAGTGTACAGCAAGCATGTGAGACTATAGCTGGGTTCCCACCTAAGGGGTCCTACCAGTGGCACTGTTTCAACATGAACAGGTAAGTCTATGGAAGCTTTTTGGGAATTATTTAGTAAACGCATGAGATTGTTAGTCAAAGAACAGGTGGACACAGAGTAGGAATGCTGTTCCTAGGTTTGTATCCAAGAAAAATGGGATTACAACAATGCTAATAAAATATTATTTTTTAAAGTCATACGAACTGTATCCATGGTTTGACTTCTTATACACCAGGTATGTATTGAGAGATGCAGAGTGGTGAATGAACTGGAGCGTAAAACATCTCATTCTCAAGAGATCTTATAAAGCACAAACAGCAAAAACTGTGCAGGAAGGGGATAAATACAGGTTTCCATCAACTTCTCAAAAACAGGGACCATCACTGGCACCAGGTCCCTCATTCCCACAAAACACCAGGCCAGAGGGAAAGATAAATTCTGCTGACTAGGTTTTCCAAGGAAATCTTCTTTTTCTTTTCTTGACTTTATATTATTAAACTATCTTTCCATAAATGAGGGGAGATTGCTAAGCCTAAGGGAATTCCTAGAAGGAATAATTCTGCCAGTCTGTCTATGATTCAAAAACTCATCTTCCTTCCTCTGGAACCAGATGCCTTTGACCAAGCTCAGTATCTCTGGAAATTAACTCCAAACGTCTTTTAACGGCATGTTGAATGAAGTTGGCCCCAATGCAAGCATGATAAACAAGAAGCACGGCCAGTGGGCACGAGGAGGAAACGAGAACCGTAGAGAGAGAGATAACTAAAACAATGACACGGTTAGGGCAGAGCTCTGAAGGAGGACGCCCTGTACAAAGAGACCATAGTTTGTTTGCAAAGCCATCAAAGGCTGAGGAGCTCCAATCAGGTACATGGAGACACAGCAAAGATTCTAAGAAGCAGACAAGACCTGAAATCAGGCCTATGATAGTGTCTGGGTATCAGGCTATGGAGTCATTCAGGAGATAGACAACAGGTAACGACTACACCAGGAACAAGACATAGATAGCTTCTTACGATACAGCAATTCCCAAAGCTAATCAAAGCATTAAGAGTTCTGTTTAGGGAACAGTTCAGGACAAGAGTTAACTCCAGGAGAAAATGAGTACTTACCAGTTCACAACAGTTAGTTGAGCTAACTGACGACCCTCCACAGAAGGTATAGACTAGGTGGACATGTGGATCCAAGAAATTCTTTTGAGTCATGTCAGATTCTGATTGAAAAACATCAAAACCATTTCTAGACTTTGCCACATTAGTGGGACTGAAGCAACAGATGTGTTCCTGGTATTCATTACTAATGAGTTCAGGAGCTAAGCAAGGGTACATCTTCACACTCAGACCAGGAAAAGATGAGGTAGAAATTGCCACCAGGCAGCATAGTTAACAAAACCTTTCCTTGTTTGGGGTCTACAAAATCTTTCATATCGCATAAACCTACCTCCGGGGGGGGGGGGTGATAGAGTAAAAGAACATTCAAGATGTCCATCTTTTCTATATTTTTCCCACTAGAGATTTTTTTTTTCCTAGATGAACAGAGTTTAGCCACTTAGTTTATGTGCCCGAATGTGACAAGATCATTCCAGGCACTTACTAGGGATGTTTCTAAGTTACATGGTTTTTATCTCTCTTGTTAACAGACTAGTTTTTATCTAGATATGTTTACAATCAACATTTTGACGTTCAGACTTAAATCCACTGCATATTAAACTAAGTATCACAGCTCTTAAAATACAAGTTAAGTATTATTTTGATCTTGTAATTTTGAAAATTTTACAAAAAAGCTAACAAACTTGAGACCATCCCTGACTCTTGAGCCCATAACACTGAAGCTTCAAGTTAGAGGGACCCCCTTCGACTCTCAAAGAGTTGGCCTCTAAAGGGGAGTAACGTTGTGATTGTCGTCGTCTTTCTGGGTCCTTCTAACTTTAATCCCTTTCCTTCCAATTCTTATACCTGCTCTATTTTACTTCTATATTATTTCTACCACTTTAAACTGACACTTAGGCTCTACATTTGGATCTTTGGCTTATCTTCCAGGATTTTGTCGAAGACTCTCACTCTATTTTTCCCGCTTCTCAAGGCACACTCAGATGGATATTTGTGCCTCTCCATTATTCTTATATGGAAGCCCTAACATCCAGTAAGGCTGTATTTGGAGTAAGGAAATTATTATAGTTAAATGAGATCATAAGGGTGAGATCTTGACCCAACAGGTTTAGTGTTCTTTTAGAAAGAGTCAGGGGAGTTCCCACTGTGGCTCAGTGGGTTCCTTATGTTGTCTCTGAGAGGGCGCAGGTTCGATTCCTGGCCTCACTTCAGTGGGTTAAGGATCCAGCACTGCCATAAGCTGTGGCATGGGCTACAGCTGCAGTTCTGATTAGCCCCCTGGCCTGGGAAATTTCATAGGCTGCAGGTGTGGCCATAAAAAGGAAAAAAAAAAAAAAAAAAGAGGAGCGAGCTCACCGAGCTCTGTCTCTCTGCCCATGCTCAGAAGAAAGGACACAGTGACCCCCGCAAGCCACGACGACAGCCCTCACCAGAACTCAGAACCAGCCCTTGACCTGGGACCTCTGTCCTCTATATCTGGGAGTAAATAAATTCCCAACGTTTAAACCACCCAAGATGTCGCATTTTGCTATGGCAGCCTGAGCCCACTAGGTCCTGGACCTGAAACACCACAGATAGACCCCTTACTGCCACCACACCACAACTGCCCAACCTGCCCCTCTTAGGCAAAAGATGGGGGATGCACAGACAAAATGAAACATATTGTCAAAAGCCACCAAATTGCATCTATTTTTTTCTATTACTGCAGGATGTCAGATTTGAGGGGGGAAGCAAAGATCAACAATTAAAAAGTGAGAGTTTATGGAGTTCCTGTTGTGGCTCAGTGGTAAAGAACCCAATTAGTATCCATGAGGACCCACATCTATAAAACAGCATCAGTACTGGGACTACTTTTGAAGGTTAAATTGAAAGGGATGAAAGCAATCCCTGGCCTCGCTCAGTGGGTTAAGGATCCGGTGTTGCCATGACCTTCGGTGTAGGTTGCAGACGTGGTTTGGATCCCACATTGCTGTGGCTGTGGTGTAGGCCAGTAGCTGGTCTACCCTGAGAAATTACATATGCCGCAGGTGCAGCCCAAAAAAGACGCCCCCCCACCCAAAAAAGGTGAGAGTTTGCCTTCTTTTAACATTGCAGTAAGGAATTAAAACTATTAGTAGTGTGAGGTTGACCTTTCTGGACATTTCTTTATTTTCCTTTTTTAGCTGTACGCACAGCATGTGGGAGCTCCCAGGCTAAGGATTGTACCCACGCTACAGCAGTGGCCCCAGCAGCTGCAATGACAAATCCATGTCCCTAACCAGCTGAGCCACAAGAGAATGCCTTTCTGGACATATTTTTATTTTTCTTTTTTTAAAAATTTTTTGGAGTATGGTTGGCTAATTATAATGTGTTAGTTTCAAGTACAGCTCAGTGAATCAGTTAAACGTATACATATACTTTCTTCTTCAGATTCTTTTCCCATATAGGTTATTACAAAATGCTGAGTATACAGTAATCTGTGCTATACAGTAGGTTCATGTTACTTATCCTTTTTTTTTTTTCTTGGCTTTTTAGGGCCATGCCCATGGCACATGGAAGTTCCCAGGCTACGGGTCAAATAAGAGCTGTGGCCACTGGCCTTCACCACAGCCACAGCAACCCATAATCTGAGCTGCATCTGCAGTCTACACCACAGCTCAGGGTAACGCCAGATCTCCGACCCACTGAGTGAGGCCAGGGATCAAACCTACATCCTCATGGACATGTTTCCCCTACGCCACAACAGGAACCCCCTACGCTAGGGACTGAACTGGAGCTGTCAGAGCCACCAGCCTACACCACAGCTCACAGCAATGCCGGATCCTTAACCCACTGAGCTGAGCAAGGCCAGGTATCAAAACTGCATCCTCGCGGATGCTGGTCAGATTTGTTTCCACTGAGCCATGGTGGGAACTCCTGTTTGTAGACTTTTTGATCATGGCCATTCTGACTGGTGTGAGGTGACATCACAGTGCAGTTGTGATTTGAATTTCTCTGATAACTGTGATGTCGAACATCTTTTCACGTGCTCTTTGGTCATCTGTCTGTCTTCTTTGGAGAAATGTTTGTTCAGATCTTCTGACCACTTTTTAAATTAGGTTGCTTGTTGTTTTTTTGTATATAAAGTTGTATGAGATGTTTGTATATTTTGGAGGTTAATCCTTTGTCAGTTAGTTGTAAAGATTTTCTCCCATTCTGTGGGTTGTCTTTTTGTTTTCTTTATGGTTTCTATTGCTGTGCAAAAGCTTTTAAGTTTAATTAGGTCTGGACATACTTTTAAAATCATGAATTAAGAAGTTAAATGCATTTTAATAGTTTTTCAGTTCTTGCATTTATAAAAATTATCAGAGGTGGTATTTTACAATATCTGTTGTTGTGATTCACCTTCAGAAATTCTGATTCAGTAGATCTGAGGTGTGACTTCAAGCATCCAAGTAATTCTGAGGATTTAGGCCAAGACCACATTTGACCGAGCATTCATCTGAATATTCTAGCTTATGGTTCTGCTTTTACTAATATTACTACATATTTTCATGTTGTTCAGGTACATGATTTTTCACCATTTCTCAAAAATGTATTTATTTGATGAGTCTTTCATAATATATTATTCATGTAATGGTCTCTATACATTTACATTTCCCTCCAGAAAAACAGAAAGTCATATTTTAAGCTGTGAACCTAGATGAATCCTTACTAGAACATATAGGAAACTGGATCTCATAATCTCAAGGCAGTCATAAAGACAGAGAGATTAGGCAAAATAAAAGACAATCAAATGTGCCTTTTTTCTCCTCTGATGAAATTTAAACTAGAGCTACTGCCAGGGATAAACAACAAACAAACAAATCACCACTAGAAACTCACTTTATTGACAGGGACGTGAGAGAAGAAACACTCTGCTCTCTTATATTCACCATTAACACTTGTAGAGCAATTAAAAAGTAGTCCATTAAAGACTACAGGTGCTTTGTAATGTGAGTTGGACATTGTTGTCATTGGGGTCAGTCAAGATAGATTTTCATTCAATTATCTACGCATCTTGCCTCCCCAAGGATACTTGAAGGAGTCATCTGTACCAAACTCCTCAGTGATTTTTAACTTGAAGTTCATTAGCTCAATGGCAGATTGATGCATTGCACTTAAAATACACTCGAATGTCATCTTTTAAAAAATCTACTAACACAGCCTTGCACTGTGGAGTTAAATTCAATCATTCAATTTAGCTTTTGGTCCTTTAGAGAAATTACTTTCCTTTATCAAATCCAAGCTGCAAGGCTGCCAGAAAAGATGTTAATCATGTCACTTGCTACCATTAATGTATGCTTTGTTTTTACCCTGTTCTCTGCTCAACTTTCTTCTCCATTTTTTTTTCAGTGAGTCCTCCACTGTGTAATTACTTCCTAAAAGTAACTTATGTACCTTAGGAAGCATATTAAGTAATCAATAAATAAATATTTATTGACCATCTACCATGTACCCTAAAGAAGACCTGTGCCCTTTACTCAAAGAATTTATCATCGTATCAGCAAAATACGATCTTGCATATGTGAAATGTCTAAAGCACCATAAAATAATGTGTTAAATTATGCAGTTCAAAGAATTACATGCTACACAAATTCAATAATAGGAAGGAGGTCAGAGGATTTTATACTAGGTTCTAAGGAACAAGCAAGGTTTTGGAAGAAGAAGAGAGAAATGAAAACCATCACAGAAAGGGCGAAAGTGGTAGAAGCACAGAAGGGGGGCAGTCAGAAGCAACGCGTGTGGCTGGTGTCAAGTGGGGGAGCAGCCAGCCTGCCTGGACCGGAAGCTTAATGTTGGGAAACAGTAGGAAAGAAGCCTCAGTGGCTAAAATGAGAATGACACATACTAGACTGTCCTGCTGTAAAACAGACAGGAGACCAAAGGCTGTCTCTGATCTCTAAAAATCTGCACTCTCAGAGAAGGAGAATACTCTAGGTTGAACGCTGAATCCCTGCTTCTTCCAGTTATTCACCTTCAGACTTTTTTTCTGCACTTAAAGCCGATTTATTTTTTACCATCACTTGAATACCAGAGAAGAATTTAAACTCAACTTTGATTGCGTAAGTCTATCTTCTTTTTTCTTTATAGGTTAGGAAGTGATAGATTTAATTCAATATAATTCATTACTGACCGGACATTATTATAATAACCTGCTATTTATTAAGGCATTGTTTTAAATATAGAATAAGTCCGAGAATTATAATTGGGACCCATAACAAAGTGAAACTCAATTGAGAATATCTTAATTATACCCTATATATATTTACCAGGCAATGAGTACAACATTTTTTTTTTAAAGTTTGGGTTTGACCATCAATTCCTCCTTACGTGGGATGCTGGAAAATGTCTTTCTGTCCATTTTTTCTACTGTCCTCTTTTTGAAAGTAAGGGTTGATTTATTGTCCTTTGCTTCTCTGCTCTCTTGTTTTCTTTCCTGATGTGGTGGAGGGGCTTTGCAGAGACCCTGGGCAGTGATGCATAGTTCAGTCAACCCAGCCCTGGGGTTTCACGACCCGCTAAGAGCCCCGGGACCCCGCTCCCACTCTCCTGCACGCTCTCTCTGGCATTGTTCTCATTATGTGTGTGTAAGTGTTCGGTAAAAGTTCTGGTTGCCAATTTAAACTATTTATTGTCTTCACTGCCTCAGCTGCTGCTGGATTTCTGAACTTAATCTGCCAGTAACTTCCATGTAACACATGCTCACGGCAGTTTTCATCGCGGCTGCCAGTTGCTGAACCCTTGAGCGCATTCACAATTCACTGTGTTACCCCCTTAGTGCTGTTCCTGGCATCTGCCCTAACTGTTGGATTTTTGGGTCTAGAGAGGTTCAGCAATTCTCTTTACAAACTCCCTGCCCAGTGGGAGGTGCTATTATTTTACTTTATTTGGAAAAATTGGCTATTCCCCCAGAAGATCAAATGAAACCTCTCTCTTTTATACTTCCCCATTTTCTCACTTTGACTAAAGTCAAAAGATATTCCACCCTGGAACATTTTTTTTTTTATTTTAAACAGCAGACTTTCCATTCAATGTGGGCATAAAATCCAACTCCTCTGAGTTAAGAGATAGCTCGTAACATTGCCTGAGCCTCTAAGGGCCAAATCATATTATTATTCACATGACTAACTTCAATTAATGTCTATAATAAACCTATGAAATAGATACTATTATCTTCCTTCCTCAGATAAATAAACTAAAGTTCAAAAAGTTAAGGAAATGATCTGAAGTTAATGAAACCTTACATTTAAGCACAGGTAGGTATAGGCAGTAAAGAAATTAACAGATGCCAATTTCTTTCCTTCTCTAGTGTATTGCATCCAAGACCATCAACACACTGAGACTAGATAAAATTTAGAATGAGATCATAACCTCTGTGTCCATGACTATTATTAAAAAAAAAAAAAAGGCAATGTTATGAGAGCCTAGGACAATAAGAAAATATGCACTCTACATTGGACATACACATTAAGTAGAATAGATACAACTAGAAGCAAGTTGTCATTACAAATAGAAACAAGACAAGCTGAGATACCATAAAATTTCATTATCCATTCACCTAAGTCTGGCAGAAGTGAGGACAGCCAGGTATCTGTCTTTGATGCTATTACTCAGGCTCAGAGCCACAGGATTCGGTCATTTATAACGGACTGTGTCTAACGTCCCTCTAGTCACATTTCATTATCACTATTCCAGCCCAAAGAGAAGTGAGAAAGAACATGACAGGACAGGTCTGGGAGTTTATATAACCAACCTCAGAAGTGGCACCTATTCTACTCATAGAGAGGACGGCAAAACCACTGGGAGAGCCTCATCTCCGGATGGCACCTAAACGCAAGGAAAGCAGGAAACACGGAGCAGCGCAAGTCCAGCCCTCCGATCACAGCGGAGGACAGGGGGGCAGATCCTGCGGCCGGCTAGCTGGCTCCGCCACTGTCCACCTCTCTGACCAAAACATATTTTTCAGTTGATAAATGAGACTCCTTCCCTCCCCAGGGGGACAGTTCAGTCTTATCCAGTTGCTGCATCCAGGGCAGAGTCCAGTAGCTCTGGAATGCAGTATTTCTCCTCCAGGTCTGGGTGCGTTATTTCACTTTGTGTTTGGTAGCACAGAGGCCGGCACCAAAGCTTATCTGCCCTGGTCCTGGTCAATATATGTTGATGGAGTAGAAAAGTACAAAAATACCTGTTAGAAAGGAGACAAATGTTGTCGAGAGATAAAAATTCAGTCACTTAGGAAGACGGTCTGACAAGTTCTTACAAAATAAGCACATTCTTATCCATTCAGTGGCACATGTTCTACTCATACAGGGGAAACGATCCAGAAATCACACTCCTTGGGACACACCTGGATGAGCTGAAAACCTAGGAAAGCGCACAAAAACCTGCACATGAGTAATTCATAACTGCCCAAACCTGGAGGCAACCAAGACGTTCTTCAACAGGTAAACGGCTAAGCAAACTGGTACACTGAATATTATCCAGTGATTTTGAAAAAGGAACTATCAAGCCTTAAAAAGACATGGACAAATCTTAAATGCAGATCGCTAAGTGAAAGAAGCCAAACTGAAAAGGCTACATGCTTATATGACTACAACTCTATGACATTCTGGAAAAGGCAAAACTATGACGACAGTGAAAAATGAGTGGCGGGGTGGGGGTGGGGAAAAGACTCGAGGAGGAAAGGAGAAATAAATGGTGGAACATGGGGCATTTTCAGGGCAGTAAAACTGTTCTGCATTGATATTATGATGTTGGTTAAATGTCATTATACATTTGCCAAAACCCATAAGAGGTACAACACAAAGAGTGAGCCCCAGTGTAAACTATGGAGTCTGGTTTATAATGTATCAATATTGTTTCATCAGCTGTAACAAATGTACCACTTAATGGAAAGTCTTAGCAGCAGGGAAACCGGAGGAGGGCAGTGAGGGAAAACACCGGAACTCTGCTCTACTCACTTTTTCTACAAACCTAAAAGTGCTCAAAAAAGAAAAAAAGGGACGGCTGGGGAAATGATTCCATCACAGCTCACTGAAACAATGCCCTCCCCTGGGATGGCGCTGCGGAGGACCCTGCCCTGCCTGGTATGGAAAGGACCCCCGTCCAGCGGTGGCTGCCCGATCCTCACGGGCCCCTGGATTTGCCTTCTAGGGGTCCCTCCTCCTCTGCCATCCTCCATGGCACATCTGAAGCAGCACTGAGTTCAGACCATACAGGTCGGAGGGCCGAAAGCTTTCTCAGGTGATGTTTCCGGTTTCCTTGGTAATACAGTTCTCTCAAAAGCTAAACAGGTCTGTGGTCTATTTATTTCCTGTTGCTTTCAGCTTCCAAATGGCAGTGGCCATACCCCAGCCTGTCCTTTTTTAAACTTCCCTGCCGCGTGTGTGTGTGTGTGTGTGTGTGTGTGTGTGTGTGTGTGTGTACACACTTAATAACAGCTGCCTTAAGGACTTGGAAAATAGGCGGGTGGGAAGATACCCTCCTTGTCTGATTTTTGCTGCAAGGCTAAGCAAGCACCTTGATTTAACTTAGACCTCTTACTGGGCCCTTGCATTTGAAGCCTTTTCAAGCCTTATTTCCTGTTTGGGTTTTAGAAGCAGTTTGCTCTTCTAACCCCATGAGGCCCTTCATCTGTGAGTTCTCTCCCCTTCGATCTCTGTGCACATACCAGTCAATTCTTGTAATACTTTATTGGAAGCAACGAATAGCGGCCAACACATATAAATAGCCCAGCTTTTTCCAACCACTACACCTAAAACTATATGAGCATGTGGTCTGCATTCCAAGCTATAGCTGGAGATGGTTTTAATAAATGCCAACATTTTGCCGTGATATCATGTATTTCTCCAACTTTTCAGGCTGTGACACTACGACCCAAACAGAATTGCTTACAATAGGACAACTGAATAAAACAAACACCAGAAATTCAGTAGTTGAAATACACATATATGACTATACACACACACCAAAGCCTGGGCATAAGTTCCAGGGCAACCCTGGGTTTTCTCCATGAAGTCAAACAGGGATTAGTCTGGTGGTAACTCGTCCATTTTCAACACCTATGAGTTTCAAGATCCCTCTGTTTACTGTCATGCTAGTTAGGCATTAGGAGGACAGAGCACAGTACAAGGCTCACTCGGGAAGCTAGTGGCCAGGTCTGCAAGTGGAAAACATCACTTCTAGACAATTCCAGCAGAGACAACCCGGTCACCAGGCTCTACCTAACTGCAAAGACAGCTGGGATGCAGCAAAGCTTACCAAACATTTGCCGGTCACTTCCATTGGAAAGTGGAAACACAGAGAACACATTTTAATAGGCAGCAAGAGTACCCAAATCCCAATAGGCCAGCCTAATCTCATGAAATAGTGACTGATTCATCTGCCACATCACACGGGAGGATCCCGACTCACCTCCAACTCTAGACACCCAAAGAGTCGTTCAGTAAGGGCAAAACTACACTTCTCTTCCACCTCACTTAAAAGCTCACCTTTTCATTTCTGTGCCAGAAATCTTCCTCTATTCAAGATCATGCACTGTGAGTGGGAGAGTATTTTCAGTAAAAGCTCCTTCCAGGAACAGGTAAGCACGTCAGAGCACAGTGGTGCATATCACTTGCTCCATCCAGGTCAGTTGTGTGTAACATTAACAGCTGTTCCTATGTTGCACTTGCAGTCGGGCACTTTCTATGTGGTCCTCCTGGAACAGACAGGGATCGGCCTGGAGTCCATTCTGTGGTCTGTGGTCTTCTGTCCAAAGTACCCAGACCCACGAAGACCAAAAATTCCTTTAATGGGGAAGTGCATCTCAATCCAGATAAAGAAATGAACTATTTCTTTTAAAAAGTAGTGATACTCCTGGGCATCTATCCAGAGGAAACCATGACTCGAAAAGACACATGCACTCCAGTGTACATTGCAGTACTCTATGCAATAGCCGGGTCATGGAAACAACCGAAATGCCCATCGACAGAGGAGTGGATAGGGAAGATATGGTACATACACGCAATGGAATATTACTCAGCCATTAAAAGGAACGAAATACCAACATTTACAGCAACATGGATGGACCTAGAAATTACCATGCGAGGTGAAACCAGTAGGACAATTAGACAGCAACACCCAATGCTACCGCTTACATGTGGAAACTAAAAAGACACAATGAACCTTCTTACAGAACAGACAATGACTCACAGACTTTGGAAAACCTTGGTTTTTCAAGTGAGACAATCTGGGGGGTGGGGGGATGCACTGTGGGTTTGGGATACAAAATCTATCAAATTGACTTGTGATGATTTTTTGTACACCTATAATTGAAATAAAATCCATTAAGTTATAAAAACATAAAAAAGTAAAATTTGTGTTTTCCAATTAAAAAAATTAAAAATAAAAAAATAGGAGTTCCCTTCGTGGCTCAGTGGTTAACGAATCCGACTAGGAACCATGAGGTTGCGGGTTCGATCCCTGGCCTTGCTCAGTGGGTTAAGGATCCGGCGTTGCCGTGAGCTGTGGTGTAGGTTGCAGACACGGCTCGGATCCCGCATTGCTGTGGCTGTGGCGTAGGCCGGCAGCTACAGCTCCGATTAGACCCCTAGCCTGGGAACCTCCATATGCCGCAGGTGTGGCCCTAGATAAAGCAAAAAAAAAAAAAGACAAAAAAAAATACAAAAATAAAAAGTAGTGATATTCTTGGAAACCATGCTCATCACAAATATTAAGCCACTGACTAGGTATGAGACCCCACTGAAAGAAGTTCACTTGTATTACTTTATTCTCTCTTCCCAAATGCTATTGTTCCCACTTTCCTAAGGAAAAACTGAGGTTGGGAGAGGATCACTAACTTGCAGAAGCACAGGCAAAAATCATACATTAGTAAACAGCCTCCTTAGCGTCACAGTTCAAAATGTTTTCATTTGGGTGAACAATTACTTCACATTTTTCTCCAAGAACAATGCATAATTCATAAGTGATCACTGCTTTACATTTGTGCAATTAAAGGCCCATTCAGGAGGTTTTCTCTAAGTGAAGGAACAATCAGCTCCAGAGGAGTAGTCTTTACCCATTAAAGAATCTACCTGTAGCTTTTATATGTGACAGTTTTTATAGCTTCTACCTATCAAGATTTCAGAATACACTGTTAGAAAACCTTGCAAGCATAACGAGTTGCTCAGAAGCAATCCTAGCCTCATCCCATTTAAGATCTGAGTCATCTAAAGCTACTTGTTCTAATTCCACACTGAGTGAGCAACCTTCTGATTAGAAACTGGCTCACCATGCGGTTCCACGACAGCGAAAGAATGTTCTGATTTAAAGGATTCGAGAGTGTTTAGGTTTCAGTGACAATACTTTCTATGGCAAATTAATAAGTGACTTACAATTATAATGTGATTATGAAGTGATTTCCCACGCCAAACACCAAGAAAGAAGCTGCAGTGAACATGTGAACTTGGGTTCTTACCATGCAATCATTACATTTATCATTGAAAATTAAGTTGATATTCTGGGATCTAGGAAAAAGGACTGAACACAGAAACCAGAAGGCCTCACTGGGCCAATAATAACAGATGAAGAGACAGGAAAAGAAGAGCAAGAGCAATGAAAAGACTGGAAATTAAATTGTGCAAAATTCAAATCTGATACAGATAATGATATGGAGAAACTATAGGATTTTAAGGATGAGGACGATTTGCTTAAGCCAAGAGAGTACATTTTATAATTTTACACCACGAAAAGGAAACCTTTAGAAAATAATCCTTATGAAATTAATTTGAAATTCCCTGCATATTAGTCATACTCGGGCACTAAAAAGAATGAAGAAATCGAATTCAACTGAAATCACTGCAGAGAGAGAAACTGAAGAAACCAAGGCTAATGTAAGATCTCATGTTTGAGAGCTACAGGAAATGGGGGCGCATCCAAAAGCGATGAAAAATTCAAAATGGAAATTAGTTTTTGTTTGCTGAAAAGTTTTGTTTCACTCTTTTCAGATTTTGATGGAATTGATTCTGACAGATTTGATCAACTGTGTGAGTCCAGTGCTATACTAGGTGCCTGATAAAATATAAGAGAAAAATTTAGACGGTTCGCATCTATATGAACCTTTAAATGTTATTGAATAAACAAGATAAAGATACATAATAGTCTCAAAGCAAGACAGTAAAAATAAGTGATAAAGTTTGCAAGCTCATTAGAAATTCATAAAAGTGGGACAATAAGGCAAACTAGGGTTGGGATAAAAATTCTTGAAGGAGAGAGCATTGGATATCATAACTTCATGGAAGACTTTATGCATCAGCATCACAAGACACACACAAAATAGCTAAGTCCTGTAGAAGTTGCAGGGGAAAGCTTTGGAACAACAGTCTGTTCTGCCTCCCCCCCAAAAAAACCATATATGTAACTCCTAAAATCACCATGAATTGAAAATTCTGTGACTGAGAAGTGGAGAGCAATGATGACTTTGTTAAATATGCTGTCTTGACCCTAGATGACCAAAAGTTTGAGGATGTCTATACTTGCTTCCAAATTTGCTAAAGCAAACACACACACACACACACACACACACACACACTTATAGAAAATCAAATTAAAACTCTAGCCACATCTGGAGTTGCATCTCTTTTGCTCATTACCTGCAGCTACACTGGAGGTAACTTTCATTCAGAAGAATGCCATGAAAACACCAACCAGATTCAGACACTGCTTATTCTAAAGTATTTTTTTTTTTTTTTTGTCTTTTCAGGGAGGCATCCACAGCATATGGAGGTTCTCAGGCTAGAGGTCTAACAGGAGCTGTAGCTGCCGGCCGACACCAAAGCCACAGCAACATGCGATCCGAGCCACGTCTGTGACCTACACCACAGCTCACGGAAGCGCCGGGTCCTTAACCCACTGAGCGAGGCCAGGGATCGAACCCGCAACCTCATGGTTCCTAGTCGGATTCGTTAACCACTGAGCCACGAAGGGAACTCCCTAAAGTATTCCTTTTTAATTACCCTCTTATTTGTTATATTTGGGCATGCAGAAAATCTTCAACTTATAACAGTTCTGTGACCCAAGTTTGAAGATTCTTCTACAATTAATTAGGTTCAAAGCATTTGATTAAGACAGATTTATCTAACATATTAGAAACAGTCCACTTTTATCTAAGGATAAAGAAGCCTGAACATGATGGATACTCAGATCAAAATAATATCTTAGAATTTTACTCCTTTTGTTGATAAAAGTTTTAACCTCTATAATAAATAAAACTTCAACACCATATAAGGTAATAAACAATAGTAACAAGTCATAAAATAGAATAATTTACAACACTTGAAGTCATATTAAACTTCCACTTTATTCAATTAAAAGTAAATATTTATAATTTTATCATTAACAAAATTATACCAAGGTAGGTAAAAATTTGAATAGTCTAAACACCTTAAAGTCATGTTCTAAAACGCTAATACTCTGACTAGAAATGAAGCCAAGGTTAAAACACAAAGCAAAACACAACCTGAATGTTCTTGAAGAAAAATAAAATGCCTTTTGAAATTTGAATTTGCACACTAAGGCAGGCAATCATATACAATATTGGAAAATCAAAGCTATCAAGCAAGAAAAAAGCTTTCCATTTAGAAATAATACTTCAGAATGTAATAGACTTTAAAAGAACACTTTCAAGGTTGTTAGGCCATTTTTGTGTCCTCTCTCAAGAGCTGTTCTACTGTGAGACTCTCTGCCAAAGAAATACAGACATTTTATCCCCAATTTATTTTTCCTCTAGTAGGAGAAGAATGGAGGGGGAAGAAAAGTCAGATTGTCCTACAGTTTTTTTCAGAAACACCCTTACACCCTGTCTCTAATTCCGCTTTCCCATGTAAAGATCTGGCAAGAAAGTTAACGTTCCTTTTAAATCTAAAGGTATTCTGTATGGTTGATTTTTGCAACAAATGAAACAGATTGAGGAAGTATTGAGTGATAGAAGGAATTATCAGTGCACTTGCAAACTTTAGGTAATGGTATTTGTTGAAGTTTGGCATTTGCGGGTTCAATGTCAATAACAAGACCACACATTTCTATACATTAAATGATAAATTAGATGCAAGTCCAAGAAACAATATCCTTTACTAAGATACAATAACTTCAGGCTTGGTTAGCGGGAGCCTCTGTATATAAGCCAAATGTAAAACGTGTTTGTATGAGAGAAACAAAGACATAAAATTCCCACTAGAGATGTGAAGACTCCATTCAGAATCAGAAACCATTCTAGTGCTAGTTCAGGCTCAGCGGGTCACTTGTTAAAACACACCCTGAAACTCAGGTGTCTAACCTCTGCAATAAAGGACTCTGAAAAAATTCTGAATTTATAGGATAATATTTTAACATATTTTGTTAAGGCCATTTTATAGGGTGGCAAGGGCTCTAAATGTGCTTAAAGACTAATCAAGAAAAACGGAAAACTATATTTGTGACTAAAAAGAGAATTATTATACTGGAAAACTTCATAAAGTTATGTTTGTAGTGATTTTTTTTTTACTCATTTGGAATCAAATATATGCATTTGAGGGTAAAAAGGTATTTCTCTCTTGAATACATTAAATAAATATTTAAGTACAACAAATGATTTTATTCTGTTTTTGTTTGTTCTTATTTTACTATAAACTTATAGCAAATGTTTAGCTATTCTGACAGTGGTCTAATTAGTTACATCATTCTGTTACAAGTTTCCCAAATATAGCTTTGTGGCTCATACTACTCAGTTATTCTTGGTTACTTAAATTTCCTTTTCTATCAATAAATACACACCAGAAAATAACATGGCAATTCTTTTCTTTCAAAAATGCTGAAGACATATCAAATGGCAGATGCTATGTCCTATAATTCCAAAAATCTTATATAAAATTTTCCTCAATCCGATGACTGTTTGGTGATATATGTTTCACACAAGGAGATAGTCATTTTACAATGTGAGAAAATCAGAACTATAGGTCATTCATTTAAATAGTTTAGCATAATTAGTCCTTTGTGAAACCTAGACTGGTTTAAGACCGATTAACCCCCAAGGATCCCCCCTTTCTGGGGCTCATGACCTCGTACGGCTCCCGCCACAGTGAACAGGACAGATGTGTGTATCCAGTGGAGGACTGAGGAAGAGACAGACTGTGAATTTCAAGACGAGGTAGTCAATACGGCAGCTTCGGTCTCACCCTCTCTCTTTGAGTGCTTCCTCTGTGGGAAGTTAGCTGTCGTGTGTAAAGGCTATACATTCATCCCAAAGAAGAGGTCCATACAGAGAAGAGTAGAGAACCCTACCAACAGCCACAGGAGCGAAGACCTCCAGACAGCAGTGATGCTGAATGAACCATCCAGGAGGTGGATCCTCCGGCCCTAGTCAAGCCTTCAGACAAATACAACCCCAGCTGTCATCTAGAGTGCAACCTCCTAAGAGCTCTATTGCCAGAACGACCCAACTGAACTGCCATTAGATTCCTGGCTCTAGGAATTCCAAGATAATAAATGTTTACAGTTTTAATTAGCTAATTTGGAGAGTAATTTGTTTTGCAGCCATAAATAACTAATATGATACCTAAACCCTTTGATCTTTTATGTTTAAAAGCATCTTCTCATCACTAGCTCATCATACAGACACATTCCCATGCACCTGTACATATACCAATGGAAAACATATTCTAAAAATTATTTTTTTATCACACACGCACTCAGAAAATATCCACCTACTCTGACTTTCATTGTACATTAAAAACTGCTATAGTTTTAAGTTATTTTAACTTTATTGCACCTACAAGTCAGGAATTTTACTTTTTAAGTATTTGTGTATTTACAAAATGAATTTAATCTAATATTTAGCAGCTACTTACCAAGAATACGCCCAACTCTATTACATAAGGATGTCAATAAAAATAAACTATTCTCAGTCTTTCAGACATTTGGTGTTCCCATGACTAAGACAGTTTATGTTACCAACAAAGACTTTCTTATTTTCACCTAAAGGTAGTCTCAGGAACCACAGAAAAGTTTGCACCTGACACTAAACATGTAAGTAAGCTTGCCATCAACACACAATGCTTCTTGGTTAAGATTTACCATAATACATAAACAAAGGCATAAGGGTTGATTGTTTTGCTGCTTTAGTTCTTTTGCCTGCTTGCCACAAAGAAATCCAAAGTGCAACATCTTGAAGGCATTCCTATATTTAACACCACAGGAAACCACTTCTGCACTCGCAATTTGCTGTGATTTTTTTTTTTTTTTTTGAAGTGGGGGTACTACAGTTTGGAAGAGCACGCAAGAGTTGTTTGTTTCCTACAAACTGGACATCTTGCTGTGCGAAAAGAGAAGCTCCCATCATAAGCTTCTGCAGAATTGCACTGATTGGCACTCTGCTCACTCGATCTTAAGCACAGCCAGCAGAAGCCTGATTGTAATTATTCTCGTTCCTGCTCTCTGTGTATACATCAGGTGCAGCGCGGCTCTCAGAGATGTGCTGTTTAGTATCAAAACCCAGCGGAGTTGGAGATTTCCCCTTACTCGTTCGCTGGTAGGCAAGGAAACGCATTTAACATGGCTACGTTGTTTGCAAGCCAAGGCAAACATAGCAGGGTTCATGGCTGGCGCCTGGCCAAGTGCTCATAGTGGGTGGTCAATGCACATTTGTCTAATTTAATTGAATGATCACAGAGAGCTTTAAACTAAACTGAGCCTTAAAAAGTTTCCATTATAAGCGCCAGCTTTTAGCACTAAAATATGGTGGCAGATTCATACTCTCAGAATGCGATTACCAAGGTCTTTGCGGAAACTTCCTGTGGTGTAGGTTAGAATAAGTAAATGTGAGCAGAGTCACTTCCACAGCAAACCCTCTGCCATAATTTTCTGGCCCTCCTGTGGGGGTAATGAACTATCCGGTATCCTTTTAATGAATTATTCTCTTTTTCAAATGTCTATTTTCTATTTCTTACAACCAAGAATCTTGACTGACACAGAGATCCTTTAAAGAACATATTCCAGAATTCGAAGCTTTTAGATAACTAAAACAGAGAAAATAAAAACTTATAGAATCAATACAGAGTTGCAAACATTGTAACATTAAAATATGACGTCTCAACATAATATTAATTTAAATGACATCATAGCACTAGAAATGTAAGGCAAATATAATTTCTGAACTTAAAAGTCCTTTAGTTTTATCATATTAGCTTCATGGGAAAGATAACCTTTTTCACAGTGAGAAAAGTATACCACAGACATTTGGAAATCATCACTCTAGAACATTCAGCTGAATGCGTATATTCCTAACCACTCTTCCCACCATGCCTCCTAAACAATTGTTTTATGTTATCGTTATTATACCCCAATTTGTCTCCTTTCATTCCTATGTCATGACTTTGTAATGGATTTAAATAATTTATCAGTCTACAGGATAAACTAGGTTGGGAAAAAAAATGGCTTAAAAAGACATAAAACCCAAAATTGATCTATAGAGGAAACACACTCTCTATCAAAACCCCAAATGGCTTTTTTCAGAAATTGACAAGCTGAATCTAAAATTTACAAGGAAATGCAAGAGACCCAGAACAACAACAACAAAAAAAAAAACTGAAAAAAGAAGAAAGGTGGAGAATTTCCACCACCTGATTTTAAAACTTACTAGAAAACTATAGTAAATAATATTGTGTAGAACTTTAATTTTTAAAAATTGAGCAAAGGAATAAATATTTCTTCAAAAAAGATATACAAATGGCCAGTATGCACATGAAAAGAGAATTGTTAGTCATTTGAGAAAAAGATATCAAAACAAAAATGAGATACCACTTCACACCCATTAGAATGACCATAATCAAAATGACAGAAAATTAAAATGTAAGTGAAGATATGGAGAAATTGGACTCCATATACACTGCTAGCGGAAATTTAAAATGTGTGGTCACTTTGAAAAACAGTTGGCTAGTTACACAAAAGATTAAAGTTCCTACATGACCCATTTTGGAAAAGGCAAAACTTTAGGGATAGAAAATGGATCAGTGGTCCCTGAGGTTGGAAATAGAGCAGTTGCCTGCAAAGGGTCTGCAAAAGGAAACCTTAAGGTGATGGAATTTTCACCATAGTAATAGGATGTTAGATACATGACTATGCATTTGTCAAGACACACAGAAGTATATACAAAAAAGACTGAAATTCCCTTTGCACAATTTTTAAAAAAATTAACCAGAATGTCAGATTTCAGGATAAGACTGTAGTCTGACCAAAAATAATCTCATTACATTACAAATATATGACATAACTTCACTGAAGGGGGTAAGAAAAAAAAAAAGGGGGCTGAACTAAATAACTTTAAAACAATGTTTTCACTGGATACTATAAGGCTAAAGACAAGACGATTTGTACTCAACCACTACTGTCTTGTTGGTATATTTGTCCCTCACAGAGCTATGGATTAGCAATTCTGAAACTACTTTACATGTATCTAGTGTTGAATGCATAATTAAATAAATTGTGCATAATGGGACCTAGACTTTCCCTTCCAGAGAAAGTAGTTACAAATAAACAATGAAGAATGGCTACAATAAACCTTATGGTGCTGGGTTAGTTTCAGAAATATAAACATGAATTTATTCTTATTTTGATAAGTATACAGATAGGTAGGTTCAATGATACAGATATTGGTGCATACATGGGTTAACGTATCTACGTGCATTTCCTAGCTCTGTCAGCTAAGGAACTAAAAACTGACATCCAGTAGCAATAAGCACACCTGCCACCCAGATCTCAATGTCTAAATACTTAATTCCCAAAAGAATCAGGGCTCCTTGAAGGAATTACTTATTTTAATATTAGAAATGAGAAAATATAAGGTGAACCTGGTGCACCTTAAACTATGAGAGAATAAGATAGGGAGAAGAGGGGAGTTCCTGAAGCGGTTCATTGGTAAGGAACCCAACTAGTTCCATGAGGACGCGTGTGTGTTCAAGCCCTGGCCTTGCTCAGTGGGATCAAGATCCTGGGTTGCTCTGATCTGCGGTGTAGGTCACAGATGAAGCTCGGAAGTAGCTCTATCCTACATTGCTGTGGCTATGGCATAGGCCGACCGCTATAGCTCCTACTCGATCCCTAGTCTGGAAACTTCCATATGCCACAGGTGTGGCTCCCCCCACCTGCCACCCTCCAAAAAAAAGAAGGAAAAAGAAAGGGCGAAGAGGCAGAGAAGTGAAACAGAAAGAGCTCCCAATAGCCAAAGTTGGGACAATTTCTGAAATACAGTAACTAGGATCGCAGTGAGTTATAAATGCAAAGAATATTATATTTATTCATCCATGCTGATGCTGATATAAATAATTGATTAAAAAACAAATGGGGAGTTGGAACAAATCTTTTTACAGAAGAATTCTAACGAATAGATGCAGAGAGAGCGAGGGTACAGACCAGTACTTCAATAACTGCTCAGGGCAAAGTCCACTGATGGAAGCTAAAACTAGCAAGTAAAACCTTTAAGAGGGACAGAATATTTGCAAAGCTTCAAAGTATCTCCCCCAAAGTATCTGTTAATATTTGTAGTTTTTTTTTTTTTACCATCTGTCCACAAATGTGCTGTTTCTTCTTCCTCCTGACAGTGAGGTTTAATCCCCTTCCCCTCAAGTTTACGTTGGGTTTAGTGACTCGCACATAACAAGAGAAATACAGTAAGTTTACAAAGGAGAAACTTGACAGATACCACCTTAAGCAATATATCATTTTTATAAGACTATCATAATGAATTACCACAAACTCTAGCTTAAGACAACAGAAACATATTTTCTAATAGCTGGGAAGTCAACAGAAATCAGACTGGGCAGGGCCATGCTTCCTCTGAAGGCTCTGGAGAAAGAATCTTTCTTTTCCTCCTCTTGCTTCTGATGTCACTATCAATGCTTAGCACTCCTTGACTTCACTCCAGTCTCTGCCTTTGTCTTCCTGTGGCCTTCTTCCCTGCCTGTCCATGTTTATTTCCAAGTTTCCCTCTTAAAAGTACAGCAGTCTTTGGGGTTAGGGTACAACCTCATATAGTATGATATCATCTAAACTTGATTACATCTGCAAAGACCTCCTTTCCCCAAAGATCACGTTTTCATGTTCCAAGAGGACATGAATTTTGAGACAGCACTCGACCCAGGACAAGTGACCAAGACCAACAGCAAAAGAAAACAGTCACATCAGATGGGTGCCATCTTCCCACTGGTTTCACAAGAGCTGAATGAATGTCTCTGCCAACAGCTCCAGCATCTTAGGGCCGGAGTCTGTTGACTTTTTTCTACGTGAGTAGTGATTTTCCTGATTCTTCATATGCTGACAATGGGTTTTACACTGGATTTTTGAATATCATGTTGTAAGACTTCAGATCTTACTTAAATACTACGGATATTGCTGATATCTTTGTTTTATCAGGTAACCAGTCCCATTTGGTATACGTTTCAAGATTTGGTAGAGATTTCAAAGTTCTGTTTTTAAAAACCTTTACACCATTGGAGTTCCTACTGTGGCTCTGCAGCAATGAACCTGATTAGTATCCATGAAGACACAGGTTCTATCCCTGGCCCCACTCAGTGGGTTAAGTGTCCAGTATTGCGGTGAGCTGTGGTCTGGTTGCAGGTGCAGCTTGGGTCTGACGGATGATGCTGTGGCTGTGGTGGAGGCTGGCAGCTGCAGCTCTTCTCCAGCCCCCGGCCTGGGAACTTCTATATGCCACAGATGTGGCCCTAAAAAGAAAAAGAAAACAAAACAAAGAAACAACCGTTACAGTGCTATTTAGATCCATGCTGTGTGTTTGTCTTTCATTGCTCAGCGTGGGACTTGAGTGGGAGTCTGTACTTTGGTTCCCTACTCAAGGCTGTTGGTATGCTGTTTAAGATCCCATACAGGCATCTACATCTCAGGAGTGATTCCGAGAGTTTATAACAAATTTATATGGATTGCTCGTTCAGTCTCCTTCCTCTCCATGATGCCCTGGTAATTTTCAGCTCACTGGGGCTCCCCTTTCCAGCCTCCACCAGAAAGCTGGGGATCTACTTATCTCAAGCTACCACAAACTTCCTGGTACGGAGAAGAGCTGCAGTAGGATGGAGAGAGATGAAAGCATCAAGGGTTTACTTCACTCTCTTGGAAGCACAGTTTCTCTGATCAAAGAGGAAGTTTCCCCTCTCTTTCAGGGTGAGGCACTAGTGGACCCATCCTACCTCCACTGATGCCACCAGATCTCTTTCCTGCTTGTCAGCCATGGAACTGAGTGCTTCTCCTGGAGCTTTCCCTGTCTAGGCTGACAGCCACTGCTGGGTCTCAGACCACCTCGAATCAAGGCTGGGAAATAGCAGGAGAAAACATGGCAAACTCACTACTGGTCCAATGTCACTAAAATTTTTGGTCTTTTTTGCTTGTATTTACTTTTCAGAGTCCTTGTATCACAACTTGCTACATTTTATCCAAGTTTTATAGTTTATTAAGTAGAAAAACAGGGTGAAATACACTTATTCCTGCCACCTGTATCAAGAACCCCGCCCCATAATGGAAATAACTAGAAATAAGTAACAGAAAGATATTAGGAAAATCTCAACACATTTAGAAATTAAACATCTTCTAAAAAAACAGGGTATATCAAGGGATATTAGAATTTATTTTAAAATAAACGAAAATACAACATATGAAATTTGAGAAAAAAAGCTAAAGCAGTGTTCAGAGTGAATATTATGTCATTGGATATGCATATAAGAACAGAAAATATAAAATTCTATAAACTTAGCTGTGATGGGTAGCAGAATATACCTCCCCAAGGTAGGTCAACTTTGGCATATTGATTACTTTGAACAGTGGGCACTTGAAATACAGAAAGGCAGGAAGAAGACTTTCCCAAACTCCCCTTATCTAAAGACAGATCCTCTAAAAGGAATTCAATTGTCAAAAACCCCCTCCCCAGAAGTTCCGTCACCAAGGAAGACTGACATCTATCACGGGAGAGGAGACTAGAAGTTGACATCACACCCAGAGAACTGTCACAAAATATCATTCATTCCATCACTTCTTCTGAGGGCCCATCCATCTTTTCTAAAGATTGCTTGCTCTCCCCCAAGAAGCCTGCAAACTCCTACCCTTTGCCTACTAAGAAATCTAAGCCACTTCTTTGAGTTACTCATTTTTCCCTAGGAATCTCCCATATACACATATATTAAACAATTCTGTTTTTTTCTCTGTCAATATGTCTTTTATTACAGTGATCTCAGCCAGGACTCAGAAGGGAAGAGGGAAAATTATTTTTCCTTCCCTACGGTTTCTACAGTCATAAATTGGATAAATAAGAAGCATATAAACCCAAAGCAAGGGGAAAGAATGAGATAATAAAGACAAAAGAAGAAATCAATAAAATTTAAAACAGAAGAGAAACAATAGAGAAAATCAATGAAACCAATGTTGTTCTTTGAAAAGATACATAAGCCAACCAACTTGTGTGGATCAAGATTATGACAGAGTAGACATGGTGCAATGTAGTCAGATTCTGGCTATATTCGTATTGTACAGTCTGCAGGATTTCTTACATATTAGCAGAAGGCTGTGAGACATAGACTCAGGGATATCCTCAAAGGTTTGGGCCTAAGCAAGCAGAAAAAAAACATTTGCCATGTAAAACAAAGACTAAAGAACGAGGGCTTTGGAAGGTATATCAATAAGCATTTGTTCTTTTCTGCACGTGACAGAGGAACCCATAAACAATCAAACTGAAACCTATGTAAGCTTATTCACATCTTGTGTAAAACAAATCTGGATATAGATAATCAAACACATTATTAGGAGTACCAAGTTTACAATTTATGCTCTGCTATCCTGGCATGCGTGTTTCATACTCAATGCCAACCTATTATTGTCCAGATGAGACCCAATCCAGCAAACACATGTGAATTCATGCTGGAAAAAAGAAAATCAGGTTCTCATGAAAGGAGTCCTTTCAACTTCTAGTTCTGTCTAAGCAGCCACACTGGAAGACCCATGTAACAGATCCACTTATATCACATCAGTTAGAATTGGCTGCATGACAACCTCTATTGCAAAGAAAAGCAGACAGTGTGTTATCTTACACTGGGCATTGATGTATCCAACTAAAATCAGGGCTCCGGAGGTCACGGTGTAAGACCTTTGTGATGAAGAGGAGATGAAGACCTATACAGAGCTATATGGAAATGAACTATGGCGACGAAGAAAATCATGGAAATTTTGGATAGATACACACAAGGATACAGGGCAAAGCCGTACTCAGAGTAGCATGAGAAATGCCAACCGTTTGCAGCATGTGGAAGGGATGAAGTGATCCAAAACCAGTGCTGTTGAGATCTAGTCTATTCAAAAAGCCAGTCAGATGGACACAAATGTTTTAAAAGAGAAAACTCAGGTGTTACTGAACAGGATAGAAACAAGAAAAAACAGGCCAAAAAATGGTTCAAAGTGGAAGATGAAAGGCAACACAGAAAAATTACCTGAAGAGGATAAGACTCTTCACACAGAAGGCTTATAAACTAAGGTGTGGGGAAGAAGGGAGAGGGTCAGAGAAATCTGTTAAAAAAAAAAAAACACGGTAAATGCTCTCAACAGATTTCTGCAAATCCAGTGTGGATTATAGAACAGCTACTGTACATGGGCCCCATACAAATGGGACAGTGTCACATCTTTAATTATCAGTAATTACCAGTTGATGGTAATGCTGCCAATTATTAGAGATATTTTGCCAAGTAGTTTAGCAAAAGAAAAATCACTATATTTAATTTCTTAAGATGGCATTGGGTTTGAAGATTGATTTTTAGCTACTGAGACAGAAGGGGAAAAATAATGTTTTGGCCATTCTGTTTAAATGGAAACACCATTTCTACATTAATTATTATAGAGTAACAACAACAATCTTCAAAGACTGTGCTTTTATTAATATAACAAGTAAAATGAACAGGAGTTATATGTGTTAGTGGTATTTAATTGGTTCAGTATATTTCTTTTAGTACAGGAGAGAGAAAATTGTCATGTTACTGTTTGTATCAAAAAAGAATTATCTCTTTGAACTAGCTTGTTTCATCATCCATACCAGTGATGAGAGAATGTCTAAGAGGAAATCCGCGTGGAAGTAGGAGAATGTAGGGGTAAACTGGACAATCTTCTTCATGATTACTTCTCACCATTATTTAAATCCACCCACATAACAGCTGTCAAAAAACCTCATTCCTTTCCCATCATTTCATTTTTAAAGATCCTTAACCTATATAAAAAAATCCAAAATATTTTACTTGGTACCATGTAACTTGACTCAGCATTATAGAAATACTTAAGTTTTCATTAATAGCTTCCTTTTCCTTGTATTTAAACTAAGTTGCTGGAGAAATTATTTCTTGTAGATTTAAAAATGATTGAGAATATCAACAAGTGATTCAGAAACTACCGGAATGGTTGTTTGATTTAAACCTATACTATTTCATCGGTTCTAAATGAACCTAGTATTGTAACAGTTTTATAAGAACAGAGACTTTAAAATATAATACTTTCACATCTGCATGGCCTAAAAACTGCCTGGAAGAACCCTGCAACAAAAGTAATTCATCCTGTAGTTATGTGCCACTTTCTGTAAATGAAGAAGTGAGTCTCCATAATATAAACAAAAGGGAAACAAGTAATAAAACTTGAGCAATGTATTAAAAGGGAATCTGCCCTTTAGAGATAATGGATCTATCCTCTACTCCATGCATGAATGCAACTCTCATTAACACTCATGGAAGTTAGGCGTGAGCCTCAAGAAAATATACCTGGTATAACGGATTTCCAGAATGGGTAATGGCATCTAATCTATTCCTGGCGTAGCTGTGTCTTTATGCAGCCAAACAAAAGTACTCCTAAAATTTGGGGTTAGAGATAAGTACTTAAGTAAAGAATTCTCAAGTAATAAACTCTGCGAACACAACAGTAACTGCATTTTTCTTAAAAACTGGTAACTTCTCTTCTGCCAATTTGTGGATTTTAAGAGACTGGTTTCAAAGCAAAGATGCCACCTAATCAATTAACTAAGATAACAAAACCACAATGCCTCACACAGAATTAGTGCTCAGAAAAGTTTACTTGTTTCCCCAATCTCATTTGGGTATTTTGTATTAAAATTTATTATAATAGTAGCTATCAATAGTCCAGAAATATTTTTTTCTCTGAATTCAAAGATTCCTGATTAGAGATTATCTGGTGATATCCTGGTAGCTTAAGACAGCTGTCTGAAACTTTTTTCCGTGGAATTCTAAAAAAATCAGACCATCACAACATTCAAGTAAATGGAATTTTTTATTAAGCAAATTATAAATATAACATACCTAGTTTATTGAAAATAATCATGTTAAATATTAGTATAATGTTCAAAAAAAAAATACCCAAATGTATGGTGGAAACCAGGGCAGTTTTCTTAACCCTTCAGCTAAATATTTTCCATGATTCTGTCAGGGATATAATGTCAGCATTAAACACCAGTGCTTATGTTCAGAAACTTTCCAGAACAGTCTCGCTATACAACTGATCTATGTTCAACCACATGACAGAGAAGAGCTAGTTGTTTTGAAATAAGCTACTTCACAGTTCTTGGTCTTGGTTTTTGATTAAGTAATTAATTACTTCAGTTTACCTAAGGAAGAGTTCTTATCTGTTTCATGCTGATATATTAGGAGTTTTCTCTCATTTCTCCTCCGTAATTTTCTCCTACTGAAATTCTCAGAAGCTTCCCAGTTATATTTCTTGCTTCTTGTTCAGCAATGGACATTGCTCACAGCAGGTGGATTCTCATTACCTCTCTCGCCTTCTCCCGGCCTCCTTTCCCCCTGTCTCCCTCCCTCCTCTCCCCACTTTCACCTCCCCACCCTCTGCTTTCCCTTCCTTCAGCTCTGCAAAGGTGGAAAGTATTTCTCCTCCCTTTCTCCCGTCTAAAAGGGTGGAACAAGTTAATTCGATTGACATTTTCAAGAAGAGTGGGCAAGAAAGAGACAAAATTGACTTAATACTGCCATAAACATCTTCATATTTTCCATGATAATCATTTGTGTAAGCATACTACTGAAATGCTTTGCGAAATATTGAAGCCATGCCTTCTAAGATCTACAATTAGAGAAATGAGGAAGAAATAGAAATTCTGGCCAATAACACAGATCAAACAAGTAGCAAAGGGAGATTAGAAGAATAGAACTAGCATGATTCAAAATTTCTTATATGACTGACACTTTAAATATTAAGTATTATCACCACACATTTAGTAAGTAGCATCCAAAAAGACAAACTCAGAGATTTTACAAATTCCCCAAAGAAACACATGTTGTAAAATGTATATATGTGTGTATATATATGACTCTGAATCTCCTGAACTTTCCACTAGAGCCTTTTCCATATAGAAAAGGCTGCCTCATTAATAAAATGGAATTTTAAGAGCTCCCTAGTGGCTCTGCATGCTGAGGAATTTCTGCATGCTGGAGGGTGCGGCAACAAGAAAAAAAGATAAAATAAAATGGAATTTTATTAACCAACATTCTCTGTCCCCTGAGTAGTTCATCCAAGCTATCAGATTAGAAAGTGATTACCTACCAAACTTGCAGTTGTACATACCCCAAACCACATGACCTGTATACCAGAAAACAGCATCTTCCAATTTTCAAAAGTCTTTGGTGGCCAAATTATTTCACATTTCTTAATGAATGTATATTGTTCTTAATCCCAAATACAACATATTTTCAAGAATATTTTCTTCCACTAAGATTCAGAAGAACACGTTTGTTCCTTATCTCATGTAAAATGAGGAATACTGCCCTCCGACCTCATGCATTTGTTAAAGGATAAAATGTATATAAAATAACCATGCTTGTCGGTGTGGTGTGAGCTATTTTATAATTTTTCTCTTCCATGACCTAAAATAATGTTTTGCACATGATGATTCTAAATAAATATTGAACTTTGACCTCTTAGTTCCAAACACATCTCCAAAGAAGAACTATCATGGAAACTATGACCTATTTTTATATTAAAGCTAAAAGAATCCATTTCTAGTGTTCCACAGACAAGACACTTTAGACAGGTAATTACCATTTTCTTAATTTATAGCTATTAATTTTGCATTTAAAGAGGCAAGGTGCCATAATAACAAAAGTATGAGAAATTCTAAAAAATATTTGTTCATATCCCCCCAAATACTTGCTATAACGTTTATAATTGTTATGAAAGGTTAAATAATTTGTGTTTCAGTCTCCACAGCTGCAAAATTGGAACTAAACATTTACCCCACTGATTTGTTAAGATAAAAAGGTACTGTACCTGTTACATATTACACAGAAAATAAATTATTGTTGCTTTATTATCATCACCATCAGCAGTATTCAAGTCAATACAATAAAGCTAGAAGGAATTACTTCATAATCTAGCATTTATATGCACAATTTACTAAAATGTTTTTTAGATTGTGAACAATACCCGCTAATTGATGGCTACTGAGATAATTACGAAACAAAAAGCACTAATTGCAGGAAACAAAAAAGATTCCCTGTAACACAAAGGTCTCACAATACAGAAAATGTTTGTGATGTTATCTATTACAGTGTATAAGTTCTATTAGCACAACAATATACTTTTTTTTGTCTGAAAAATCTAAATTTGTATACCTAAATTACCAGTTTGTGGCCTTAGAGGCTTAAAACAATGAAAAATGTTTCCGTTTCTCTTTCTTCATTTCCAAAAATTTAAAGTTCATTTGCTATTCCAAGAAAATAAAACCACTTGCTGACTTTCTCTACTTATTTCATTGTTTTCTTCTTTCACTCCTTTCCCCAAACTCAATTTTCTAGTCCCTTTACTTGTCTCAAAAACTCAATCACTCTACAATATAAAATATAAAGATCAGATTCAAATTACAGTATTATTTGTGGAAGAAAGGAAAAGGGTGTTATCTAATGGTCAGTTTAAAGCAAAGTACTAAGTCATCTAACAAGCACTTCCAAATAAAATCTGGCCAACTCATGGATACCCTCCTTGCTGAACTTTCATAGCTGCATCTTTACAAATTCCCTATATATTTCCTCAATACTTAGAGAAAATATATAACTGTCAGATGCAAAACAGAAGCACAAAAAGCACAGAAAATCAGTTACATAACTTATAAAGCACACATTTTGATTTTATCCCCAAATTCTTACTAAGACAGAGGATTGAGTATCAATAATAGATAAAAAGACCCTGAATACTACCTTGTGTAAAGTTCTACCACAACCATCCCCAAGTTATATATGTTCCCTTTTCAACATTCTCCCTTTGTTCTAATAAGAACCCTAGCTATTTCTGCTGAGGAGTCAGATAGGAAAATACTAATCTTTCAGTTCTGGCCCGTATTTACCAGTGTATTACACTTTCATGTTTACTGCATCAAACTCTATTCCAGGCAATACCATAGCCATACGCTCTCCAGTCTTCGATTAGTGTAATGGAATTCCAAATGTGCCTTATAGAATCGCCTTCTAGTCTATTCTAAACCCTCCTTACACTATGCCATGTTTCTTTTCAGGTCTAAATTGCGAACCTTAAATTCAATGGATTAAAGCAATGCTTTTTTTATTTTTAAAAACACATACTGAGAAAAATAAACTAAGGAATAAAGATTGACTCTGTAAATTGGAACAAGTAAAGCTTAAAGCATGAAAGAGAGTGGAATTCCATTAAAATAAGCCTAATTTAAAAGTCAAATTTAAATATATGCAGAAAGCATATGAAATTATGTGTATTTTAGTCATCAAGAGGACACAATATTATTTGCCTCAAAACTTTTAAGTTCTTTAATGAAATAATATAATGTTTAAAATATGGGGAAAACCACTGTAAAAACTGAGTAGTGTTACTATGACAACTGAAAACCATTCAACTAGTCTTAGGCTAAGAAAAGTGAAAATGGATTCTTGCTTCATGAGAAATAATATTAGAGAGGGATATGCAATATACTAGTTACACTTCTGACCTAATAAATATTCCAGTAATACTTAAAAGCACATTTCTGACAGAAACATTATGTTCTGAGTCTTTGCAAATAAGTTTTTCAAAAATAAAGAAAAAAAATAATTCTAATTCTGAAGAAACATGATGTTTCAGGATAAAGATGGTACATCAAAAGAATTTATTTCATTTTTTGCTTCATTTAACATATATTTATTAAACGTCTACTATGTTCCAGCACTGTGGTAGGTAATGCGGATAAAATAATGAACAATACAACATAATCTCTATTATCTTGGAGAGAAAATAAAGTAGGAAAAAAGACACTAACCATTTAATCATAACCATAAGATCTTTGCATATGTTGCTCCTGCTGGTTGTAAGGAAATGGGGAAAAAATTCTTAACATAGAGAATATATGGTGAACTCTAAAACCTGTTTTAAAAAATCCAGTAGGGGCTCAAACACACAGGATTTTGTAGACCAATTACAACTTTGATTTTTAGTATAAAAGCAACAGAAGACTATTGAAGTGCTAATCAGATCAATGAGATATCATATTTTCATCTCAGAGAAAATTAAAATTCAGACTACACTGATCACTTTTGTTGTAGAAACAAACATCAAAAGCTTATCAGCGAACAAGAGGTTTAAATGTGAACGGCACTGGTCAGCTGCAGCTTGCTTCTGCGAGGCTATGCTAACTCCCCAAGATTCTTTCATTTTCAGGTCACACTGAAGGATCAGCTCCTAACTGGCTCATCTCTTCTCATGGCACAGCAAGAAGAGCTCCCAGCAATGTATAATATTCTTAAAGATTCTGCCTAAAAGTGGGACAAGATCTATTTTCCTCCAATTTCGTTGGCTAAGACTAACCGAGTGGACCTAACCTAGAAAGAGGCGTGACTGGCCAGCCACAGAGCAAGGAGCTAGCAAGGGGGACATGTGGCCCTTCATTACAGAAGGAAGAGAAGAGTCAGGAACAGCAGAACTGTCTATAACAGAGGATTTTCTGACTTGCCCATGTTGAAATACACTTTGGTGACTCTACCGAATAAAAGTCTTAAGATCACATTGCAAGGTCACAGCGTTTTTAAACCACCTTGCGTGTTTAGATATGAGGAAACAAGTTACAAGCTGGCAGATTCGTCCTGAATGAATCATTTAGAGGAGGTATTCAGGGATGACTACTCCCAGCTATAATTTGAAGACATATTACAATTTCATAAAATATGTATCCTCCAATAAAAAAGAAAAAAAATACAAAAAAAAAACAAAGTTAAAAAGAATCGTCACTAATAGATTTCAAAGCCTGCATTTGTACCTCATGTGGATTTACTATTTTATTTAGTCTACATAAAACCATTTAATTTTAAAGATTCCATAACCAGAACATTGGGACTTATCTCAAGTTATTTGTGCCCACACACATCAAAAATATACATAGTGCTATCGCATGTAAATAAGCATTAAAACTCAGCCAACCACTTCCTCATAAAATAAATGCAGTTAATTCATAAACATAGTGAGAGTAATGGTCTGGCACTTAAAATATGAATCATATTTTATTGGAGAATTGAGAGTTTAACTTTATAGATATAAATAACCGAAATCTGCATGCTAAGGCAACAACTTATTTACTTTGTACTTTTTAATGATGAGGGAATTTCTACATTCCCACAAATAATTACTCCTAGCCACTAAAAAGTTTGCCTAAGGATGCGGCCTCCAGGAAGTTTCACCAGTCTGTCTAGAAATTTGAATACCTCTGTCTGATCAGAGTTCCCCAAGCACGGGATTTTCAATGTTCCTTAAAAAGTATCTTATTCAAACTAACAAATACTTGTGAAAGTATTAGTCCATGAAAGTTTATTTTCATTAGATACTATGCCCTTTTGAAAATGATCCACGTGTAGTATACTAGCTTTCTATTGCAATGTGACATGTTATTACAAATTTAGCTACTTACAACCGCCTACACTTATCAGCTCACATTTCCTTTGGGTCAAGAATCTAAGTACAGGTTAGCTGGTTATCCTGCTCAGAATCTCACCAGGCCGAAATTAAGGTGTTAGGGAGAACTGCTATCTCATTTTAGGCGCAGGGTCCTCTTCCAAACTCCTGAGTGCTGTCAGAATTCAGTCCCTGAGGCCGTAGAGACTGAAAGTCTCCACTTTCTCACCAGCTGCCAAAAGGAATCCTCTCCGCGCTTAGAGGCCACACCCGGGACCTGGCCCACGCCCCCCCCTCCGCCTCCGCGGCAAGGTCACCACGCGGTAGTTCGCTTTTTCAAGGACAGCAGGAGAATCTGCTGTTAGACACTAACGTCTTCTACGGCCTCAAATGATTACATCGGGCTCACACAGCAAAATCTCCCTATTCGTTAGTTCAGAGTTAACTGATTGGAGGCCTTATTTATATCTGCGGAATCTCGTCCACTACATAGGATCACAAAATCACGGCAGTGATACGCCATCGCACTCACGGGTCCTATCCTCACCCAAAGGAAGGGAATGGAGTCTCCACCCTAAAACGCTGCCTCTTACACAGAGTTACACTTTCTTTTTCACACCGGCCCTGCTGACTCACTCTACAGTCTAAAACGCAGAAATACAAATTCAGTCCCACGCAATTAATTATAAGTGCAATTTGACAATAAGTATTCCCGGAAGATCCTTGAGGGGAGAAAAATCATAATATACTCCATGTTGAGAAGCTTTCTCTAATTAAAAACTCACTTCCTATAAACATATATTTAAATTTAAGATAATTTCATTATAAACAGTGAGCGAACCACAGAGGTCCAAAAGGGACCTAAGGCGGCTTCTCTCATCAGTCCACTCCCACAAACCCCTCCAATCCAGTCTTTTCCTTTCACTTACTCCCTTTCCTCTAGAGGTGATCCCACAACCATTCATTCACACGGATCAGTAAAAACCGTCATCCCAGTTCACTCTGAGTTCCTGAAAATTATGAGCTAGATTTTCAGTAAACAAGCAAACAAAACAGTGAGAGCGTGTGTGAGAGAGAAAAACAGAATATTGGCTTGCCAACCCTAATCTCACCCCAAGCAATGTCAGTCCCAAAATTTGTGTTGTAAACTAAATGCTCAGCAAATTGCAAAATTACATTTATTTTCCTTTGTTTTAAATTCTTAATGTAGCCACATATATATAGCTGAAGTGATGTTTTTCTTTCCTAAAGAGTTTGTAACAAACTGAATATCTGAGGGTGAAAACTGATAAACATTAATGGTGAAGGAAATAATTAACTTTAATATAAGCAGAAAAGTTCTCAGGTTAATAAGGGATAAAAACCTAGACACCACTGGAGATGGCATTTATTACTGGGAAATCATCTAATTTCAGGTTGGTATAAATTACAGAATAAACATTTAATTGTTTATCAAAACTGTTCAAAGGAGAGATGAGTTTTCGGGTCCATTCTGCAGGCAGGCATAAGAAAGTGCTAATTATCCAATTCAGTTAGCACTTGAAAGCTGCCCACTTTGAGATAAGCTACCAGTTTGAGGGGATTGACATTTAATTTTTTCTGTGATGCTTTTTATTGTTTATAAGGTCTTTCACTTTTAATACAATTATCCTATTATGAAATATATGATTCAGATCTGAAAATATGAAGATAAACTGTCATTTCACCGTGTTGAAAAAGATGAACCTAAATAAACAAGGAGAGATTAATTAAAGCATACCTAAAATATAAGAACCTTCTATCTTCCACTCTTGCAAAAATATGAAAAATGGGCGGCAAAATACACTGAAATCTCTATAATGCTTCAATACTAAGAGGAATTCAGCAGAAAGAGGCTTATCTTTCATTTCACCAGAGACATTTGGAAGGTAAAAATAGAAAATGGCTCTCAGCTCTAAGGTGAGCTCTTGCTCTGATCCTTGAGGACTGTATTAGAGAAAAGATTTCACAATATCCCTTCATTCATCAATAAAATGAAGATGTTTAAATATTCATAAATTTAGTAGTAATTCTGAAAATATTTTATCAGCTCTTCCTATAAACCATTTAACATTCTAACATTTAAGAGCAAAAATTAAGATATTACTAAAAATCAGATCATCTCTTTAAACTTTTTTACTTCGCAAATACACTTCAGTAAAATTCATCCTTTTTAGCACCCAGTTCAAGAAACCATAACACACATTTTTGGAACCACCACAACAATCAGGGTCCAGAAAAGTTTATCTTCCCAAAACTTCTTGGGACTATGTGTAATAGTCACAGCACGCCCAGCCCCTGGCGAGTAGTGATATGTTCTCCTTACTATAGCTTTGTCTTTTCCAGGATATCACCTAATGAAATACTCAGCGTGTGGAATGTTGTATTTTGTAAGTACAAACAAGAGTAACTAAAAGAAAAAAAAAAAAAAACTGGAGTTCCCCTGTGGCACAGGGAGTTAAGGACCCAGCACTGTCACTGCAGTGGCTCTGGTTGTGGCTGTGGCGCAGGTTCAGTCCCTGGCCTGGGAACTTCCACACGCCACAGGCATGTCTGAAAACATAAAATAACATAAAGAAGAAGAGCTTAATATAATAATGCAGATCTCATTAAAATAGCTTTGTGGAAATATACTTCGAAGTCGGCCCACAGGCTTGAAAGTGAAGATAAAACCAGTTCTATAATATCTGAGGTCAGAATGAAGGGATTAGAAATAACGCCTGCTTTCACCAGACTAGTGCATGGAAATGCAAAGCTGTCCGCAAATTCACCTCTCAGAAGCATCTATCCTTTAGATATGTTCTACAACCCTGCACTTTAAAACTAGCTATTCCCATTTCCCTCTTTGGAATATGAGGCCACACTATATCCACCTGTTAGTGTCAGTTAATTTGTGAAAGAGCTCCAACAGCTTTGAGCAAAATCTCCTTTCCATTTATTAAGGAATCAGACAACTGCCATATGTTAATTGCTAATCCATTTCTCACTTAGAATAGTGAGACAACACAAAGGCATTATTTATATGGGATATTAAATTATTGCTTTTTTAATATAAGTGGATAATTCCATAAGAGTAAGGACAGGCTTTCCCCTAAGAATTTACCCCTTTTTGTGAACTTATTTTCTCTGGTCCAGATTTTGGAGAAAAAGATATGGACAGAGGGAAAAGGGTCTTTCAAATGACTTTTGATTCATCTTTATAAGTGGACTAAAGATCATGGGTGTAATAATTTATAATAAAAACAACTCCATAAAGACTAGTTTAGGGAAAAAGTACAACTTTATATCAATTGAGAGACAGCCTTGGCAGTTAGCCCTTTTAGATAGCAAAGTGATGGGAGAGACAACACTAAACAGAATTACCACAACTTGCTGGGGCTGTCATATCTAGAAAGTGATAAAGAGGGTCCCATTTCTCCTTTGAATTTATGATGTTTTATTAGTTGTTGGATTGTTTGAATGACCACTTTGAATGTCTAACTATTAGAAAGGTTACAAAGAAAATTTCCAAAGTGTATGACAGAATTAAGGATCCTCATCTATTACAGGAAAAAAAAAATTCAGGAATTGGAGAAAAGGAATCAACATTTCAGTTTATGCTTCCTATTATCTGTCATTTTCTCTTTCTTAATGTAATAATGTAGAACCTCAAAAGCCATCAGATAGTCATCACAGTATTTATACATTGGTAAGAATATACTGATTCACGTACACTTCACCACCCTGGAAGTTTGCAAAACATTAACAATGAAATTTGGTCTTATAAATAATAAAATAGCAAAGTCTTATCTCAAAATACTGTGCTCTGATCATTGCAGATTAAAGAGCTATCACACAAGATTATAAAAGCTAAAATCTGGCCCACAATCTGCAAATCCTTGGGAAATGTCTCTTTTCCAAATAAATCTCAAAATAATATTTCTGTTTTGTTCTTACGCACTGCAAATTCCTGCTACAGCTGGTTCCTTTCTCCACCGAGAGCAATTAGATAATGCATGTGTTTTCCTCTATTGGATATGCTCTTCCACATGCTACTTAAGAAGTCATTGGCCTCGATTAACAACAATAAACATTTATCGAGCCTCAACTGTGTGTCATGTGCTTTATTAGTCACACTTTTACAGGAGTCACTCTAACTCAAAGGCGAACACACCCAGTTAGCTCCCTAATCCCACCCCTCTGAAGCCTGCATCTACCCAGACCCTTGGCGCATATTCATTCATATGAAACAGAAACTGTACTTGCTCAGTTGATCAATTTTGTGCTTCTATACATACGATGTAAAACAGTCAGCACTGCATCTGGGGAGCAGCTGAGGACTAATCTGGATGGTCAGCCAAGGAAAGGTCAGGAGTAGGGACTCTGGGGAGGGTTTATACAGGTAAGAAAGGTAAATCTGGACGGGAATGGAAATATAACAAAGGAGGACTTGATTTGAGTGGCAGAGAGGAAAAAGGCATCGATTCCACGAAAAAGCATGAAGCAGGGTATGTTTAGTTCCTGCCACTCAAATTCTCATTGTCTTTGACTCCAAGGAAACAATGCTTCCTTTTCACTTACCTGGTTTAACTAGCATTTCTCTGTCCTTCCAATGAGAAAATTTGCTCTTGAAGAGGATAATAGCTCCCTTCACTTTAACGTGTAAAATACAAATCTTCAAATTCTACTCCATTTGTCAAGCACTGGAGAAGAGAGACTCAGCTAAAAGATAAGAATGTATTTCTTATGTAAACAGCACACACTGATCCTGACACCTTCAAGTTAGCCTTTGCTGTTCCCTTAAAGAAAAGTGTTGAACCTAACTCTGAGCAAGCTGCTCTCCTTTGGGGAAGAGGAAATATGCAAGCGCCAACGACGCCAGACAAAAATAGGAGGGAGAAAAATTTTAAATGTTTAATTATTCCTCTCTGGTTATTTCAGTTTTATCCCTGACTTATTTTTGGTGTGGGCCCTGTTAAGCCAACTGTGCGTCTCGTCACTGTAGGTTCATAAAGGCAAATCACAGGTGACAGCTAAGCAATGTATCCAGGACCTGCATCCCTTTCTAAGCCCACACTCTGGCCTGCCTGATCTCACTCGGTGCTCTTGGTTCCAAATCTGTGATTCCTTACAGTAACTTTATACTTCCCTCAAACATCGCCTTCTTGCTCTGGTTTGCACATGATAGAGTCTAGCATTTCATTTTTTTAATTACTTAATGAATTTTATTACATTTATAGGCGTACAAAAATCATCACAACCAAATTTTATAGCATTTCTAGCATTTTAGATGCTGGTGATTCTCCACTGTTTTTGGTGATATCTATGGGCAGCAAAATGTTAACTAAGAAGCATGCCTGAATTTCTCAAACCCCACATATTTCATAGGAAGACCTGTCTTCAGGACAGGCTCTTGGCTGTCTCTGGTAAAATAATCTCAGAACCTCCCCACCAAAAGAGGTGCTTTTGTTAAAAGCAGTGTGATGGGCAGACCAAAAATAAATATCTATCTATGTAAGCGGCATTGAAGACTTTCACAATCAAATCTACTCCTAGATTGTGCATTGTCTCTCACTTTTCCTTACTTTGTATCTGTCTTTAGTTATAAACTTTACTGGCTTTCGTACTGTTACATGCCTCTAGGTCTCTGGTCATGCTATCGCCTGTGTTTGGAAGACCTTTGCTCCTCTTCTCTCTCTTTTGAAATGTTATTTATTCTCCAAAATCCGGTTCAAATATAATGTCTTCAGTGACACTTGTGATAATCCACCAGTTAGACTAAATTTTCACTCTGCTTATTTAGACATTCAATTTACGTTTTTATTATGAATTCTCAGTTTTAGAGTTAGTTATGCATATCTGCAGCCATCAGAGGATTAAAAAACAGAGGGAAATGATCTTAATTATTTTTGTGCCCTCTAATTCTCATTGGTGCCCTTGAGCAGCTGGGTTTGTAGCCCTTTCCATAGTTTCTTTCGCAGTTCTCCATTCTTCCCTCTCAATTTACAGTCTGAGCAAATAGAATAATTGTTATGCAAAAACACCGTCAAAACTAGTCTTCAGACCTCACCCTTCCACCAGATTGCAAACAATAAACACAACCCATACGAATATTCTAGAACTGCTTGTAATACTAGTACTTTGATCCTAATAAACAGAAAATATTTGAATTAAATTTGTTGGAAGTACAAGGCTACCTGGTCTCTCTTAAAATATTCTCACTGGCTCACAATCAGTCGTCCTTTTATTTAGATGACAAGTTGTCGAAGACTGAGGTTTTTAAATAACAAATGTTTAAGCGAGATCGTAGAATGAGAGCATGTGTAAGTATAAAAGTAGATTAAATTTGGATACTTTATATAAAATATGGAATTATTTTATATGCATTTCTCAATATCAGAAAGAATTAATCACTACTCATGAGTAAATGTATTATACATCATACACAAAGAAATTACAAAGGTTACTTTTTTTAAACAGCACATTCATAATCAATATAATTAGTTCTGTGACCATATCTATTTGTGTTGTTTCACAAAAGTATGACTAACGGATCACAACCAAATTTGTCAGCTGAATTCCAGCTGCAGAATTCAGGTTTCTCATAACTACTACGAGAGGGAGAAAAAGCACTGTCTCATTTTCAAGCCCTAGATTGAGAGACCACAGTGTCAGCTGGAAAATAATAAACTTTTTAAATGAGTTAATTTTATGTGGAAATCAGTTTGGATAAATATGAAACCAGCGATAATGTATTTTCTGATACATCTCTGATTTTAGCCAAAGCTATAGCACTGTGGTTATAGTTCTACAGAAAGAAAATTTCCTACCTATGTCAGATAATGCATATAGCTGTCTAATCTCACTAGAACAATACATACTGTAGAGTTACAGATTCTCATAAGATACATATTCAGTATAAAGCAAAAAATTATCACATCAGAATTTTAAATTTAAATCTTTTTTTTTTTTTTTACTTTACTGGCATATGTTTCTTCCAAAAGCTGAAATTTATCCTATGGCATAGTTAAAAAAACAACAGTTTCCAGTCATTGTACAATTGGGATTATATTTTAGTTCTGTTTTGTTTTAACTTCTAGATTCAGGTCTAGAATTGAAGACATTAAGGTCTTCAATGAGTGTGCCTACCATAGCTTCCCAGCTAAACTTTCTTCTACTTTTGTACAACAGGATGAGTTTGTTATACTGACCTTCTCAGAGTGCTCAAGAGCCCAACAGAAGTGTCTTTCACTTGCTGAAATCATGCATTAGTCACAGAACCAAAGTCTGTATACACTGTAATGAAAATCAGCATAGTTTAGACCTCCAGATGTTTCTATTAAGTACCAGTCCAAGCAAGCCCTTAGCACTTACGCAAGCATGGCAAGCCACTCAAACCTGTGTGCCTGTTTTACACCAGGTAGGACTTATAACAATTATAGCACAACTCACAGAATTTTTTATAAACATGAAATTAATTAATATTTGAAGAACTCTGGACAAATTGCAAGTGCTTGATAACTGTTCAATGGTTTTTTGGTCCTAGCTTTGCTACTAGATGTACAACATCAAGTAAGTCGTTTACCCTCTTTTGTCTTTTTTTTATAGCCTTTTTTTTTTTTTTAGGGCCACACCCACAGCATATGGAGGGTTTCAGGCTGGGGGTCGAATCTGAGCTGTAGCTGCTGGCCTACTCCAGAGCCACAGCAATGCCAGATCTGAGCCACGTCTGCCACCTACACCACAGCTCATGGCAACGCTGGATCCTTAACCCACTGAGCGAGGCCAGGGATCGAATCTGCAACCTCATGGGCACTAGTCAGATTCGTTTCAGCTACGCCACAAAAGGAACTCCCATGCTCTCTTTTTGTTGAGTAAAGAAAATATAGCTTCCTGAAATACTTATTGGGGTTACTTAAGTGCAAAGTTTTAAAATTTTTGGTAAATTATGTATTAACTTAAAAGGATCCTTCCAATATGAAGTGATCAATCTTAAATGAAATGGAGTAGAGTTAAGGACGTGCCAAAAGTAGGTATAACGGTAAATGGAATCTATGGGAAGAGGAGAGAAAGAGAAGAGGGGGAGAAAAGAAACCAAAACACTGGCTGTTTTTGAGCTGGGAATTCTGCAAACACTAAACAGAATGTGTGACATATAGAGGCCAAAACTATGTTTATAAAACACAGAAACCTGGAAAATTTTATAACTTAGAGCAATTGTTTTATTATTTATTTTTTAAATTTTATCGGAGTATAGTTGTCTTACAATGTTTTATTAGTTTCAGGTGCACAGCAAAGTGAATCAGATACATACATATGTATGTGTGTATATCCACTCTATTTTCCCATATATTATTACAAACTATTGAGTAGACTTCCCTGTGCTGTACAGTAGGTTCTTGTTAATTACAGAGCGTTTCAGAAAATTCAATGTGGTAGGTATTCACTAAATGTTATTATAAATGCATATTTTCAGAACAATCTTACAGTGTGTGAACTTTTATTTCCAGTTTACTAACTGGATCACAAAAGTTAATACAGTTCAAGTAAATTAAGGTCCACAGCACAACAAAAATAATGCTGGAGTTGAGGTTCAAATTGAAATACTTTGCAGACGGAGCCTGCATTCTTTCTAAGACAAACTATGTCTCAGTTCCAACAAATCACGTCATGTCAGTCTGTCTGAGGCAAGGGTGGAAACCTAGGCTGTAACTGCTAACACATCTCACCAAAATCTTTATAAAGAATGTTTCTTTTCCATTAAAAAGCAGTAGGACATATGGTTCAGATGGCCAGATAAAAAAGTGGTAATGGTTTCACCATATCCTAAAGAAGCTGAATTATTAATTGACACTAGAAAAAAGCTGACAATGCAAAAGTGGGAACTGACGATCTCATGTACGTTTGCATAAGGTCTACTGTGTACACTAATTTTTTTGATATATAGCAAATTCTATAGGCCATTGAAGTTTTGCCATGTACAATTTTATCCTTTCACATTGGCGTTAGAACCTAACATTACATTTTTTATCCACTGGTGAGAAGCAAATTTTATCTATTCGCTTTATAGGATATTTTTACATTCCCTACGTTAGCGAATTTAATCTATTCGCTTTATGGGACATTTTCACATTCCCTACATTCCCTAACAGCTGCAATCCACAAAGGTCAAAATTTCAGTAGCTTGGGAGTTCCCATTGTGGCTCAGCGGTAATGAACCCTACTCGTATCTGTGAGGACACGGGTTCCATCCCTGGCCTCCCTTAGTGGGTTAAGGATCTGGCCTTGCCGCGAGCTGTGGTGTAGGTCGCAGACCTGGCCTGGATCCTGCGTTGCTGTGGCCTTAGGCCGGCAATTGGAGCTCCGATTCAACGCCTAGCCTGGGAACCTCCACATGCCGCAAGTGTGGCCCCCCTCTCCCCGCAAAAAAGCAGAAAAATCTCGGTAGTTTACCACAGTAAATATTTCTTTCTTACTTAAAAATCTTTCATGAGTTTTCCCCATCAGTGGGTGGCTCCCTTTCAAGCTGTGATTCAGGGACCTTAACCTTTTCCATACCGTGAATATTCTGTATTTACAACAGGCAGAAGTGCAGAAATAAACTGCACGTGGGAAGCCTTTCAAGCCTGACTCTAAGGTCTGCAGGCTTTGCAGCATGTCTGCTGCACTTGTACACCTCGTAACGTATGCACCTTGCACGTCCCTTCGGGGCTCAGTCGCACAGGGCACATGTCAACTGCATCCATTAAATTATAACTTACTTAGTAAATAATGAACTGTAACCTGCCTTCGCTGATCAAGCTTGCCTCGTTTTCACAAAAACTTTCATGTCCACCAAGCACCTCGTAGGCTAGACGGTAACAGGTCTGCCCGTGCTGTTTTCAGGAACCCGGTCGGAGCTCCGCAGGCTAAGATCCGCCGGGCCTCAGCGCCCTCCAACCGGGCATGCGCGGCTGTCCGCTCCTTGACCTTTTGACGTCAGAGGGCCCCAAACTCCGCCCCCAGAACGCGCCGCCGCCATTGTCGGAGCCTGCGTCTGGGAAGGAGCCTGTAGCTTACTTGCACCTGAGCAGGACGAGGATTACTAAGCCTTTTCTTTCTTTTATTTATTTATTTATTTTTTTTTGTTTATGTTGCTGTTTGGGGCCGCACCCGCAGCATATGGCGGTCCCCGGGCCAGGGGTCCGGTCGGAGCTGCAGCCGCGGGCCTACGCCGCTGCCTCGTGGCGGCTGCTGGTCGGCTGCTGTGCCGAGCCACGAAGGGAACTTTTGCGTATTGCTCGCGGCCAGTCCCGCCTCCTCACGGCGCTGGCACCCCCGACCACCTTGCGTCTTCGTCCTGGACGTGCGTGGCCCCTCTCCTTCAGGAAGGTGGACGTGAGGTGTGTCCTCCGGTCCCCCTGGGAGTGAACGCTTCGTCCGCGGCAGACCTGGGCGGGGCGTCGCAGCGCGGGGCTTGCTGGGCGCTGAGCAGAGGAACCTGGTTGGTGGCAGCGACGCCTCGCCCCAGGGACCACGACGCGAAGGGCCTCCTGCTCTCTGCCCAGATTGGGTGACAGACGAGCTAGTCTGAGACATAGCCTCGCTACCCCGGGACCATTCCAGGTGCAACCTGCCTAAGAAGTTTTTAGGGTTCTTCCAACACAGGTGTGATTTCTGCCACAGGTGAGCCATTAAACAAGTTCATAAAGGTTTGGTATGGTTGGTTTTTACATTTGCTCCTGAGGAATTCCCCCTAAAAGGCAAAATAGATTGAGTGTGATTCAAGAGCCAACGTCACAAATTCAAATGCCATTATATTTACTTAAACTTCATGACCTTGGAAAGTTGCTTTTAACTCTTTTCGACCTAGTTTCCTTATCTAGAAAACCATACTCTCCCAGTATGGTTAAAAGGTTCAACTGGTATAATATATAGAGAGCTCTTAGAAGGGTTCCTGACACATGGTGAGTACTAAATAAATGTTATCGATTATCTTACATTTGCCACTTATAAATCATTAACTTATTATTTTTGCTAAACCAAAACCTCCAGAGTGTCGTGATCATGTCTTACCCGTCTTGGGATCCCAAGCATTCTGTCTGTAGTACCTTAGGAATATTAGGAAAATATTTATTGGATAAAGCAAATAATGTCCTACTTCGTTTTTATAAAGATCTTATATGTTTTGTCATTATATATAAAAGAAAAGAAAATGCATCAGAACAAAATGCATAATGACGTTCCATATTCAGTTGGAAAATGTTAAATTATAATTTTCCCCATTACTTCACACAGTTTAGTACATAAACGTCCACTTAAATGTATAGGGTGGTATTTATGATTGAGTTTTACTCTATGTGCCCTTTGTATTAATGTAAACTCTTGAACGGTGACCAAAAATCATTACAGCTTCATGTCTTTTCAGTGGCCAGAATGAAATGAATTGGTCTCAGTCCAATTCCTAGTGGACAAGTGTCTAAATCAAAAAACACCACCACAATTAGCATTACTTTAGTTAATAGTTTTAACCACTGAGGTCAAGGATAAAATGAATAATAAAATTTGAACTAACCTTGCAATGCAGGTTGTAACTCCTTCCAGAAGAGAGGCTGGATAAGCTTAAAGAGATGTCTTTTATCTGCTAACCAGTTAATCTGCAGAATAAAAGGAAGAAAGGGACACTAAAGAGACCAATGAGGAATTTGTGTAATTTTATGAAACCAAATGTTCTACAATAGTCATCCTTTTCACAAATAGCCTTAAAAAGTTTTCTTCATGAAAAATTAAATTTCTACCAAAACTAACAACAATTTTCAACCTACTATTAATTTGGCAAATAAAGCTGAGAATTTAAATGTATGTATATTTATTTCATTCCTGAGTTGCCATGTGGAAGACTCTGGTAAATTTTCAAAAATGAGAAGAAACACAAATATTTGCTAGGGTCTTTACAGAAAGGTAGAGTAAATGAAATCTCTGGATCCAAAGAAGTTTTATCAAAGCACTTGAAATTACAAAGGCTAAAAGTTTTTCTAGCAGCAAAAAGATAAAGCCTGGATATTAATCCTTTCATAGAGTGATGGGACTTTTATATTTTAAGAGTCCAGATACTTCATTTTTACACATGAGATAATTTAGATGCTGATAAATCGGTTGATTTATCTAGAGTTGCACAGCGATCTCCACTCTTCGTGTTGTACTTAGTATCCATCCTAAAGATTATGCATTATTAACAGTACTTACATATGTGTGCAGGCATGTATGTATGCCTGCGTTTAGCGTTATTCAAAGCACGGAGAAAAACACCAAAGAGCAAAATAGGCAAACTTCCTGCCTTCACGAAATTTTCATTCTAGTGATGAGAGAAAGAAAATAAATAAGAAATATATTTAATAATGCAACAGCAAAAGGGCAAGGAGATCAGCTTGTGAGATGACGTTTACTTTTGTGGAGCTGCTACTGATGGGGCGGCCTAAGCAACGAAACTTATTTTCTTGCGTTCTGGAGGCTGGGAGTCCCAGATGATGGTGGTGGTCGAGTTGGTCTGCAGAGGGCTGTGCGGGAAGGAGCTGTTCTCGGCTCCTTGGCTTGTATGTGGCCATCCGCTCGCTGTGTCTTCACAGCGTCCTCCCTCTGAGCCTGCGAATACATCCCAGTTTCCTCGTCCTGCAGGGATACCGGTCATACTTGGATTAGAGCTCACCCCGACGGCCTCGTATTACTTATTTACCTTGTTAAAGATCCTGTCTCTACAGTCTCCTTGTGAGGCACTAGGGCTTGGGACTTCAGCACGGAACTGCTGAGGGTCTCAGATTTCATCCCGTAGCAAGAGGAGGGGTGTTCGTGGAATTCTAAAGTGTGTAATCAAGTCTGCTTTCAATGAAAGCGTGATGTTTGGGCAATGGCATGAAGGAGATAATTTATAAAACAAGTTCTAGCCTTCTTTGTAGTAACAGTTCATGATAAAAGCCAAAATTGCAATGAATAAAAACCAGTTAAAGGTAACTAAGGTAAGAACCAAGTGGTATCTCACAGGACCTAAGGGAGGGCTTTACCTTGGCTTAGCACGTCCCTGAACTCAGAATCCAGAAAGCCTCCGCTTACCGAGGCAGTGCTCTGTCTCTCCATGGTTTGTTTCTGCCTCTCTCTGCTTGTCCACTGCATTCTCTTTTCCGCAGACCTCTCTCTGCTTGTCAGTCGTGATTGATAAGGCTCTCCGTGGTTTGCGGTTAGTACATACTGCATTTCAGCTGGTTGTAGAGATTTACCAGCCATTCCTGAATGCTAGTTCCAAATTCCCAGGAGAGAAAGACTGATTGGCCCGGGTGACTATGGACAAAGACCTAGGATCATATAGAACAAAAATAGCTGCCTTTTAACAGCAGGGTCCTACTGTGTAGCCCAGGGAATTACATTCAACATCCTCTGATAACCTCTGATAAACCATAATGGAAAAGCACATGTAAAACTATGTCTAACAATCACTTTGTTGTTCAGTAGAAACTGATGCAACACTGGAAATCAACTCTATTGAATAAAATAAAATTTTTAAAAACAGCCATCTTTTTCTGCGGAAGGGCAGGATCCTTCTCTGGAAGATAAGGCTCGTGAGCTAATTAAATGACACCAGCACAGTCTGTCAAACAGTAAACATTTCCTCTTCAGCCATCAGGTATCACATTTTTTATAAACTATTTTAGTTTGTTCTCTTTTTTCCACTTTTGCACTTCCCTCATCAAAACACATGAATTCTTGTCAAGTCACTCTGTACATTTCTTCTCTCGTGTGGAAAGGTAGAAAGACCACAGAGGAAAGAGAGTCATAAAAATTAGGTGAAATCCTGAATTTCATATTACATAGCCCTGTGATCTTGAGCATGCTACTTTATACCTGTCAACAAGAAAAGGAGGTATCAAAGCTCTTAACAACTCTATGGTGTAGTGCTTGTTTATTTAATTCCCCACATACTTACTAAAAAAAAAGTTTTAAGTTTATTTCTTTCTCTCCTTGGGCCAAGCACTCTGATTAAACAGGGTATTCAAGGGAGGAGCGGGCGTGAGGGTGGGGCCTCTGACGCATTATCTGCTCTGGGAGTTACTGCACATTGAGTGTCTGTGCCCTCCCCCACGCACGTGTTGAAATCCTAACTCCCAAGGGATGGAGTAGGAGATGGGAGGTCTTGGGGAGGTGACTGGCTTATGAGGGCAAAGCTCTCTTGAGTGGAATTGGTGCCCTCAGAAAGGAAGCCAGGAAAGCTCCCTCACCCCGTCTGTGCCGTGTCAGGTGAGGTTAACCTGAAAGGACGGCTGTCTGTGAGAAGTGAGCTCTCATCAGACACCAAATCTCTCAGCAGCGTGACCTTGGACTTCCCGGCTTCCGGAACTCTGAGAAATAGTTTCCTGTCTATAAGCCACCTGGTTATGGTATTTTTATTATAGCAGCCCTAACACACTAAGGCAGAGATCGTGACGTGCCTTATTAGCTAATTATTGAATTATTATTCAATTGAATTACAGCTTAAGTCGGAATTTAAAATTCCAAACAGCTTTCGGAAAACTTTTGTCTCCGTGAAGTTTGAGCAAGATCCTCCCATGAAAGTGAAGCAGAGAAAATGGAAATAGAAACTCTAAGTTTCTAGAGGACAGAAACCGAATCTTGCTACCTTAAATACTCAGGATTTCACACCTTTTAAAAAGAACTTAGTAGTGATCTTTTTGCAGTCCATGTACCCGGTTCTCGTATCTTGCATCTCGGTGTAACTCTTAAGGAGGAAAACTTCAGGCTAGATGGATAACAGGGTAATTCCATGAAAGGCTAGTGAGAGAGAGACCAACATGAAGACAGGACTATGAGATAGCCACGAAATAAAAGCATTCCAGTTGTCGCATACTCTTTGTATCACAAAATATTTTAAATCTCAAAAGATGTTCAATCTCTTTTTACGTCTACATGGAATATCCAAAATTTCACATACAGTAATGGTTTTGTTTTACTTCTAATTTCAGCCTCTGACCTCAACATTCATATCTCCCAAATGTAAGCAACCCATGAATAGCTACACAGTTTAGGGTTATTAATTAGAATAAAGTTGGCAGTTTGACTGCAGAGTTCAGCCTGTTTTCTTGTGATTCTTTAATGCGGTTGACTGCCTGCAAACATTTAAATGATTCCCCTGCCACTTGTCTATGTATTTAAGCAAATAGACTATTACAAGAACAAAGACCTACTTGGTTTTTCTAATTTGACAAGCGATAAAAGAAGGCTTTCGCAGCTTTGTTTTATTTCTAAACTCATTTAGCACCAAGTGCATATCTGCCTTGACTTTTTTTGGAACTGGCTCATTATGAAAATGGTCTAATAAGGAGTAGTTGGACCTAGAGTTTTTATCCATCCTTAAATGATCCCAGGCTTATTTCTCCTTTCTTTTGTTTCATAATTATGTTCTCTTGCAGCCTGTTTTGTGGTATCCCCCTCAACATGCTGTCTATTGTACTATGTTTCCTTTGATTGTGAATACCTCATTATATGCAGTAATTTCTATTATAGGTCTACAATATAAACTCATCAACTGGTCTCTAGGTGTCTACTTATCTTAACCCCTTGACAATTTATAATATGGGTGTTTGCTCGGAATCCTACTACTGCGTATTAGAGAAATATAAGTAAATGAGCCATTAAATAAATAAGAATAGAAAGTATAAATGTTTTCTAACTCTGTGGTTGAGCTATGCCCAAGCCAAAGGCTTGTATACAAATGGTTTTTTGGGCATGTGACTTCAGAAAGCAGATGGTAGGGGAGGGCAAGGACAAGGAATGATGGAGAAAAGGAAAGTAATGTAAGATTGTAGAATCTTAAAAACCAATGGTCAGGACACGGTTCGTTTTTTTGTTTGTTTCACTTCTGTGTAGGTGGAGCATTTTGGGTGGTGTCCTGCATTTGTCTTGAATGGGCTCCCAAGTGCGAATGGTTAATTTTCAGAAATGTTGAAAGTTGATTTTCAAACCATTGATGCTTTGAAATTGGCCGTGGTGGTGATATCTGTACAACAGAACTCAACAGACACTCCCCATCAAGACATTTATTTTTATCCCTATGAATACCACTCATGGATACTTCTATCTGTTCTATCAGGGTCCACAGACTACAGTGACATTTTTGTCCATAAATTTTGGTGAAATACAGCTACACCCATTAATTTCTGTATTACCTATGTCTACTTTTGTGCTAAAGCCAGATTTGAGTAGATGAGATCCAGATCATACGCCTGCAAACCCTAAGATATTTACTGTATGACTCTTTACAGAAAACATTTGTTAATTGTTGTGGGGAACTATACCAAATTCATTGGTAAAACAGACCCTGTGGCAAGATTATTCCATTTACGTCTTTGCCTTTGTTTATCAATATGATACGGAGTCTAGGAATCTGCTCTCACTCTCAGCCTCTTCTGAGTCAAGATCATGCATATGTGTCCCAATGCTTGTGTTTTGCTCCCCATATGTAGATACATTTCTTGACTCCCCAAATATATCCAACAGGTGTAGAAAGATTTTAAGCAGCAGCAGATTTTTAAGCTCCCAGACCCTTGTACAACCACACGCTAGAAAAACAGTATAGCAAAATTATCCTTGGAGTTCCCGTCGTGGCTCAGCAGTGAACAAATCTGGCTAGCATTCATGAAGACACAGGTTTGATACCTGGCCTTGCTCAGTGGTTTAACGATCCGGCATTGCTGTGAAGCTGTGGTGTAGGTCACAGACGCAGCTTGGATCCTGCGTTGCTGTGGCTGTGGTGAAGGCTGGCAGCTACAGCTCCGATTGGACCCCTATCCTGGGAATCTCCGTATGCTGTGGGTGTGGCCCTAAAAAGCAAAAGAAAGAAAAAATCCTTTCTGTGGATTTTACCTCTTTTTCCTCTTGTACTATATATATGACTCGCTACTGGCTTAACCGTTTCCGTCTTGGCCTTCAGTTTTGTATGACTCAAGGTTCCCCTTATTCTATCCACTGACTTCAGTATATCTCTGATCTCAGAGAGCCATGGGGCAACCCTGACACTCACACTCTTAAGCCTCTGCACCCCTCCTGTTTCTGGGGCTGTGCTGAGCTCCACTTTCCATCCCATTTCTTAGGCCCATCATCCCACTTCTAAAATAAAATGTGCTTAGCTCATACAGAACTAAAGCAATATGCAAAGCTTTGCCTTGATTCTTGGGCTTTTTGTATATTTCATTACACTCAAAGCATTTTCTAAAATGTTATTGAATTCAATATTTGCATAACTATATTTTTAAAACACAGCTGCTCTTCTCCATATTTAACTGTTTCACTTATTAACTGTTAATACTAATCATAATGGCTGATCAGAGTTTAGTAAAATTTTGAAACATGGGAAAAACCGTTAAAGAATTGGATGCTAAATATAACTCATGCTCTGATTAAAATCCATTATATTTTTTCAAATATAAATTTATAAATATATATAAATTATATAAAGTTTATATAAATTTTTTTGAAATGATCTTGATCCGAAATGCAACCATGAAGACTAAAACTATAAACACACCATGTTTTTACTTCCTTTTCTAAGATTTTAAATATAGGAAACGTGCCACCTTTTTATAATTATCAGGAAAAGAAAAAGAGGTGAGTTTGCTTTCTTTTCATCATCAAAGCACATTTCAGGTGTTGTATTTATCAAGAATCTTACAGTGAGTGAAATCCATCTTAAGTGAAATGCAAATGGACTCAGAGAGGAGAGTTGGATATACTTGGCTGAATTCAGTAGGTCCTCTTTCTCATCCGCTTCCCCCTCCCCCACCCCCAGTTGGCTTTACTCTCAGACTGACTCTATATGTAACAACAAATGATGTCCTATAACAGCTTTAGCTTGCGTAGCACCTGTTAGACACTAAAGAGAAGAAGAGCAACCATCTTTACCAATAGCTCAAGGAAAAGTGCCCAGGGGGACTTTGACTGTCCCAACCAATAGGAAGACATTTGTCTTTTCCTGACTCGATCAATGTGCCTGGAGGAAAATGATATATTGTGATTGGCCAGGGCTGGATCATATGCTCTCACTGTGGCTTTTGAGGAAAAGCCACTTAAAAACCTCAAATAATAATAAATTCTCTTAAAAAAACACATAAACATCAGAGGAAGGGAAAAGAGGGTCAGTGTAGTAACAGGTACTATGTGAAAAGGGTCACGCCAGCGTCCTCTTAACGGCCCACGAGTAGCTGCTTGTTCCTAGTGTAGACATCCCCTCTATAATGAGGACGTGTACTGACGTGAACTAACTAAAAATTAAGTACTATTACCCTTCTCTGAAAGGGTTTGCTTCATTTCCAATGAAAGCAAGATGAATAAGTAGATGAATGAATGAGTGAGTGATGAAACTTGTACTCATCTTCTCTGCCCAGGGTAATTCCTAATTCAAGAACTTCAAGGTCAAACTATTTATGAGTTCTTTTAAGAAGTACAGTCGACTTAGCTGAGATTGAAGTCACCATCTGTCCAGTAAGTTTCTACACTCCTGAAACAGGCCCATTCCCAGAAAAGCTAATGGATTGTTTACCTCTGGGAAATGGTCAGCTTTCAAGAAGAAAGTTCTCAAGAACAGAATGTTAAAAGTTTTTCTTCAAATATCCGTTTAAAGACAAGGGAGTCATAGTCTGATGGCTCTTAGAAACTTGTGAATCTCTGGATTTTGTAAATTGTCTCACATTTCAATGACCTACAATTCCAGTCACAATAGACATTTAACAGTAAAATGTCTGGTTGTTAACTTAATCATCATAGAACATTTAGTCCCTGATTCAGTTGTCCGGTTTTTGCAGTGTGGCTTTGAGCAAGTCATAGGTCACTTCTTATTGTGAAATATCCTCCGTTCTCCCTCCAAATGCTAGTCACTTTACCCTCTCTTTCTTCTCATATTCTCCAGATTCCATACTAAGCCCTCTAGATCGATTATTTGCTTTGTAAACCCAACACTCAATTTTAGTACTTTTTTCATTAATTTGTAATTATGAGTTAATGTGTGTGCATTTTCTCTATTGGATAGAAAATATATTGAGGACATAGGCTCATTAATAATTATATCTCTAATTCCAAGTCCAGTGGAAGACTAGCAATTATTTAGTAAAATGATTTAGTTTATTTCCAAATTTTCGAAGGGAAGTACCTATGTGTGGTGTTTGCAATAAAATCAATTTTGATTTAGGAAGAATAAGAAATCCTCATAAGGATTCTGATTGAGAATTCTTGTTACTTTTTAAGGGCACTAGGGATTACCTGCTGTGATTTCAAGTTCACAGCATAAGAATTTCTTTCCTTGATATGTGAAGAAACCATGTTTCTCTTTCTCTCATTCTCTTTCCCTCTCTCTCTCCCTCTCTCCTTTTCCTTCTCCTCCCTCCCTCTCTCTCCCCCTCTCCATCCCCCTTCCCCTCCCTCTCCCTCCCGTCCTTGCTCTCCAGAAGATAAAGAAAAATAGTATACTTTGTGGATACGGGCAAAAGTGAAGGAAGAGAATGAGATGGTTGTACCTAAATGGACATGTGCACATATTTTACATTTGATGGATGTTTACATATTTTCATTTTGTAGTCAGTCTGTTATTGTGCGAAGTAAAAAGAAAGATACTGTTATCGTAACAAATCAGTAACTGGAAAATTATGCAGCTAAGGAACTAGGACAAGTTCATGAAGCAAGTTAATACATGAGTTGAGCCTATAATAAGGAGAAGGATCGTGACGACAGTGAGGTACCTCAGTCTTCTTTACTTATGATTACATTTGACCAGAAACATCTCCCTTTAGTATCATCTTTTCATTTGGATTAAATAGCGCCCACCCAATAAAGTCTTGGTGAGGAAAAGGAAAGAACGCATGGAAAGCACTGCTCAACAGGAAGTGGTGTTTTGCAGCAATTTCAGCAGCTCTTTCTGACCTTACCGTGCCAACCTGCCTTGTCGAAGAAAACATTTGCTTAGAAAAGACAGAGCAAAAGTGGAAAATAACCATATGTTGAACTTCCTGAGATGTAAGAAGAAAAGCACTAGGAAGAACTTGGTCTGACAATTCATCCTGCAGTCCAGCAAGTTTACTGGTTGAAAATGGATGGATCGCCATGGGAGAAAGTGCTTGTGGCTCAGATTGGTGAAGTAGCATCTGGGTTCGATGGACAGGAAGAGAAGGTATGAAGACCAAATACCATATGCCCATGAGACACTTGAAGACAGGACGCTTGAAAAGTTAGCTAAGACCTGTGCTAGCCAATGCAAGGAAATTTTTTAGCCTCATAAAAATTTTCTGTATCGAAACGCAACTTTTAGGACTAAGACGCTAAAGTACAAATTTTAAGGGGAAAATGCTGGTTTATTTTTCCTATGCAAATTGCTTGATATTTACAGACTTCTAAAACCAAAAAGTTACTGTAGACATTTATATTAGGTGTGAGGAAAAACAGTGTATAAACTAAAAGGTCTGAGTTAGCAATTTAGAAAATTTGTCAGAGCCCTTCCAGGCCCATAAGTGTTAAAACTTTCTATTTCATTTAATATTCAATGAATGTTAACTTTAGATTCATTCTAGTTCTCCTGAATCAACAATTTTTAGGTTTAAAAACAATACAGATATTTTAAGTGTTTCTAGACTTTATTCACATGCTATTCTTGCTCTAACTGGAAAAAAATCTAATACAGAAATAAAGTGATCATCCTAATATTTGCATTTTAATAGCAAGTAAACAAGTTATTTCTCTGAAGTGAGAGGTAAGAAGTAGTTCCTTAAAATGGTCCCTAAAATCAAAGAGTCCCTTAAAAAATCTATATATATATATGTGTGTGTGTGTATATATATATAATTGAAGAGAAACATATTTAGATATTTCTGATATCTATTTTTATTATAGTTATTACTGCTATTATTTGAAAGAAACTGTTGCTATCCACTTCCTTTAATTACTGATAATGTAATGAGTTCTAAGATTAATAATATGAAAATGCTGCTAGTTCAAGCCCAGTAATCACAATAATGCTACCTTGCTCCTTCGGCTTCCCCGTCCCAAACATCCCGTCTTGTGCAATCCAGGCCTTTTGAGCTACAGAAAGAGAAGTTGTGAGAAATGAAGAAAAACTTGCCACAAAAAGCCAAGAAGATACAGATAATAACCCTGAGAGGAAAGGAGGGATTCGGGAGAGAAAAGTCACATGGGCCAGAGTGGCATGAAGAGAAAGGGATATTTTCTGATGTTCGGATGGTGAAGGTAAGGGAAACCCAGAGTGAAAAAGGATTATAACTGTATACTGAGTTTTTATTAGAGGGAGCTTTATCTTTCAGACACTGAAATTCTCCAGAAACCTAGGTCTGGGAATCAAAAGAGATACATTTGGATGGTTCATCTAAGATTTTGAAATAGTCCTAGGATAAAAATCAGAACTGCTAGGGATAGAGACTGATAATATAATCCAGTTTTTGTCTGAATTAGAAAGTCAAAGAAGGAGTTCCCTGGTGACTCATCAGGTTAAGGATCTGGCGTGTCACTGTGGTGACATGGGTTCAATCCCTGGCCCAGGAACTTCTGCATGTTATGGCATGGCCAGAAAATACTTAGTTTTAAAAAGAGAGTCAAAAACCGTTATGAAGATGACAATACAATGAAGTCAAGGGTACAAAGTTGAGAAAAAGATCTATTTAGAAGTAGATGTACAAGCCATAGATCCAAACGAAGTGGCCCTAAAAATGGGTCAACTTCATTGAGGGGAAAAAAAAATAACATTCCCTTTGAAGTATTGTAACAGAATATAATCCTTGCCCGTTTATTGGCATGTATATCCACCATCCTCATATTTGGTGTCTTAAGGAGTTGAAGTCTTTATTCAAGGAAGAGTTCCAAGTTCATGTTGTGTGGATGAGTGAGTGACTTCTTCCCGCCTCTCCATGGTCAATACCAAATCTTTGAAGGGCTTGGTGCTAACGAGGGACTTAGAATTTTAAAAAAATTGTAATTATTTATGTACATTATTTACCAAAATAATTTGGAAACTAGGCCAGAAATAATATTTCACAAAACAAATAGATGCTGAGTCACAATTGGAATGCACTACAGATGTTGAATAGAAATGTAAAGATTACAGGCAGAGAAAACCACCTTTTTAATTTGTCTTCAAGCCTTGTTTTGGGACTTAAAGCTGTCAAGAATAGTATGTCTATACGGGGACTAACTCACTGCCCTAGAATAGGGTAGGCAAACAGTATCCCAGAGGCCAAATCTAGCCCTCTACAGGTTTGGTGTTTTGGGTTTTGCTTTTAAAAAAAAAAAAAAAAAAAAACACTAATGAGAATGGGTATTATTTTTAAGTGATTGTAAAAAATATCAAAAGAAGAATTATATTTGGTGATGTGAAAATTATGTGAAATTTAAATTTCAGGACTCATCGCAAAGTTTTACAGTGACATAGTCACATTTGTTTGTTTACATATTGCCTGTGGTTGCTTTGAAACTAAAAGCCAGAGTGGAGAAGTTGGGGCATAGAGGATGGATCTAAGACCTGTACCACCTAAGATTTTTACTGGCTGGCCCTTTACAGAAGAAGTTTGCCAATCATTGTGTTAGAACAAGGATAGAAAAAAATACAAGATCTCTCTGACTCTTCCAATTTCATAAATGTACATAGAGCCAGGAGAAATGTCTTCAGTCTCATGGACTTTTATTAGTTCCACCTGGGACAGTAGAACAGGACATATAGGCTCAGAAGTGAGTGAAAATGGAAGTGATCTGGGGTAAAGAATTCGTAGGTTCCATGGAAATCCTTTGCTTTTTTAAAAGCTCCCAGATTCTCATTGTTGATAGAGCAAATCAGAGCTGAAGAGAAAAACAAGGATGAGGCTACCAGGAAATTGGATCAACTAAAGAAATTTAAACTGAGGAATGGGGTTAAACCTGATAAACCAGAAGGGATATAAGTTTCTCTGCTTTAGGAAAAAAAGAAAAGAAAAGAAAGCTCCCAGAGGGCTGAAATAGTTTTTCCCTTCTTAATCGGTGGGCTTGCTAGTTACAGGTCAGCACTGGACCTGAGAAAAATCCTTGTGCCTGCATCCAGGACTCAACCGGGATAGAACTGGTTACACACTCTCTCTGGTTTTGGCCAAGAAGAATATCTTTCAGTGTTAAGTATATTAATATTGTTATAAAGCAAGCAGAATTTATTTTTAAACTAATGTTGAGTGACACCCGGAAAGTACAGGAAATAAGTGGTAAATACCCTTCCCCAGCCTGAAGTTAGAAAGGCAGGACCATGATAAATCCAACAAGACTCTGCGTGGCAGTGTCTCTGCAGTTTTTCCAGATAAATTACACAGCACTCGCCAAGCCGTCCTCCTCTGCCGTGAGTAAAGAATGAAAAAGAAAGGGAGTCAGTGTCTGATAGACTGATTGTCAATACAAGGATCCTCTGCAGGTCCCATTTATATAGAGGATTTGTGGAGTTCCCATTGTGGCTCAGCAACAATGAACCTGACTAGTATCCATGAGGACGTGGGTTCGATCACTGGCTTCTCTCATTGGGTTAAGGATCTGGCATTGCCATGATATGTGGTGTAGGTCACAGACTTGGCTTGGATCCTTTGTTGCTGTGTCTGTGGTGTAGGCTGGCAGCTCCAGCTCCAGTTCGACCTCTAGCCTGGGAATTTCCATATACTGCAAGTGCAGACCTAAAAAGTAAAATAAATAAATACATACATAAATACATACATACATACATACATACATAAATGATTTGCCTTTGAGGTCATCTGTGAGGATTGACCAGGGTTAATGTTTTAAAAGAGTAATTTCTTTTCATTATAGTTGATTTACAGTGTTCTGTCGATTCCTGTTGTACAGCAAAGTGACCGAGTTATACATACATGTACATTCTTTTTCTTACGTTATCCTCCATCATGTTCCATTGCAAGTGATTAGGTGTAGTTCCCTGTGCTATACAGTAGGATCTCAAAACTTATCCACTCTAAATGCAGTAGTTTGCATCTATTAACCCCACACTCTCAGTCCATCGCCCTCCTTTCCCGCTCTCTTTGGCAATCACAAGTCTGTTCTCCAAGCCCATGAGTTTGTTTCTTTCTGTAGACAGGTTCGTTTGTGCCATATTTTAGGTTCCACGTGTAAGTGATATCATATGCTATTTGTCTTTCTCAGTCTGACTTACTCAGTATGAGAATTTCTAGTTCCATCCATGTTGCTGTAAATGGCATTATTTTGTTAGTTTTTATGGCTGAGTAGTGTTCCATGGTGTATATATCGCATCTTCTTAATCCATTCCTCTGTCAGTGGACACTCCGTGTCTTGGCTGTCGTGAATAGTGCTGCAGTGAACCAGTGAACTTAAGGGTGCATGTGTCTTTTTGTGTGAAAGTTTTGTCCAGATGTATGCCCAGAAATAGGACTGCTGGATCATATGGTAGTTCTATATTTAGCTTTCTGAGGCACCTCCATACTGCTTTCCGTAGTGGTTGTACCAGTTTATATTCCCACCAACAGTGTAGGAAGGTTCCCACCAACAGTGTAGGAAGAAAAAAATGTAAATTTTTTTTTCTTTCTTTTTTTTTTAGCGCGGCATGTGTGGCCTATGGAAGTTCACAGGCTAGGGGTCGAATCATAGCTACAGCTGCCAGCCTATACCACAGTCATAGCAGTGCAGGCAGGATCCAAGCCCTGTGTGCAAACTACATTCCAGCTCGTGGCAACACCGGATCTTTAACCCACTGAAAGAGACCAGGTTCAAACTCACATCTTCATGAATACTAATCAGGTTTGTAACCTGCTGAGCGACCATGGGAACTCTCTGAAAGAATAAAATTTTTAACTCCTAAATTTCCCAGCTGTTTTTACCTCATTAAATATAGAGTATATAGTCTTTCCCTATTTAGTTTTTCCCTGATCAAGATAATAGAAAAAAAGCAGTAGATGGAGTAAAGAAAGTCCTTTTATGAGATAATAAGATTAACTGTGTAATAAAAGTAATGACAGATTAGAAACTAAAATAGGGAGAAAACCCTGTATTGATTGGGAGATATTGAAAAGGGAGGTATATTGTTTCCTATTGACACTCAGCTATCCTTTGAGGCGTTTTTAGAGTAAGGCACACTCCAAAGCAATATAGCAGAGAAGAAAATTAGAAAAGATAAAATGAACAAAGTCCCATAATTTGGATCTCGAAGGTATCACTGCATTTAGTTTTCTGCATACCTGTTTGACTATGAATTAGATGGGATCAGGCTTTCTAGGATTCATAAAGTTTGTAATATACTTTTATCATGGAGAGTACATATTCAGTAGGTGATTGCTGCATTAGGTTGTTTATTTGGAATGTTCATTCACAAGGTGAATCGGATTCATAACCTGGGTCACTGTACATAGAATTTCACTGCACACTAAAGATTTTTGGTCGACCTGTTTTAGGCATGCCATCTTGGATATCCCTTTGCTTTTATATTTGTCTTTACAAATCATTTTTCTATAGCTCCCCCCCATTTGTAAACATTTAGCCATAAATCCTCGTTTTTGAGATGATACAGTACTGTTCTCTTTTCCAGACGGACAGGAGACTCAATTTTCTCTACTCCTGAGAGTATCTTGAAAGCATATTTCCTTCTTATGCTCTAAAGGATGACAAATACAAGCAATACACAGTGAAACATTTATGTGCATAACTCCGTTTCTAATGTATTATCAAGATATCTGTTAGTACCACTTAAAGAGAAGTTTAAAGCATTGTGTTTCTCTAATCAGACAAAGAGTATGTCACAAAAATCTTTCCAGTGCAAAGGACTAGCACATTTTGGGTGACAGTTTGATGCATTGGTGCAGCAATCTGACAAAATCATCTCCAATCAGCCCTCTCACAGGTGAGGGAATAGTTTTTACTTAGGTGGAATACCTTTTTTAACCTAGAAAATATTGTTTTGAAAAGTGTCTTTGAGAGATATCCGGCTACGGAATCGGAAAGTGGGATAGAAGTGAAGAGCAAACGTACTCAGGAGAATTACTTTTGATGAGTGGCAATTACTTCTCCACTGAAGAGAATCATTTATTATGTCAGAAAAGCAGTAAAACAGGGTCCGTATGCACTCATTCGACTCACAATCTCTTTCTGAGTATCTTCTTGAAAGGCAGTGTAGTAGGTGTTGGGGTGCAAAGATGAGGAAACCACAAGCTAGTAAGAAAAATATGCTGCTTTCTCTCCACTCTGATGCCAGATGTGTTGGAGAGCCACAGTGTGCTCTTGGGGAGGGAAAAAATTATGCTGACCGCGTAACTGAGAAAAACTTCGTACTACATGTGGGTTTACTCTGGGACTTTGAGGTTTGTAACTGCTTGTGATATAGGGTGAATACAGACAAACACTGAGCAAAGTAGAAAAGCTCACAGGCAGTGAGGTATGGAGGAGAGGTGTGAGTGAAACACTAAAGGAAATAATTCCAAAGACACTGTAAAGGGAGTTCCCTGGTGGCTCAGCCGGTTAAAGATCCAGCATTGTCACTGCAGTGGCTCAGGTCACTACTATGACGCAGGTTCAATCCCTGGTCCCAGAACTTCTGCATGCTGCAGGCACGGCCAAAAAAAAAGAAAAAAAAATACACTTTAGAGATTGATTCATAGAGTGTAGATCATAGTGGCATAAGATTCAGTAATAGTCAAGGTTGGAAAGTGTTCATTTGGAGTATCTCCCTGCGAAGTTATGTCCCTAAGTGATACTGGAAATTCAGGATAAAAGTCAAGTTTTCGGGATAAGTAAATCAATTCTGTTTTCAACATGCTATATTTGGGGTGACTACAGGATATTCAGCTGGAAATAACAGCAAGCAGTTTAAAATCCTAGTCTCTAAGCACAGGAAAAGCTTCATTCAATTATTCATTCAATGAGTCAGTCTATGTAGAATACCTATAATATATCTATATACCTATAATATATCAGGCACTGCAGTGGAAGCAAAGTACAAAAATTAATCAACATAACACCACTCTTTAGAGGCTTCCAGTCTAAAGGGGTAGAGTTAGAACTGTAGACATACAGCTACAAATCAATGTGAAACACGGTCTAAGGAAATAGTGTCGTTTACAAAAGGCAGTGGAGGAAAAATGGGGGAGAGGAAAAGCTGGTTTCAGGATTAAGGCAGGGCTAACTCTGGGCTGGGCGGACCCTTTATGGATCTGGTTACATGCTGCTAAGGCCTTGCATAGTGGTGCCACTTCATGGTAATGCTCTCTCACTGAATACGTTTCTGCACTCATCTTTACGTGAACATCTGCACGTGCCACTTACAATGAAAAGTTTTCTCATAAGACTGAAGTAGGTAACAAGATATTGAAGATACATATTATTTCCAGGATGGGGACTTTTTCCCCCTCAAGGGGAAACTTGTACATGCAGCTGTCTATTTGTGATCTCTATTCCATTGCAAACTTAGGATATTCAAAACACATTTGCCGATAAACCGTTCTGCTTCTCACCCTGCATAACCACTTGCTTCTCTCTCAAGATTCCTCATCTCAGTAAATGGCACCTTTGTTCATCTGGTTGCTCAGCCAAAAAGTGTTGGAAGCTGTTTCTCTCCCATCTGCACATCTGAATCGTCTCTCTAATCCTTCCCTAACTCTCAGGGCAGCATTTAGGGTGACTTTTTAAAATCTGATCTACTTATTCTTCAGTTTGGCTTCCCAAACTTTCAGAGTAAATGCCGGAGTCCTCACAATAGTCTGTGGGGCCCTAAAGACGTCTCTGGGCTCCTCTCCTGAGTCACTCCAGGCAGACGCTCACATGTCCCTGCTACTTCTCAGGTAGCAACAGGCATATATCCCCATCTCGGGCCTTTGTACTTGGTGTTTCCTCGGCATCGCATCTTCTCTCCCCAGACACCCACCCCTTTGCTTGCTCTCTCCTCTCAATCAAGACTAAATTTTTGGGTTGGTTTTCAGCAGACAGAACCTACAGCGATCACACTATCTAAAATGCTAATCTTCCCCCCATATACGCATACACAGTGCACTTCCTCTACTTCATCCTTATATTTTTTTTACTTTTTAATATTACCCATTAGAATGTAATTTCTTCATAGAAATTTAGTCCATTTTTTTCACTATTATATCCTCTGTACGTAAAATAGTGCCAGAAACAGGAGGTGATCAATAAATATACCAAATTAATACTTTAAGGCTGAGTGGATTATACCCCTTGAATAATTGCTAAATAATATTCCTTTACTAGAAAGGAAAAAGGAGGGGGGGGAGGAGAGAGAGAGGGAGGGAAGATGGGAAGGTGGACAGAAAGGTAGGAAG
>PVHT020000886.1:26982573-27032630 GCA_004024745.2 Catagonus wagneri | reverse complement strand
CCACAGCTGCCGCCTGCGCCACAGCTGCCGCCTGCGCCACAGCTGCCGCCTGCGCCACAGCTGCCGCCTGCGCCACAGCTGTGGCAATGCCAGATTCCTGATGCACTGCACCACAGCTGCAGCCTGCACCACAGCTGCAGCCTGCACCACAGCTGTGGCAATGCCAGATTCCTGATGCACTGCACCACAGCTGCAGGCTGCACCACAGCTGTGGCAATGCCAGATTCCTGATGCACTGCACCACAGCTGCCGCCTGCGCCACAGCTGCCGCCTGCGCCACAGCTGCCGCCTGCGCCACAGCTGCCGCCTGCGCCACAGCTGTGGCAATGCCAGATTCCTGATGCACTGCACCACAGCTGCCGCCTGCACCACAGCTGCAGCCTGCACCACAGCTGTGGCAATGCCAGATTCCTGATGCACTGCACCACAGCTGCAGCCTGCACCACAGCTGCCGCCTGCGCCACAGCTGCCGCCTGCGCCACAGCTGTGGCAATGCCAGATTCCTGATGCACTGCACCACAGCTGCAGCCTGCACCACAGCTGCCGCCTGCACCACAGCTGTGGCAATGCCAGATTCCTGATGCACTGCACCACAGCTGCAGCCTGCACCACAGCTGCAGCCTGTGCCACAGCAGTGGCAATGCCAGATTCCTGATGCACTGCACCACAGCTGCAGCCTGCACCACAGCTGCAGCCTGCGCCACAGCTGTGGCAATGCCAGATTCCTGATGCACTGCACCACAGCGGGAACTCCTTGTTATTTTTAATTAAAAAGTATAACATTATTTTACAAAATGACACTTACAAACCAATTTCCAGATCCCTAACAGCAAGCTCAACAGTGGTTGTTACTTAGATGATTCATGTCCAACTATACACTTAAGAAGAATATAAATTTTTGTTATTCAGATATGGAAAATATCAATTAATGAAGAGATTGCCAACATTTAACATGCAAGTTCTTAGAATTCTAGAGGCACAAGAATTCAAATATTGGTAAAGCTTAATAAGTCCCTTAAGTCTAAAGCTAAACTCCGAGGACTTCAGATTAAAAAACTTTCAAGTTATTTTCAAAGGTATTCTTAATTACTGTTTTTAAATTCCTAAGTTCTATCACAAGTGCCCTATTATGAAATGTCTTTCATTTGATTTTCTTAAGAAATGTGAGAAACTGAAAAGAAACTAACCCAAAGGTTAATCTTCTCTCTTAATCCCTTGTCATAATTAGGTCATAGGGAACTCAGAAGAGGCTCAAAAATAAATAAGCTGTTCTGTGCATGTCATAGTTTACTTAGTCCAAGAAAACATAGATGTTCATTTACCAACAAAGTATTGATTCCACTTACATATTAATTATTTTTGTTTTTTTCTTAAATATTACGTGTAAGATTTTTTGAACATATGAACTAGCATATGACTAACATATGACCAACCATATACTAAAACTTGTTTTTCATTTCTACTTCAGAAAATTTCACTATCCTAAAATGGTGTCACCTTTCTTTTGAAATACTGGGTTTTATGAAAAAAATCACTTGTTGCAGGATTCTTAAGATAGTACACTAATAATTAATATTAGCTGCTATTATTGCAGATATAAAATTATTAATGGCTAAATAAAAAATATTAATGAAAATCCCCCATTATGTTTAAGAGAAATTTGTTAACATTTATTAATTAGAAGGCCATACATTTATTTTTCTCAAAAAACAAAATAGTTTGAGAACAGTTAACCATATCCCACAATGTATTAAAATGTCCTTTACATAAGTGTAAAATATATCACAGTAATCGAGTTAAAATCAAGTATAAAATCATTTTTGAAAGTATAATAACAAATTTAAGCTATGATCTGTTTAGTTAGTAAATTATTATGAAATAGTTAGATGCCAGATTTGTTCAGATTTGAATTTTAGGCCTTTACCCTTAAAAAGCCAATATTCCCTCATCTTATACCCATCACTGAAAATTGCAGACAGGTCCCTGAAATGGGAAATATGACCTCTTCTCTTTTTTAGTAGTCGTTAAAAATGAAACATACCTGTACAGCATTTCGGATCTGAGCTTTAGACATCACTATGAGTTACATTTTCTGAATTCTGACCTTTTCCATAATTCGGCACTTACTTATTTCAAGGTTAGTATGAAATTTCACATTGGTGTGCAAATGGTTTTTATTTCTGGTCTAGATCTTAAACTGTGCACTATAGGTGTATGCTAGAAATGACTTAGCAAAGCAAATAATGTTGAGACTTCCAGATTCCCAGATTTTAATTGCTAGATTGAAGAATAACTAATAAACACTAAAAAAATTAAAGAAGATCCAAGAAATATATTACCCATATTCATCATGATTAAATATGGTTTATGGTTTATGCTTTATGTAACTCATATCTGAGTTGCCTGGGGCTTGCAGTCTGCTTTGTTTTACAGTCGGCAAGGCAAAGAAAGAAATGACATTTCATTTGGCTGAAGCCGCCACTCAACACTTAGGAAAAAAATATTTCCTTGGGTTTTAACTTTACACAGATAAAAGAGAATAAGCTTTGGAATTGACGGAGCTTTTTTACCAGTCTTGCTCCTGCCCCTTGTTAGCTTTTGGAAATTAAACAATTTCTTACTTGCCCATATAGGAACTGGCAGGGATGCGGAAATTTCTCCCACTTGGGTTCTTGTGACTGGACTGATAATAAAATTGACACAGATCAGTAGGAGAAAAATAAATAAATGTCAATCCGTGGAGACAGAGGACCCATAGAAATGGGACCAAAAATTGACCGAAGCAGCTAGCTTTTATACTTTTTAAAATGATAAATTTGTGAGGATTTGTCAGGTCAAAGAACCTTGGATTTGGGGTGCTGAGTCAGTGAGGGACCTGTACAGTTTGGGCCTGGGTAGTAAAGGAGTACCAAGATTTGCTGACTCAGGCTTTCGAGCTCTGAACTCCCTGCCTTTGCTGACAGGGGTGTCTTTCTACCTCCAGATGAGAGCGCGCAAACTTTCGCCTGAGAGATTTCCTTGCTGCTCTCGGGGAGACAGAGGACCGGCATAGTTTCCTTCCTGCACTGGCTACTTCTGACGCAACTTAAATTCAAGTAATTAATATGCAATTGTGGCACACGTCTGGGCCACCTGTCCTGAGCCCTGTGGGATATGAATATATATTTAAAACTCGTGTCCCTTAGTGGACATTCAGTAGGTGGTAGATCTCCCTCAATGGCCCGATCCTCCACCTGCAAGTATTCCTTCCAGGCTTCAAAAAAGTTAACAGAAAACAATGTCAGCCAAATCTGAAGTGTGTGTAAAAGGACTAGAACTAAAATTTGTGAAATGCTCTGCTTCTTGGAATCAAATCCCACAACGAAAGATCCCCATCTAGCTCATACCCAAGTGTTCTGATGACTTGCTCAAGAGTTGCTTTCACGGCAAGCCCTGCCAGGTCTTGTCTTGGATGGGGCTCTCACTTAGGCACTCAAGACACTTCGCCCGGAGCACGTTTCACTCTTGGATGAAGAAAGCTCTGTGTCTACTCAAAACATTGCTAGATCCTTTTCTTTGCTCTTTCTAAAGCAATTGCTCATGAAAACTAGAAAATGTGGTGCATGGGTGTTTCTCCTTTGCAGCCTCTCCATCACAAATGACAGTCCGTGCCTTCTCTTTCAAAGGAAATTCTTACTTTCCTCAGTGCTCTGTGAGTGCAGGCTTTGAGGTACATGTGAATGTATTATTTCTCCCCTGGGCTTTGTATCCTGTTTGAAGTTCATTTTCCAGATTGAGGATCCATACACAAGAACTCCAGTACTTCAGGGAGGTATCGTGACTGCACTCATTGAAGTTCTGTAAGATAGGTGGTATTGCCAGATCTGACTCGCTGAGATTCCGCTGAAAGGTCAGCTCCACCATTAGTCTCCCTCATCAGCTTACCCCTCCTTGGAGCTCCAAGTGCAGTTTATAACACTTTGAGTTCATATCATACTTGGACTCATAGTTTTGTATGTACATGGCTTTATTTTTTAAAAGCACCTGGGAAGAGCATGAGGAAGAAAAAAGAGCATGGACTTTGGATATCACACAAACTCAGGCTGGAACTCCAGCCTTGCAATTACAGGCTAAAAATTACCTTAGTCCTGGCTTGATTGCTTATCTGCTTTTTGATACTTAATCTCTCTGTGGCCCAGTCTTCTCATCTATAAAATGCAGACAGCAATGGTGTTTACTTAATATGCAAGTATTTTGATGAATAAATCATATATGTTTCATGTTAAGTGTTTAAACAGTTACTGGTACATGGTAAGTGCATTAAAATACTAACTTTTATAATATATTGTAAAATTTTCATTATTATCAGACTATCTAAAGTTTAACTTTCACAATATGAGTAATCATACTTTCCTTTCAGGGATGTTGTATGAGGTAAATGTGGTGTTTTATGAAAAGAGTGCCTAGAATATTTTCTGGCAACTAATATGTATTTTATAAACATTGGTCTATCTTTTCCCTCGAACTCTAATTAAAATTTAATTTTCTTCAGTACAGAATGTTTTACTCATTTTTTGAAACTGTAAAATCTTTCTGTACATAATTGATTCTCAATAAGTGTTTGTCAAATTAAATTCAATAAAATAGAATTGAATTGATGAGCATTCTGCCAAATAAATTTTTGTTGTTGGGTCTAGATTTTATCAGCAATCGCCTGCAGTTTATCATTTCTGATTTTGGGAATTTACAGATCCTGACAAATAATGCAAACATTTACTATTCCCTTGTAACTAATTTGAAGATCCCCCCTTTCACCAGACACCTATCTTATTCTTAAATCTAAAGAAATAATCTTATTCTTAAAATTATCTTATTCTCAAATCTAAAGAAATAATTACTGAAATTCATAGAGAATTTATTTTTTATTTTTTTATTTTTTTAGTCTTTTTGTAGGGCTGCACCTGTGACATATAGAGGTTCCCAGTCTACTGTGGGTCTAATCGGAAATGTTGCTGCTGGTCTACACCACAGCCACAGCAACACCAGATTTAAGCTGTGTCTGCAACCTACACCACAGCTCATGGCAACGGCAGAGTCTTAACCCACTTGAGTGAGGCCAGAGATCGAACCTGCCACCTCATGGTTAATAGTCAGATTTGTTTCTGCTGCGCCAGGGTGGGAACTCCTCATAGAGAATTTAAATGAAAAATATGCTGTATATGCTACATCAAAAATCCAGAAATGCCTATAGGAAAAATGAAAAGTCTTTTCCTGTCAAGTGAAGAAACTTTAACCCATTTAACAAACAATTGTTGAATGCCTAGTATGTTTATTTCAGCGATAGACATTACAAGCAACAAAGACATTTAAGAAATGATTATATATATATGTGTGTGTGTGTGTGTATGTGTCTTTTATCTTTTTAGGTCTTTTGTCTTTTTAGGAACCTGAAGTATATGGAGGTTCCCAGGCTAGGGGTCCAGTTGGAGCTGTAGCTGCTGACCTATGATGCCACAGCCACAGCAATACCAGATCCCAGCTGTGTCTGCGACCTACACCACAGCTCATGGCAATGCCAGATCCTTAACCCACTGAGCAAGGCCAGGGATCAAACCTGCATCCTCATGGTTACTAGTCAGGTTTGTTACCGCTGAGCCACAACGGGAACTCCATCCTGTCACTTTTTAAAATCTTGAAAAGCCAAGATTTTTTGAAAATAAATACACAAGTTATTAGACACATCTATATTTTTTCTTTGTATAATTATGTCATGCACCTGTCATGTTTGATTGACATTGGTTGTAGTTAGAAATGATTAAATAAACAAATGCATTTTGCAACTGGATCAGTAATATATTGGCCTTATATTAAATAACATTAGATATGGTATAGTTATGGACACATTTCCTGGTACTGCGCACAATTACATTACGTCCCAGGTTTGTTCATTTTTGGTAAATAAAAATCAGTATCATACGCTTTGACCATACTGCTCAAAGTGTGGTTTAGGAGGTCCGTAGAGCGCTCTGTCGGGTGATACCTGACAACTCTGCAGGATAAACAGTGCATATATTCCTATAGTCTAAATTTTAGGGAGACTTTAAAAAGGGGATTTAAAGCAAGCACAGCGATGAACAAATGGTTGACATGCAGAGTCTAGAGCCCAAGAGCAACAGTGTATTTTCTTTGGACAGTCATTAACTTGTGAACTTGGGCATATTTCTTAACCTCTGTGTGCCTCAATTTTCCTCATCTATAATGTGGGGATAATCATTAATATGATCTTATAATTAGTATAGCATTGAATATGATTATTAATTGAGCTAATGCGCATAAGCCACTTACAGGTGCAGGCCTAACGCCAGAGTTAGATTTACTATGAAGCTGTAAACCTTAGCGCTGGGATATTCCCTTTGAATGCTCACTTTAAGCCTTGGGAGGCACCCTTGCAATGTTTTCATGAGCTCACATCTTTTTATAAATACGCAAAAATAAAACATCCATAATCATGTAACACAGATGTCTCTACATTCTGATACCTCTTCTTCAGCTTTATTTCACGTCAAATGCTTTGGAGTGGCCCTGAGCATTCAACTACAGGTGACCTAGGTTGGGGAGTTGTTGAGTTTAGGTTTAGTAGAAAAATGTGCCGAGTTCCTGTTGTGGCTCAGTGGAAACGAATCTGACCAGCATCCAGGAGGACACAGGTTCGATCCCTGGCCTCACTCAGTGGGTTAAGGATCCAGCATTGCCATGAGCTGTGGTGTAGGTTGCAGACGTGGCTCAGATCTGATGTTTCTGTGGTGTAGGCCAGTGGCTACAGCTATGATTCAACCCCTAGTCTGGGAAGCTCCGTATGCCGCAGGTGTGGCCCTTAAAAAAAAAGAGAAAAATGCGCATGTATAGTTAAGGTACAACTGAGTATCCTGGTGAAGGAACGCGGCCCAGGATCACCCCAGCTCACTGTGTCGATTTGCTCAGTGTCCAGAGGTGAAGGTAAGGACGAGTGGAGGGTCTTGTCCTGCAGCATCTGGCCTGGAAATATGTGGCTGGTTGAGAAGACACAAGCTTTGAAATGTGTGCAACCAGAAGCTAGTCTCTAGAAAATTCATCTCAGTCCTGTAGCTTACACATGAAGTAAAGTTCATAAAGATTTCCCCAAATTTGGAAACAGTCTGAAAACTGTATATAACATTACAAAAAATGAGTTGTTTCCTGAAAGAAGATTTTGTAATGTCAATATTATTAAAGAATAATAACCAATAAGTTATGCTAGAAGGAAGACTAAATTATCTTTCTATTCTCTCTATAGAAAATGGTATTTTACGATTATTGCCATAAAAAGACAATCAAAGGTCATGGAGACAAACGGAAAAGAAAGAAAAAGTAGTTTAAAGGTAAGTTATGCATTAAATTGATAATTTTCTCTGGATATTTATGATCCTTGTGATGTTTGCTGTGATTTCCCATTCTAAATAAATGTTCACTTACGTACCTAATTTTATATACATAATTTTATATTCATTTTCTTAATGAGCTAACAAAATTTTTAAGCTTCAGAACCCATAAAATCTGGATAGAGTTCATATTAAGTATTAGCCAATAAAACCACAGAGCCATTAAAAATGTGTATATGAATATATATAAATATAAATACATGCATACATATATGAATGTTAAAAATGCCCAATTTTTAAATGTAACTCTGAGAGTCCAAAGAAATTTATAACACAAAGAAGTCGAACTCTACCATAACCATGTGTAATTTTTTGTTTTTTTGGCCATACCCTCAGCATACAGAAGTTCCCAGGTCGGGAATCGAAGCCATAGCAGCGACCAGAGCCACAGAAGAAACAACAGCAGATCCTTACTCCACTGAGCCACCAGGGAACTCTACCATGTATAATTTTGAGGTCCACTGTTTCATTGAAACCATCAGCAAGCATTTCCTGAGCTCCCAGTCAGCGTTGACTGGAATACAAATTCAACACTTGACTGTCTCCGTCTTCAAGGAGCAGAACATCTAGAGACACAGAGCTGCTGTAAGACAAATGAATAAAAATGAGGGAAAGAGGGAGGAAGGAAGGAAATGAGGGCGGTAGGAGGGAGATAGAAAGGAAGTGTGGTAACAGTTCTACTTCATTTCATTTACTTGAGACCTTGGATTTTGTGATACCTCTTGCTCTTTTCTGAGAGCGGTCCTCGTGTCATCCCCGAGATAAATTAATCAAGAACAGAAAGCAAGAGACGCTCTGTGGTCCCAAGTAATTAGAATGCAAAATATTTCCAAGTATGAAGTCAGAAGTGTGTTTCAGCAATGATGTGTGACAAGCAAAACAATGGTTCAGGAAAAAACAGTGAAATGAGAAAAATGAACATAGATGTTTTCCCTTTTATGTGATTGATGTTATCCTAGAAATTCAAAATTCAGTTTTCATAAAATCACTGAAAGCTATTTTTCAACATAATATTGAAAATCCCCTTTTAAATTAAAGATTCGTTTTAATTATTTTTAAGGAAGCTGAGAAATAGCTAAGTGACAAAAGTAGGAAATCAGCCTGAAAACATGGAACCAGAGTTGGTAAATTGTATCAGTGGAAAAGCTTTGGTGAATTAACGTAAAGAAGTAAAGAGAATAGCAGAGGAATCAGTTGTAAGGTCTTACCGGGCCCCTCATCACTGAGTCAAAATCTTTGATGCATCTTCCTTTTATATTTCCATAAAAGTCTTAATTTTATACCGTTAACACCGGTCCATCAGATGCACAGTGGTTTCCCATGACAGGGACAGGCACAGATCTCCTGTTACCTCTTGTGATTAAAATTGTAGATTTTGTGTTAAAAGTTTGTTGTATGCCTGCATGTTTGTGTGTCTGCAGTTTATAAAGGCCTTTATTTTTTTTATTACGTAAGTGCGAAATACTTTTATATTTCCAAAGAATTTTAATAATTACATTGTGAGCTACTTAAAGGAACTCTGATCTAATTGGCTTATAGAGATAAAAAAATGAATATATAAATTAAACACTCCTAAAATTTCTAGAGAGTAAGAAAATTTGACTTATTTTTAAAATATGCTACACTTTAAAAAAGTATTTTTACAGAAACAATTAGAAATGTCTTAAGAATTCAAATGTATATACTTAAGGCATACTTAAATTATACAAATTTTATAAATTTAAGGTCACTCTCTGGCAGACAAAGCCATTTAATAATTTTTGTTTAAATAGAACACTTTCGCCTTTCCTCTGACATAACTTTCAAGTTTTCTCTATTTTAAGTATAATACAAGCATAGATTTTATTCAATTTGGTTTTACTTTCCCTAATTGAACTTTACATTTTTTAGAATCAAATAAGCTAATTTTTACTCCTACCTAATGTTTTAGATTATTAAATGTAAATTTATATTCTTTGAAATTGAATAGTTGTTCTGAAACATTTAATTTCAAAAGTGACTTGGAAACCCTGGTGACCAGCAGTTAAGAATCTGGTGTTTTAAATGCTTTAGTGTCACTTTAATTAAATGTTTAACCAACTGCTGTTTCCTAGGTACCTATGATCCCTTTTAAACTAAATGTCCAAATCTCTCCTAAAAACTGGTTTGAATTACCTTTCAAAAATCATATCTTAAATGCAGAAAAATAAGATAAAACTTTCAGGATGTTTTTACATCTAAACTCTCTAAACTCTCAGACAAGGCATTCCCCTCGTTGTGAAGCCGAAACGAAGCAGACTAGGGACCATGAGGTTGAGGGTTCGATCCCTGGCTTCGCTCAGTGGGTTAAGGATCTGGCGTTGCCGTGAACTGTGGTGAAGGTCACAGATGCGGCTCGGATCTGATGCTGGTGTAGGCCGTCAGCCGTAGCTCCGATTGGACCCCTAGCCTGGAAGCCTCCATATGCTGTGGGTATGGACCCTAAAAAGCAAAAAAAAAATACAAATTAAAAAAAATAATAATCTGGAATTCCCGTCGTGGCTCAGTGGTTAACAAATATGACTAGGAACCAGGAGGTTGCGGGTTCCATCTCTAGCCTTGCTCATTGGGTTAACAGTCCAGTGTTGCCCTAAGCTGTGGTGTAGGTTGCAGACGCGGCTCGGATCCCGCGTTGCTGTGGCTGTGGCGAAGGCCGGCGGTTACAGCTCCTGTTAGACCCATAGCCTGGGAACCTCCATATGCCGTGAGTGCGGCTCTAGATAAAGGCAAAAAGACTAAATAAATAAATAAATAAACTATCAGACTATATCAGAGGGTCTCTGGAAAAATCACAAAGATTTATTGTTTCACTTCCTAAAAAGAGATGCTAAAATTATCTAATTAGGTTTGATAGGTTTCATAGGCAGACTTGCCAAATCAGAAGAAACACTCAGCCTCCCTTAGATTATATTGCTGTTGGTAAAATATTATTAATATAAATATTCCAGAAAGTTCACAATTTATGGGAAGTCTTTGGCTATTTGTTAACGCCTTTGCTTTCAATAATATGTTTTAACCTCAGGGAACACACGCATCAAAACTCTTATGAAATAGTTTTTCTAACTTTTTCAGCATCTTCAGTCTTCTCGTAGAGCTTTAATAATACTAGTCAGTACCAATCTAGTGTCAGCATTCATGGTGTCAGTTATTATTTCAGCTGTTCACAGATCACCACCTTCTAGGCCAGTGATTCTCAAGCAGTGATGCATGTCAGACCAACCTGAGTAGATCTTACTCTAGAGTTAACTTGATATGTAGGTTGTTTTATGATACATAGGTTTCAGGGTCATTCTATGCCTTATCTCAAGGTTCTTTTCCTTCCAAAAAAAAGGTCCAGTTGTTCCCTCGTGGCACAGCAGTTTAAGGACCAAACATTGTCGCTGTAGCATCTTGGTCACGGCTGTGGCTCAGTTCAGTCTCTGGCTCAGGAACTTTCACATGCCACGTCACAGCCAAAAAAAAAAAAAAGGAAAGGAATAAAAATTTAAAAGGCCATCCATTTTTAAATAATCAGATAAATCGTTACCAACTTCTTTAAAAACATGAAAGATCAGCCTCCGTCAACAAAGGACAGCCTCAAAGACTTATGGAAAGGACTGCTCTAGGCACGTGACACTATGGACACTTCAAGGAACAGAATGTTGGATTCACGCCTGTAACCTGACTTTGTTTAGACTGTGCCAGTGGACTAAGTTAGGATTCCTAGGACTGTTTTCATTAGAGAAGCAGATGGCTTCAGTATCCAACAGAGCAAGAATTGATTACATAGGCCTGAATGAACTAACGAGGGAAATTTTTTTTTTTTTTTTTTTGCCTTTTGTCATTTTAGAGCCTCACACACAGCATGTGGAGGTTCCCAGGCTAGGGGTCTAACAGGAGCTGTAGCTGCCGGCCTTCGCCAAAGCCACAGCAATGCGGGATCCGAGCTGCGTCTGCAACCTACACCACAGCTCACGGCAACGCCGGATCCCTAACCCACTGAGCAAGGCCAGGGATCGAACCAGCAACCTCATGGTTCCTAGTCGGATTCGTTAACCACTGCGCCATGACGGGAACTCCAAATGAGGGAAATTTTAATGCAGTTTTTTTGTTTGTTTGTTTTGTTTTTAGGGAGTGGAATATTATTAATACCGTTTTAACATTCTATTTCCAGAATATATAAGAAAGTGCTTTCTCTTTAAGCTATCTGAAACACAGAACAATTGAGTAAACTCTGCTTTTGTAAATTGAATTAGTTTAAATGATACCTAATTCTCACTGATTATCAAATTCAGAAACTCTTAATATTTCTCTTTATTTTTATGCCTATATAGTTATTTGCATAGCTTTGATAAGAATGTGTTCCTTTTTACTGGGATATAATAGAACAAACTGATTGTACAATCATGGCCTTATTTCAAGAGTGTCACATTTGAGAACAATGTGCATCTAATCAGATATGACAAGCTGCTTTTGAGAAACAAAAGCCGGCTTTATTACGGAGATAATGCTCTCCAAGGAAACTCTCCAAGGAAAATTGCCTGGTACCTGGTTCGCAGGGCCCAGCCTCACAGGTAGTAAGGAAAGTCACTTCCTGGTAGATCAAGAACCTTAGAAAATGTGGAGCACTCTTAGAAGAGAGAAAAATCACACCAATTTAGGGCTCCTTTAGGTGAGTGCGGTGGAGGGAGTATCTTGGGTTTCATTTCCTCACCTTGGGCTAGTAAATAACTAAAGCTTTTACAAGTCAAATCTGAGATTAATTATGAAAATTTCCAGGCATAAGTTAGCCTCATGGTGTTTGTAATTGTTAAACATTATATGGCTCTTGGGTCGCAAAAAGTTTAAGGCCTAAATGGTAAATTAATATCCTTCCTGCACCTGTGTAAACAATCAGGCCAAACTAGTGAGACCAGCCTTATTTTGTAATCGAGGAAATCTTTCTTTGCGATTATCACAATTGCAAGGTAAGGGGAACCTGTCAGGGAAAGCTGTGAAAGACTTTGAAATGTACCAAAAAGATTAGGAGTAGCTGTCTTCAGTAGAAAATCATATACTGTCTGGAGCACATCTTTCTAGGTTTTCTCACTCGAAGCAGTTTGCACTTTTCATCATCTTTGACCTATTTTATAATTTTTTACATTGTAGAAAATCAATGTGAATAAATTTTGACCATGAAAGTGCAAATTAATTGTATTCAGTGGAATGAAATTAATTATTGCTTTTTTTTTAATCAATTTTGCCATTTTTGCATCTATTAAGCAAATTTATTGAACATTCACCATGAGCCTATACTAGGTATCTGTTCTTTGGATTTTCCTGCAAACCATTGTAACATCTAACTGGTTCCCTAATTACTTAATGAATTACACTGAATTTTTGGCATGTGTTCATTTAAAATGTAAGAAGCTACGATAAATAGACTAGAGAAGCCATTAAAGAAAAAGCTTAGATTTTAAAGTTTTATGTCAGCACATTTTATATATCTTTATTTTCTATGACACTGGTTGGCCTTTCTCTTAGAAATGATTTTTATGAGTACTGTTCAGTCACCGTGTTTCATTGATTTAAATTGGTTAAAAGGCACAGTGGTTGCATTTCTGAAGCAGTGCAAAAGTTTTGTCAACTAAAAAATCTCTCTGAAATGAGAAAAAACAAACTCTCTATATTGTGCAGTACACCTTTAAAGATAGATTTCTAAAAACTGACAATTTTTATCAGCCCATAAACTTTCATCTCTCTACTCTTGCTTATCGGTGCTGTGACAATAAGGTACCCGATGGAGAGACCACCAGCGGTCTTGAAGAAACTTCACACTATTTATCAAAGTAATACAGGGGATACTAGTTTTAAAGAACGTTGATAAATATTTCGTGCAAAAAGAATTCAGTGTCAGTTTAAATTAGAAAAGGAGAATCTCAATGAAAATTAGTGTATTAGGAGTTCTGTGGAATCTTACCACTAAATATTATACCCTTGAAGCTTTAATTAAAGTTTTTCAAACCTTGGTGGGCACTTACCCCTACAGACACTTGTTAATAGCATATGGAATAATATTCCTCAGCAAAATGTTTTAAGGTATGCTGTACTGTCATGAATCACATATGAGAGTGTCAATAAAACTGACGATGATCCTATACAAAATAAAATATTTTTAATGATAACAATTATAAATGCTTATGATAGAAGTATAAATATAGAGAGGAGAAAATGGAAATAGAAATCATATGTAATCCTATCAGAGGTAAATACTTTTTAACACTGTGTCATTTTTGTAAGAAAATGCATTTGTTCATTTTTGTAATAAAAATGGAATCATATCACATATTCTTTTCAGTAACCTCCAGTTTTTCATTAGACATATTACAAATGTATTTCTAGGCTGTCAAATTTTTGTTTGTCCTTTTTAGGGCCGCACCTTCGGCATGTGGAAGTTCCCAGGCTAGAAGCTGAATCTAACTGCCAGCCTACACCACAGCCACTGCAATGAGGAATCCTCAGTCCACTAAATGAGCCCAGAGATCAAACCCGCATCCTCATGGATACTAGTCAGATTCTTAACCTGCTAAGCCACAGAGGGAACTCCCTAGGCTTTTAAATATTTGAAAGCTATAATTTTAATGGCTTTAGGATATCCTATTTATGAATGTACCATAATTTGTAGACAAATCTTATCAATGGACCTTTAAATTGGTTTGTTTTTCACTGTCATAGATTCCACCATAGATACCGTTATGGCTCTCCCTTGAGAACATCTGTTAGTTACTTTTTTAGGATATTTAGGATACATTTCTAACCCGAACATAGAACAGATAGTATGCAACATTCTTGTGCCCTTGACCTGTTAGAGTCCGGCACCCAACCTCTGTAGGGTATTCCAATCTGCAGAAGTGCATTGTGTGCATATTTTACTGTCAGCTCTCTTTCTAGTTTTTGAAGATGTTTGAAATAATGACCACTCTCTTCAAACCTTCCACCGTATTCTCAGCCAGCTGACTCCACCTCCTCCTTCTTGGAGAAAACTGAACACACACTTACCTCAAATAACTCTAAATACTTATTTGCATCACTGTCTATCCTTTTTACCCTCTCTCAGATTAGACTGAATTCTTGTTCATCTTGAATTCCATTTTTTTCTCAGAAGACCTTCATGTTCACTCGATCACCTGCTCTCTCCTCTGCGTCATCGGCACCCCACCTCTGCTGATTCCTTTGTAACCTGGGCCCTCAGACAGACAAAAACCCTCAGTGCCACCGTCTACCTTCTTCTTCTCACCCCACGGGGTTCTTTAAAATGTCGTCTCAGAGTTCCCATTGTGGCTCAGCAGGGTAAGAACCCAGCTAGTATCCATGAGGATGCAGGTTCGATCCCTGCCCTCACTCAGTGGGTTAAGGATCCAGTGTTGCCCTGAGCTGTCGTGTAGGTCACAGATGTGACTCAGATCCTGCGTTGCTGTGGCTGTGGTGTAGGCCAGAAACTGTAGCTCCAGTTCGACCCCTAGCCTGGGAGCTTCCATATGCTACACCTGCAGCACTAAAGAAGGTAAAAATTAAAAAGTAATATTAAAACTAAAAAAATATTGTCTCTACTCCCTATCTCCACTTCCTTACTTCAGCTTAAGGCACAGGTAAGACCTACCTCCATCTCTTACAGTGCTCTTGCCAAGGGCACATTTTTACCTTATCATTTGGTCCTTATCTTATTTTCCCTCTCTGCAATATTTAGCACCCTTGATTCCTCTGTCTTTGAATATTCACTTTCCTATGTTTCACAAAAGTGCTCTCTTCGGTTTCCCTCCTGCTTTGCTGACTCCCCGATCATTCTCATTCGACAGCCTCTTTTACTCTACCCATCCTTTAAGCCATTTCTCAAGATCTCTACCAGGTTCTTCTCTTTATTTTTTTGTTTTGGTTTTTCTCTCCCATGAAACATACTCTCCCTAGGAAATAATATCCATATTCATGAGTTCCAAGTATCAAATATTTTCCATGTACCAGCTCTATCTTTAACCAAGTTACTTTTGGTATCTCAGCCTTAGTTTTCTCATCTGTAACACAGGAGTAAGAATTCTATATCTGCCATTGGTCACTCTGTGAAGCACTAGTGAGATAATTTAAGTATTTCAGTACAGTACTTGGCAAAAAACAAGGGCTAATAAGCTTAATAAGTACATTTTATTCCTAATCTGTAGTGTATTCAAAATGATTTTGGATAAAACATTATAATGCTGAAGTAATTCATGGAAAAAATCCTTGGTGAATAACAAAATTAAGACCAAAACACATCGATATGTACATAAAAGACTGTATTAATCAAGATGAAACTAGCTGCAGTAACAGATGAATCTGATTTTTTTCAATGGCTTGACACAATAGAATTTTATATTTTTCACTCACTTAAAATACAATAGTGGGGCAGAGGCCTGGTGCCACTCATTTTTTGAGAAACTCTGATGAAGATTTGCTGTGCATAGAATCTGCCATTCTAGGATTTTGCACAGTATTTTAGCGAAATATTTTGCCACTGCTTATCTTGGGTCTCATTCTTTCCAGCCCCTGACACAAATCTTCTTGCCATCCACTGACTTCCTACTAAGCCTCGATAAATCTTTTAGGGCCGCTGCTGTTGCCGTTGTTAGAGCTCCTACTCACTTCAAATGGCAATTTGTGTGTTCGTTTTAGTAACACGAGCTGCCGAAGAGATAAATACCAAAATTTCAGTGGCTTACCGCAGTGATCATGTCAAATCAGTATCATTTGTATAGTATCTTCCACAATTTCTTGATAAACTGTAAGTCAAGAAACATACATTAGTTTAGGATTGTAAGCACTTAGTAACCAGCGGTATGGCTTGAGTGAAGTTATTTACCTCTGTCCTTTCTCAAGAGGACATGTATATCTGCAAAGTAAGGGGCATAGTCATGGAATAAATGCTAAGATCCCTTCAACTCTATAATTTGGTTAATTTAACATTGTATCAGGATATTTGTAACTGTCACAGAAACAAACAGAAGATGAATGTGTATGTTCAGGATCAATGCTATACAGTAGTTTATGAATGAAAGAAGGAGAGCAAGCTGTAGTAATATAACCTAACAGACACCCTCTGGGACATCTGTGGTCTCTAAACTGTCCCCAGTGACCCCCTTCTTGGAGTTCACAGTCTTATGCAATGCCTTCTGAGTGTGAGGCTAGACAGAATAACTTTCTCTTACTTAACAAATGGAATATGGCGACAGGCAAGGGATATTATTTCTGAGATTATGTTACCAAATGGTGGTAACAACTCCATTTCTCTCTCTTCCTTCTCTTTCACTCTCTCTGTGTGTCTCTCTCTAGCAAGAAAAGCTGCCATGTTCTAAGGGCCATATGGAGAGGCACAAAGGGCAAGGAACTGATAGGGACAGCAGGCAGCAGTCACTTCAGAACTGAGGTCTGCTGACAGGCTTGGGAATGAGGTTGCAGGCAGATCTTACCCACCTCCAGCCTTGAGATGACCTCAGCTCCAGTTAGTAACATTACTGCACCCTGTGACCCAGACCGACACTGAGAACCTGGGTAAGCTGAGCCCAGACAGTGGACTCACAGGAATTGTGAGAGCCTAAATATGTGTTGTTTTAAGTCTCTGTATTTTGAGGTAATTCACAATGCAGCAATAGGAAAATAATAAAATATATCAGTGGTAAACAACAAAGACATCATATTTTTCAAAAACAGGTATTCTGATATACAGTAATGCACTTCTAGAAAAAGAAGCAGCAAAAAAAAAAAAAAGTTTACTTTGAATTTCTTCTTGTAATTTGCCTTTGACTGCATTTAATTCTTACCTTCCAAAACCCACTGGACTGCAAAGTCAAGAATTTTCTAAAAGTTCGCTGGTGTTGCAGAGGGTTCAGGTTCCCGTGTTGCCGCAGTTGTGCACAGGTGGCAGCTGCAGCACAACTTTAACTCCTGGACTAGGAATTTCCACATGCCATGAGTACAGCCAAAAACACATTCCACTCTTGTTTTTCCTTTAAAGTTCTTAGAATATTTAAATTGTGCCTGGCTGTCCCTTACCCTTCTCCATGACAATACATTTAATATTTTCTAATGGATTATCTTTTCAATTAACATTTAAAAATAAATTTTAATAATGTTCTTATTATATAAGTAAAATTCATATCTTTTGGGAGTTCCCACTGTGGCGCAGTGGGTTATTGATATGGCTTGGCTCTGTGGAGGTGTCATTTTGATCACTGGCCAGATGTGGTGGGTTAAGGATCAGACTTCCTTCAGCTGTGGATTTGATCCCTGGCCCAGGAACTTCCATATGAAGCATGTATGGCTCAAATGGAAAATAAAAGAAAAAATTCTTATATTTTATTGAAATATAGTTGATATAAAATATTATGTTGGTTTCAGATGTATTGCATGATTTGACATTTACATACATTCTGAAATGATCTCCAGAATAGCTGCCGCCAGCATCTGTACTGGGAGGAAAGGAGTCCCAGGTGCTTCTTCCCTTTACAAGGGGCTGTGCAAGATCAGCAGGTAGGTCTGACCCAGGTTCCTTTCAAATTATTGCCTCTGTGCATAGGAGATTCTGTACCTACCCTTTAATACGAGTGGGCCACCTACCCTGGGGTGTAGCTTTTGTCTATACCTCATATCCACCCCTTGTAACCACCTTGTTGTGGTTCCTTCTTCATATCTTTAGTTGCGGAAAATATTTTCAGCTAGTCTTCAGGTCATTCTCGTAGTTGTTCCGTAAACAGTTGTAATTTTGGTGTGCACAGAGGAGGAATTGACTTCAGGCTCTTCTTGCTCCATCATCTTGGCCATACCTAGTAAAATTCATATTGATCATAGAAAAATGTATAAAACACAGATAAGAAAAGACAATTACTTATATTCACAAAACCCAGAGATCCATAATTAATGTTTTGATGTATATCCTTCAAGCCACTCTTATATAATCACTTTGCATTTAAATGATTTAAGAATAATAGCATATTATGAATATATGTGTATTATTAATAATAACATCATATATATATGTGTATATATATATATATATATAGTGCTTTCTGTGTGCTAAGCACCTCACCTCATATGTATTAACTTCTTTAATCTTCATAAGAACTTTCTATTATTACTTCTGTGAGCAGGTAAGTAAGCTGAGGTCCAGTATATCTACATTCACATTGTTTTCTCACTGAGAAAAATGACTTAAAAGTTACTAATTTGTAAAAGTAAGCCTTGCTGAGGGTGAGGAGAAGAAGGAATTTACATTCCCGTGCAGCCACTCTGAAAAATGTATAAAGGGGCCTCAAAATATTACAAATAGAACTACTATATGATTCAGCAATTCCTCTTCTGAATATTTACCTGAAGAAAACAAAAACGCTAGTAAGAAAAGATATATGTGCCCTAATGCTCACTGCAGCATTAATTACAGTAGTGAAAATACATGAACAACCTAAGTACCCATCAATATATGAATGGATAAAGGTGTGAGATGTGCATATATATGTATATGTATGTATATATGTGTTTGTATATATATACTTGTTTATATATATATGTATATACACACACTCAGTATATATATATGCTCAGTATATATATATATATTTACACTCAGCCATAAAAAAAGAGTGAAATCTTGCTAGTAACAAGAGGATATTATACTAAGTGAAATAAGTCAGACAGAGAAAGACATGGTGCATGATCTCACATATATGAAACCTAAAAATAGAAAACAAAAACATATTCATAAACCTAGAGAACAAACTGGCTGTTGCAGAGGAGAGGAAGATGAAGGTTTGAGCGATGCAGGTGAATGTAATTAAAAGGTCCAAAGTTCCAGTTATAAAAAACAAGTAAATCACAGGGAAGTAACACACAGCATAAGGAATACAGTCAAAAATACTGTAACAACTTTGAATGGTGACAGATGGTTATTTGAGTTAGTGTGGTAAGCATTTCATAATGTATTTAAATGTCGAAAGACTAGGTTGTACACCTGAAAATAACATAATACTGTATATCAACTGTACTTCAATTAAAAAAAAACAAGTTTAGGGAAAATTTGTTTAAGTTACTGACTGAAACTTAACACATCATTAAACATATTTATCTTGTTTACGTTGTGACAAAAGCTTTCTAGTGACACTTTGTCATACTCATAGATTTTAGCAAATGATGAAAGAATAGTAGAAAGCTTGACAAATCTTTAATCACTGCTTTTAAAACACACACATTTCTTTCATCTCTGCATAAAGCTGGTCCAGAGGTTAGCATCTCTCAGAAGTTACCTTGGGGTCCAGCTGCTGGAGAGGCGTATGGATCTATGGTAATGTCCCAGCAGTGTGATCAGGATAAAAGGAGGTAGTCTGAGGTATCTACTAACGCCTTCCTCCAGGACCTTAGGTCACATCTCTTTGCACTTTATGAGATCTGGAAAACACATGGTCATAATATCCTTATTAAGTTCAGAGAATAATAGAGGAGCCAGCAGAGGATTTAAAACCTAAGACATAGCATATTCGGAATTTTGGTATTCTTCTCAACTGCCAGACTCAAGAATTAGTAGAATGTCACATCAAACAGAATTTGAAAGTAACTGTGACATCTCTGTTTAGAGTGATAGCTGCCAAATGTATTTAGTATATCGTATTCTCTACCTTTAGATAAAATGTTAAAATCATATGATATAGATAACACTTGGCGATTATAATATTGTGGCCAATTTGATTCCTGGGTGATGTAAGAAAAAGTTCATTTTTTATTACCTGAAAATATAAATAAATACATAGAATACATTGAGTAAACAATCTCTCAAATATGCTATAATGATGACATAAAATATTACCATAATATGCTCTATAATGTGTATGTAACTATGTGTTACTATAGTTTGACCAGTATGGTTGTACTTTCATAATTAATCGTCGTGAAATAGAAACCTGTCTGTCTTGCACACCACTATCCCCTAGAATGGCTGTGTGCCAGGCACATGCATTATATGTATTCATTCATTTAATAAGTACATATTGCTATACACTGTAAACAAGGAAATGAGTTACAGAAAGTCTAAGTAACTTATTCAGGTTCACACAGCTAGCTTATATTGGTTTGATTTCAAGATTATTCCTAAAACAATCCACTGCCACTAAGCAGAAAGGAAAGTTCACAGTGACAGCCAGTACTTTGGAACTCACAAATCCCAGGGTCTATCCCAGGAGTTTACCACCAGAAAATATTTTCAGTCACAAATTTTTAATCACTGTCAAGATCCATACCTCCACCTGCTTATATTACAGGTATTTTGGTTTCCATTATAGATTGTGACTCCATAAAGAATAGACTTTATGTCTTGTTTCTTTTTTTTTCTTTTTCTTTTTTGTCTTTTGTCCTTTTTAGGGCTGCACCCACAGCATATGGAGGTTCCCAGGCTAGGGGTCCAATTGGAGCTACAGCTGCCGGCCTACGCTAGAGCCACAGCAACGCCAGGTCTGAGCCGCGTCTGCGACCTACACCACAGCTCACGGCAACGCCAGATCCTTAACCCACTGAGCGAGGCCAAGGATCCAACCCGCAACCTCATGGTTCTTAGTTGGATTTGTTTCTGCTGCACCACGATGGGAACTCCTCTTTTCTTTCTTTCTTTCTTTTTTTTTTATGTCTTATTTCTTATGTATTACTCTGGAGCTGGTATAGTGCCTTGTACACAGTAAAGACTCAGTAAAGTTCTGATGATTGAATTTGAGATGGACAATGTGTTAATGGCAAACTATTTATAAAATTAATATCTTTGTTATTGGACACGGCAGAGTTATATCTATCTCTCTCTCTATATATGTATACACATATATGTATGTGCATGCGTGTTGATCTAATTTAATATCTAATTTACTATCAACATAGAATCAAACAAACTCCAAACTGAGCTGAAGGGCTATAAAGTGATGTTTCTAACTTTTTACAGAGATAAGAGAATTTAAAACCAATTTAGATTTTCCAGCAGCAAAATAAAACTAGTCGTGGTTTGAGGCTTGAGCTGAGAGGCATGACTCTCAACGCAGACGTGGATGCTGAATTGTAAAAGCCATCACGAAAGGCAAAGAGTAGAGGAAACCTCAACCAGCAACAATCCTGGACAGGTAACAGCCCAACTAAGTGGCTAGCCTTCATGTAAACACACACCGGTGCCTCCTACTGGACTTTGTTAATACTGTTACTGTGCATGCATGTGCATATGTACATGTGTGTACATGCAGGTATGCCTGCACACATATACACAGTGATAGACAGACGGGCTTGCGCTCAGAATTGGATGTGTCTGGCCAAGGATAGCGAGACCACCTGTGCAGATCTAGCCTTTAGGAGGGCTTCAGTCTGGGAAGAAGAGGGACTGTAGACAAAGGTTGTCAAGATAAGAAACGCTCCGTTTTCAGAGGAAATGAAATATGAAGATACGTTGTCTCTTTTTTTCTCCCAAAAGAGAAGAGCAGCCATCCCAGCTACTCCGAGCTGAAGACAGAGCAGGAACTTGTTCAGTGAGTCAAGGCAGAAATCATTAACTTAAACTGAAGAGAACAGGGCAGAGCTAGACTTGAAGCAAAAATTGATGAAACGTTAAAATTTCGTAGTTCTCTTTTAGTTGCTTTATCATCTTTTCGTCTTTGTCTTCCTTATCTTCAATAGGAAAGGGAGGTATCAGACAAATTAAGGTCACACATGACGAAACTATAGCATCATTTAAACAATAACAACAGCCAAGTAATGACAGGAACGATGGCCATCCCAAACAACGAAGTCTAGGAAAACTATTGCTATTGTGCACAAAAGCAAATGCTTATCTCTCAGGCATTCAGTGCCAAAGGGGCACATAATAGGATACATAGCTCTCAATAGCTAATAAGTAGAAAACCAAATTATCAGAAAAGAGGTATTACCCTAGCTGTAAAATCTGAGAGGAAACATTGCATGGATCTACACTGAAACTTAAAAAAAGAAAAAAAAAAAACAGTATTGTAATAAGATCTTTCAGAAGGACAAAAAAAAATATTAAACTTTGGATAAAAAATGAATTCACAGAAATAAGGTAGAAAAAATCAGCAATGCAAGTGGAGATGAGACAGGCAGAAATAATTACAGAATGTGAAGAAGCACACAGAAGATAGAAGCAGTGAAATTATTTACATAATTGAACTGACATGACAAAATAGATTTAAAATGATGTAAAATCCTACGGACCAATGTCTGTTACTGTAAGTGTCCACACTACATTTTCCCTGGGAATATATTCATCATTTTCATATAGGTCTCTCTGGCAGAAATCAGTAAGTTTCAGTATTATTATTTTAACATAGTGGCTACTAAATTAAAATTTCAGCTATTTTATAAAAATGCATTATATTGTCTTCAATATCTTGCTTGAAAAGATTGCTCCACTCCAAAATGCCATGTCACTTTGTAGAGCTAATCTTTCGCTAACTTAAGGATGCAGATGGAGGAATGTAAATTTTGGAATTAGATACATTTGTTTGAGTTGAGCTCTTCCACTTATTGGCTGTTTGCCCTTGAGCAAGTTGGCCAGCCCTTGGCCTTTTAATTTTATAATATGAAGTAAATAATCCCTATATCTGTGAGGTTTTTTTTATTATTAAATGAGATCATGGAGTTCCCGTCGTGGCTCAGCAGAAACGAATCTGACTAGGAGCCATGAGGTTACGGATTCCATCCCTGGCCTTGTTCAGTGGGTTAAGGATCCGGCGTTGCCGCGAGCTGTGGTGAAGGTTGCAAATGCGGCTCGGATCCCGCGTTGCTGTGGCTGTGGTGTAGGCCGGCAGCTACAACTCTGATTACACCCCTAGCCTGGGAACGTCCACAGGCCATACGCGGGTGCGGCCCTAAAATGAAAAAAGACAAAAAACTAAAAACTAAATGAGATCATGTATTTAATGTTCCCAGCAAGTTTCTAGGTAAATACTAGATAAATAATCCTGCTCTGCTCTGATGGGCTTGGGACGCCAGTCTTAAATGAAATTCACCTGTGTTCGGGCAGCAAAAAAGAAACCTTCAAAGGAAAGAATTTCCTAAATATTTATGCAATTGAAACAACCTAAGAAAACAACTGTATGCCTTACAGGTTTTAAATTGTTTCACATTCAACAGTTCATTCATTGAATGTTTACTCAATATGAAAGGCATGCTGAGTAATATATGTACTAAGAAATAAATTTTACCTGCTTCCTCTACAGTTAATGGAGGGCAGACATATTTAACGAATTATTGAGTATTAGCCACGTTCTGAGGAAAATACATGAGGCTGGGGAAGTTAGACCAAATGAGAAATCTTCTAGTATTTCCAGAAAGAGCAAGGAAATAATCATGAAGGTTCCTGATCAGCTGTACATTTAAATATTCTGCATATTAACAAGTATATGCAGCACTGTAACAATTTTTGCCTCCCGTGAAGTAACATCTCCTCTCAAAAGTGTTTCAGTGACTTTATCCTAAGAAATTCATAAGTACTAGGACTCTTCAGTACAAAATAAGCAATATTTATACCACTGCAAGTTTAACTTCAGTTTTCCCAAATCAAATTGTAGGTCTGATCTCTCCTTTTCTAATAAATACAAATCAAATTTAGTCATTTTTTTATCCTTGCTCTACCACCTGAGACCCACCAGTTTTATAGAGTTTTGGGTTTTTTTTTTATTTTCATTAAAACAAATCTCTGTAATACGGCAACCAGACTAGTTTAGTTCCATAAAATTATTTAAGGTTTTTTCATGATTTATTTTGTTACTTGGAAGATATTTTAAGATTATGGTTTCTCTTGGTTTCTCTCAGGGTACCAGTACATTTTTTTTCTCATAATTGTTTAAGGAAGTTTTTTTTTTTTTTTTATTTCAACAAATGTCTCTCATAATGTTTGTAATAACGTCCTGACAGAGCATAGAACTTTCCAGTGCACCAGGGTGGGCTACAGAAAAGTAATTCCTTTAGCTCACTTCCCGCCGTTCCCAGGAGTTGTGTAAGGCTGGAGTCCTGCCGCTAGTTCAAAGGCTGTTTGGCCAATTGCAGAATTATTCTTGAAGTTTTAAGTGTTGAAGTGGAAATAACAGCACATGCAAGGTTAAGCCACACAAACCAATTTCACTAAGGGAATGGAAAACTAATTCTAATGGAAAACGAAAATGATATTTTTAGGCATTCATATGTTCAGCAAATATTTAGTGAACATTGCTGTATGCCAGTCCCTGTTTTACTTGTTGGGGAAATATCAACAAGTGAAACAAAAAAAGTTCTCATCCTCCAAGAGCTTATATTCTGTTGAGGGGACAGTTATAAATCGGGGCCAACTTATCCATTTTGAACAGAGCCTAAACCCACAGTACCTCCAGGGGCCCATAAAACTATTTTAATTTTATTTTAAAACCAGGAGAAAAAAATATGAATGTTACAATAATGCGTCCATCCTGGATTATATTTTTCTTTATACCAAGGTATCAAAAGCCATAAAATATGAAATATTTTTTATGGAAGAAGTGGCAAAAGTGCCTGAAACCACAGAAGTCATACTGCAGACCTATATAAACACAAATGAATAAGTAAATTATGTGGTATATTATGGGAAGTTCTGTAGAGGAAAAAAAAAAGGAAGTGTGATAAGAGTGTTGGGTAAAATTGTAATTTAAATAGAGGTTAGAGAAAGCAGCATGAGAAGCTACACTTTTCACAGTGAGGTCCAAGGGCAGCGAGGAGGCTTCCCGGAATGTGGAAGGAACAGGGAAGCCATCGTGAGCGTAGCAAAGTGGGTCTGGGGAGGGGAGGCGAAGAGCAGGCCATCACGGTGACAGCAGTCAGACTGTAGTGCTCTGCAGACACTTCAGGTTTATTCTGAGTGACGCAGGGAACAGCGGGGCTTAAGGCAAAGCGGTTGTTAAGAGTTGAGCTGCATGCCCCCAGAAGTTGTGTCGATGTGTTAACGCTGGGTACCTGCAAATTTGACCTTACTTAGAAACGGGGTCCTTGTAGATACAATCAACTTAAGATGAGGTCATTAGGGCGAGTCTTAATCCAGTACAAGCAGTGCCCTTAAAGAAAAGGAAAACACCATGTGAAGACAGAGACACACGGGGAGAACAAACACCACGTGAGGACAAAGGCTGAACTGGGAGATGCAGCTGCCAACTACACAATTCTGAGGACTGACAGTCACCTTTAGAAGCAAGGACAAGGCAAGGAAGGACTCTCTCCAGAATCTCAGAGGCAGCATGATGTGCTGACATCTTGATTTCCACCTTCTAGCAGAACTGTGAGACAGTAGACTGCTGTCCTTTTAAGCTACCCAGTTTGGTACTTTGTTACAGTAGCTCTAGGAAACAAACACAGTCACTTTGTTCCAACAGCATGTCAGTGGCTGAGGGTCCAGACTACAATGTAGCGAGGGCGAGGGTAGGAACTAGGAGGCTCTCTTAGGTCCCCTGTCCTGGGAAGCAGACTCTAAGATGGAGAGCTGCAAACAGAAGGCTTATCCAGAAGGGCTCTCAGAAAAATGCAGGGTGGGAAAGGGTGTGGTTCAGTAGGGGGAAGGCAGGACTTGAGGAACTCCTCTGTGGGCAGCAGTGTTCTTCCGGCTGTGGAAATGAATACTTGGTCCTGGGGAGAAGGAAGATGTAAGGTGCTTCATGTCTTCTCCAGAAGATACTACATTTATAAGAGAGAGATCCAAACAGCATGGGAGAACACGATAATATGTGTGTGTAAATGGTGTAATTGTGTGTGTGTGTATGTGTGTGCATCCTAGCAAGGATCTTCCATTGGCATAGCGCTCTAAATTTATAACATACTAAGTTTATAGCACACCAACCTTGTAATGCAGGTAGGGCAGATATTTTAAAATACTAATTTTTCCGATAGAGGAAATAAAACCTAGAAATATCAGCTGACTTGCTCAATACTCAGTGAGTCAGTGGTAAGGACAAGACTGAAATATGGCCTTCTGAATCCGTGGGCCTGAGTTCTTTGTACCGTGTCATACGGCCTAAGTATTACTTCAGTTATATGGCAGTGATCATACTCCACAATTCTGCATAGTCTTTAATACTCTGTTATTTCAGAACCACCAAGAGAGTGTGTGTCAAGAACTGCAGAGTTGTTTATCAAACTCACATCGATTTCCTCCTGGATCCAAAGCTAGACCTCATTTCCAGCCTCCTTTACAGGGTAAGTATATGACTGAGTTCTTGTGAATGGACACCAAGCAGTGATAAGGATCATACAGGCTCGTAAATAAAATGCTAAGACGTTGTCCCTCTCTTCTGTTCCCATGGTCTGCCCAGTGCAATGATGAAAGCCGAGCATTAAAGATGGGGGAGTGTCCATTAGCGTGGATTGCTGAATGTTGGAAAGGGACAAAAGGACCCGTATGCCAGCCCCCACTTCATTATAGGGTCCAAATTCAGGGTTTTTCTTCACCATTACAGAATCAGAAACACAGTGTGCATACCTTAGTGTAAGATGTACAGTATAGGCTTGGAATTATATTTCATGATAGTCACATAAGCATGACTAATATATCTTATTAATGTCCAATATTGTATAACTTAAGGTAAGACTATACCGAGCTGTTGATGTGTACACACTTAATCTGTTCCCAATTTTGTGGAAAAAATATTTTATTTTTCTGGTCATTAAATCCTTGAGACAGCTTGAAATAACAAGCTAATTAACTACTAAATAAATAAATAAATAAATACTTGGGGGCAAACCACTGCAGTTGTCTCCAACTTGAAAACATACCAGAGGAGGAGGGAAATTTTCTCTAGTTCATTATTTTAATTTATTTAAAATAAAATAAATATTTTATTTTAATTATTTTTTCTTTTATGGCTGGTGCACCTGTGGCATATGAAAATTCCCAGGCTAGGGGTCAAATCAGAGCTGCAGCTGCTGGCCTCCGCCACAGCCCCAGTAATACCAGATTCTATCCGCATCTGTGAACTATGCTGCAGTTTGAGGCAATGTGGGCTGGGTACCATAATGGGCAGATCTAAAGTGCAGAGGAAAAGGACACTTGAGGAGGAGGTATGCTATTTCCAGAAGTAGGAAGAGCAAAATGACCAGACCGTACCCAGTGATAACTATAACAAAGTTATGCTGGCTTCACTAAAAATGAAATATGCTATAACACCTCAGGGGCTGTTTTCCAGAAACTAGGTACAGAATTCGTAGCTGGATCTCAGGAAGGAAACAGAACCCAGATCCAGAAAGCCATCCAAAATCTCTCTGTGCATTTCATGTAGGCTTTTCACTCTGCGTGTATTTTATGTTTCTTTCTGCAGATTAGGATTCTCTTCATTTCTGCAGGGTGGCTAAAGACAAGTTCAACTGATGATAGAATAGTTCAGGTCTTCCATCAAAAGCAGACCATCTTTGAAGGAAGGATTAAGATGGCAGAAGAGTAAAACATCACACTCACCTCTCCCACGAACACATCAAAAAGACACATCTACATGTAAAATGATTCGCACAGAACATCTGCTGAATGCTGGCAGAAGAACTTAAGCCTCCAAAAAGGGCAAGAAACGCTTGACATTAACTGGGTAAAACAAAAGAAAAAGGGAGAGAGAGAAAAAAAAGGATCAGGATGGGATTAGCATTCCAGAGAGGGAAAGAGAGTAGGCATCCACATCCTGGGAAGCCACCTAACAGGTGGGGAGATCAGCTGAGATGGACCACGAAGTCACCGAGAAAAGCACAGCAGCTGGACTGAAGAGGGCAAAGTAGAGAGAGAGCTGTACAGATCATCTGCACCACCACCCTGGACACCACAGCCCGAGACGCTCAGGTGGGACTGGGCGCTTAGACTTAGGCTGTGGAGGTCAGTCCCGGGGAGTGGACTAGGCTTGGCTGGGTGGGTACAGCCTAAGGGGCTAAGGAGCACTGTGCCACAGGGGGGAGCTGTGTGCTATGTGCTGGAGAATGGGACGTCACAGCAGAGGGAAACCAGGAAGAAGTCTGGGCCTGCAAGGGGAAGCAAGGTGCCATTGTTGGGAAGGGAGAGAGGAGGAGGGGCGGGCTGCCATAGGAGTCTCCCTGTGCATGTCCATGTGCACAGGCTGCCAGAGGGCAGGGTACCTCTGGCACAGGATACGGGTGGTGAGAAGCCACTAGCTAGGGCTACAGGAGACCCGGCAGTTCCTATGTAGGCTGTGGGTGGCTGGAAGGCTCTTGTATGGCTAAGGGCAGCGGGGGACTAAGTAGGACGTGGTGCCTCTTGCATACTCTACAGGCAGCAGGGACACATCACAGCAGTCTTCTCAGAGAACTGAGGGAGGCATGGCCTGCCACCACTGGGAGCCTGTGAGTGGGCTCCACTTGCAGCCCCAGTCACCTCAGGGGTCTGCAAAAAAAAAAAAAAATGGCACTTCAACTGAGTACCACCCATTGTTGCTCTCACTCCCCTGGGAACACACCCAGCCTGCTGTAGCCATTGCCAGACGCTCTGGGCAGTATCCATACACTTGATCACTGTCCCTTCCCAAGACCCTGCAACTAGAAAGAGCCTGTGCAGCACCTTCTGGGTGCTTCTTGCATGGTCTACAGGTGGTGGGGGCAAACCACTGCAGTTGTCTCCGACTCCAAAGGTGGGTGTGGCCCGCTACCACTCGGGGTCCATGAATAGGAACCACTTGTGGCCAAAGTCACCTCAAGGGCACCACAGAGGAGGGCATTGTGACTGAACACCATCTGTTGTTAGTCTTGCAGCCCTGGGAACACCCTGGCCCTGCTGATGCTGTTGCCAAATGCTCCAGGCAGTGCCCATATGCTTGATCGCTGTCACATTCCAGGATCCTGCAACTAGGAGCAGACTGTGCAGCACCTCCTCTGAGGGCTAAGCAGGAGGAGATGCTTCTTGCGTGGTCTACAATTGGCAGGGGCAAATGACCTCAGATACTACTGATTCCAGAGGTGGTTGATGTCTGCTAACACTAGGGGTACCTGAACAGGCACTACTTGCTGCCCCAGGCACCTCAGAGGAGGGCATTACAATCAGACACTATCTGGTGTTGCTCCCACTCCCCTGGGAGCTCATACACCCTGCCACTGCCACTGTCAAATGCTCTGGGCATCTCATAAATCTGACTAAGGCTCATTACCACTTCCCAGGGCCCTGCAACTAGGAATAAACTGTGACACCTTCCTGTGGGTCCTTGCTGTTAAGAGCCTAGCAACCGGGCACTGACTACTAGCCCTACCCATTGCCTCCTTCTCCCTGGAAACACACCTCAGCATCCTGAGAATAACAGCTTGCTCACACCAAAGAAAGAGACAGCAAATATTCAAACTCCCATGCCAAAAATAAATAGTAACCACCCACAAAATGCAAAGGGGTGCTCTTGCATAGAAGTAGTCCTCCAAGACTACAGCTTGGCTTCCCTAAACTCACAGAAAGAGAAAAATATAAGAAGAAGAAGAAGCTCAGGAACCATTCCCAGTTAAAAGAACGGAGAGTTCACCTGAAGCAGCAAACAATGAAACAGGTCTCTGCAGTCTTACAGACACTGAGTTCAAATGGGAGACAATGAAGGAAATAAAGCCGAATATCAAGGAATTAAGAGCAGCTATGAATAATAACACAAATTACTTTAGAAAGGAGCTAGAAAATACGAGGAATGTGGAAAAATTGGAAAATTCATTTGCAGAGATGCAAACTGAACTTAAGGCACTAAAAATCTGAATGAATAATGCAGAGGAATGAATTAGTGACTTGGAAGATGGAATAATGGAAATCACCCAATCAGGACAGCAGACAGAACACTAAATGAAAAAAAAAAAAGTAATATAAGAGATGTATGGGATAATATAGTGAGTCAATCTACACATAATAGAAATTTCAGAAGAAGAAAATTAAAAGGGAATTGAACATATATTTGAAGAAATTATGTCAGAAAACTTTCCAAAACTAAAGGAAACTGATACCAAGGTACAGGAAGCACAGAGGGCCCCAAATATGAATCCAAATAGGACCACACCAAGACATATTTTAACAAAAATGGCAAAAGTTGAAGACAAACAGGATTCTAAAGGCAGCAAGAGAAAAACTTGTGTTAATTATAAGGGAACCCCCATAAGGCCATCAGCTGATTTCTCTACAGAAACACTACAGGCCAGAAGGGAGTGGCAAGATATATTTAAAGTTCTGAAAGGAGGAACAATTGCAGCCTAGAGTACTCTATCGAGCAATAATATCATTTAAAACAGAAGGAGAAATAAAGAATTTCTCCAACAAAAACTAAAAGCATACAGCAATATTAAACCCATTCTAAAAGAAATTCTGAAAGGGGTACTCTAAATAAAGAAGTAAGAATAAATAGGATGGAGAAAACCAAAATTGGAAAGCAGTCACTTAAATAGGCAGCATATAGATCTAAGAGTGGGGAAAAAACAAATCTAATTGTGATGATAAACGCAAGGAACAGCAAAAGGATAAACATGAAGATGTTAAAAAAGACTTCAAAATCATAGAATGTAGGGGGGATCTAATAGGGATAAACACAAGGAGCAGCAAAAGGACAAACATGAAGATGTTAAAAAAGACTGCAAAATCATAGAATGTGGGAAAGGAAAGTAAGGAAATATAGTCCCTTTTTTTATTAACAATATGTTTGAGCCTATATGACTATCAGGCTAAAGCAAGCAGATACAAGAAGGAGTTAACATACATAAAAAGCAGGGCAACCACAAATTGAAACCAAATATCACACTCAGACAAACTAAAAAGTGCGCAAGCATAAAATAAATGGAAATCATCCAACCAAAAAAGGAAGAAAGGAGAAACAGAATCAACTGGAAAACAAGGTTTAAAATGGCAATAAATACATATTTATCAATAATGCCTTAAAGGTCAACGGACTGAATGCTCCAATCAAAAGACACAGAGTGGCAGATTGGATAAAAAAGCAAAAACCTGCAGTCTGCTGTCTACAAGAGATCCATCTTAGGGCAAAGGGCACATATAGATTGAAAGTGAGGGGATGGGAAAAGATATTCCATGCCAATGGACAAGAAAGGAAAGCATGAGTTGCAACACTCATATCAGACAAAATAGACTTTAAAAGGAAGGCCATAAAGAAAGACAAAAAGGACACTATTTAATGGTAAATGGATCCATTCAAGAAGAGGATATTACAATCGTCAATCTATAGGCCCCTGATATAAGAGCACCCAGATACCTACAATAAATACTAACACACCTAAAAGGAGAAATTGATGGAAATACAATGATAGTAGGAGAATTTAACACCCCACTCACATCAATGGACTGATCATCTAGACAAAAAAATAAGGCAATAGAGATCCTAAATGAAACAATAGAAAAATTAGACTTAATTGACATTTTCAGTACATTACTTCCAAAAACATCAGAATATACGTTCTTCTCAAGTGCACAGGGAACATTCTCAAGGATCGATCACATACTGGGGCACAAAGCTAACCTCAACACATTAAGAGTAGAAATTATTTCAGGTATCTTCTGTGACAACAGTGGCATGGAACTAGAAATGAACCACAGGGAAAAAAAATGAGAAAAACCCAACTTCATGGAGACTAAACAACATGCTATTAAAAAAAACCAATGGTCAATGAGGAAATCAAGAAGGAAATTAAAAAATACTTCAAGACAAATGATAATGAAGACACAACCACTCAGAATCTATGGGATGCTGCAAAAGCAGTGCTCAGAGGGAAATTCATAGCAATACAGGCCTTCCTCAAAAAAGAAAAAAAATCTCAAATCGACAACTTAACCCACCGCCTAAATGAATTAGAGAAAGAAGAACAATCAAAACCTAAGGCAGCAGAAGGAAGGAAATCACAAAGATCAGAGAGGAAATCAACAAAATAGAAAGTTATAAAAAATAGAAAAAATCAACAAAATCAAGAGCTTGTTTTTTGAAAAGGTAAGCAAAATTGACAAACCTCTAGCCAGACCAACCAAGAAGAGACAAAAAACTCAAATAAACAAAATGAGAAACAAAAAGGAGAAATTACAACAGATACTACAGAAATACAAAAACCATAAAAGAATATTATGAAAAATTACTTGCCAACAAATGGACAGCTTTCTAGAGAATTGCAGCCCACCAAAACTGAATCAAGAAGAAACAGATCAACTGAACAGACCAGTCACTATGAATGAAATTGAATATGTAATAAAACACTCCCTACGAATAAAAGTCCATGACCAGATGGCTTCACAGGTAAATTCCACTAAACATACAAAGAGGAACTTATATCATCCTCCTTAAACTTTTTCAAAAGGTTAAAGAAGGAACACTCCAAAGACATTCTATGAAGCCACCATAACCCTAATACCAAAATCAGAGAAAGATACCACCAGAAAAGAAAACTGTAGTCCAAAATCTTCGATGAATATAGACACAAAAATTCTCAACCAAATTTTAGCCAACTGAATCCAACAACATATAAAAAAGATCATACACCACAACCACGTGGGACTCATCCCAGGTTCACAAGGATGGTTCAGCATAAGCAAATCAATCAACGTCATACACCACATTTACAAAAGAAAAGTCAAAAACCATATGATCATCCAATAGAAGGAGAAAAAGCATTTGACAAAGTCCAACATCCATTCATGATCAAAACTCTTACCAAAGTGGGAATACAGGGAACATTCCTTAACATAATAAAAGCCATTTATGAGGAACCCACAGCAAATATAATAATACCCAGTGGAGAAAAGTTGAAAGCCTTCCTGCTGAAATCTGAAACAAGACAAGGATGCCCACTCTTACCACTTTTATTCAACATAGTAGTGGAAGTCCTAGCCACAGCAATCAGACAAACAAAAGAAAAGGTATCCAAATCGTAAGAGAAGAGGTAAAATTGTCACTGTATGCAGATGACAGGATACTATATATAGAAAACCCTAAGGACTCAACCTGAAAACTACTTGAAATGATCAACAAATTCATCAAAGTAGCAGGATATAAGATTAACATTCAAAAATCAGTCACATTTCTGTATACTAACATTGAAATATTAGAAAAGAATACAAATATACAATAGCATTTGAAATTATGCCCTAAAGAATTAAATATCTGGGAATAAGCCTGACCAAGAAGGTGAAAGACTTATATACTGAGAACTCTCAAATATTAATCAAGGAAATTAGAGGATTCAAAGGAATGGAAAGGTATTCCATGTTCCCAGGCTGGAAAAATTAATATTGTAAAAATGGCCATACTCCCCAAAGCAATCTACAGATTCAGGGCAATCCCTATCAAATTACCCTTGATATCTTCACAGAAGTAGAACAAACAATCCAAAAATATATATGGAACCACAAAAGACATAGAATTGCCAAAGCAATCCTGAGGAACAAAAACCAAGCAAGAGGCATAATTCTTCTAGACCTCAGGCAGTATTACAAAGTCACAGTAATCAAGACGGTGTGGTACTGGTACCAAAATAGACATACAGATCAATGGAACAGAATAGAGAACCCAGAAATAAACTCAGACACCTGTGGTCAATTAATATTTGACAAAGGGGGCAAGAATATAAATGGGAAAAAGTCTTTTCAGCAAGTGGTGCTGGCAAAACTGGACAGCTGCATGTAAATCAACAAAATTGGAACACACCCTCACACCATGCACAAAAATAAATTCAAAATGTCCTAAAGACTTTAATACAAGACACTATCAAACTCCTAGAAGAGAACATAGGCAAAACATTCTCTGGCACCAGCCTTAGAAATGTTTTCTTAGGTCAGTCTCCCAAGACAACAGAAATAAAAGCAAAACTAAACCAATGGACCTAATCAATCTGACAAGTTTTGCGCAGCAAAGGAAACCATAAAAAAAAATAAAATAAAAATACAACTTTCTGTTGTGAGCCACACAGAAAGTCCAAAAATACAACTTTCTGAATGGGAGAAAATAATTTCAAATGGTACAACTGACAAGGGCTTAATATCTAAAATACACAAACAACTTATACAACTCAACAGCAAAAAAGCCCACACCCCAACTGAAAAATGGGCAAAAGACCTGAATAGACATTTCTCCAAAGAAGATACACAGATGGCCAACAAGCACATGAGAAAGTGCTCAGTATCACTGAGTACTAGAGAAATGCAAATCAAAACTTCTGTGAGGTACCACCTCACAACAGTCAGAATGGCCATCACTAATAAGTCCATAAATAACAAGTGCTAGAGAGGGTGTGGAGAAAAGGGAACCTTCCTGCACTGTTGGTAGGAATGTAAATTGGTACAACCACTAGGGAAAACAGCATGGGGGTACCTTAGAAAACTATACATAGAACTGTCACATGACTCAGCAATCCTACTCTTGGGCATATATCCTGACAAAACTTTCCTTGAAAAAAATACATGCACCTGTATGTTCACTGCAGCACTATTCACAATAACCAAGACATGGAAACAACCTAAATGTCCATCAGCAGATGACTGGATCAAGAAGATGCGGTGTATATACACAATGGAATATTGGCCATAAAAAAGAGCAAAACAATACCATTTGCAGCTACATGGATGGAACTAGAGACTCATACTAAGTGAAGTAAGTCAGAAAGAGAAAGACAAATACCATATGATATCACTTATATCGGAATCTAATAGATGGCACAAAAGAACCTTTCCACAGGATAAAAATCACGGACATAGAGAACAGACTTATGGTTACCAGTGGGGAGAAGGGAGCGGGTTGGAGTGAGAATTTGGGATTAATAGACGCAAAGTATAGCCTTTGGAATGGATGAGCAATGAGATCCTGCTATAAAGCACTGGGAACTATATCTAGTCCCTTATGATGGAGCATGATAATGTGAGAAAGAGGAATGCATATGTTTCTGTGTGACTGGGTCACCCTGCTGTACAGTAGAATATTGACAAAATACTGTAAACCAGGTATAATGGAAAAAAATAAAAATAATTGATTATTCTGCTAATCAAGCAACTTACCTTCTCTCCCATTCCTGATGCAATGAACTCTAGCCAAGGAGGAAGGTTCTCATTGTAAAAACTTGCTTTTAGGTTCTCCACCACTGTAGGCAGAGGTTTAAGAAGATACAGTTATCTAAAAGGTCTACTCTACTGAATGGTCAGCCTTGAGAAAGATATTACACTGTCAGAATCTTAGTATCACTATTAATAAAGTAGAAATAATACCTACGTTTCTGCTTTCTTAGGAGGATTAGGCCTCACCTGTAGAAGATGAGGGTCATTATTTAAAGGAGTCCTCTAAAATTAATCCATATATAATTAGTTATACTTTATTTACTTTGAACAAAAATTATTGTTTTTCTCCTGGCTTGATAATTAGATGATTTCTCCAAGCTCTTTTTCATTGCTGTAATGCAAGTGATTTTTGTTTCCAGTTGATACTAAACCATTAGCAAAAAAAAAAAAAAGTGCTTTAAAAGCAAGAGATTTGGTTTTATCTTCAGGCTATTATAAAGTATGCCATAGCGTAAACTTATTTCAAAAAGGTTCAATTTGTTTTGAACAACGGCAGCCTCCTCTAGTCAAGGTGACTATTTAAATTTGGTAGCTCTCATTTAGATGTATAACTTCTTTATTAATATATAATCTCAACAGAATGATATATTAATATTAATCAGACAGTTTAACAGATATACCTTGTGTATTTTATAACATATAACACTTACCTTGAATTGTTTTATTCTCTAAACATTTACTGAATATCTTATTGAATATATGGTCCTGAGCACTATGTTTTTAAGTATAGTCATATTTTTTCCTACCAGTCTTCATTTTGCTTTTATAAGAAAAGAGGTGAGGTGTATGATTGAAGCAGACAAGAGAAAAGGGAAAATCATCTAACTGGGAGGACTGAAAAAAAATAATGTGACCAACGTTCTGAGAAGACTAATACAATATGCCTTCTATGACCTCAGCTTTTAGGAAAATCCAGCAGGCAGTCTTACAGGGAACCTAATTTCCTATATATCACCATGACACAGACTGTGTTACCACTACAACAACATGTCCATACAGAATATTCCCTTTGTGTACATCTTATTTGGGAGTTTAGATATAGATGCAAAAGAAAAAGGAATTCCTAATTAAGGCTAGCAATTTATAAATATATATTTTTATAACCTCACCTGCAGCATATGGAAGTTCCCAAGCTAGGGGTCGAATTGGAGCTGCAGCTGCTGGCCTAAGCAACAGCAGATACAAGCCGCATCTGCAACCTATACCACATCTCAGGGCAACGCTGGATCTTTTAACCCACTGAGTGAGGCCAGCGATCTAACCCGGCTCCTCATGGATACCAGTTGTATCCTTAACCCTCTGACCCACAATGGGAACTCCAGGGGTAGTGGTATTTTTAAAATCCGATTGCTATTTTCAGGAAACTATTGCACGAAGTCAGGTTAGATAGCACCATAGAGCAGCAAATGTGGCCGTGAGCCTCTTCCGCCATCAGGGATGTTGAGACCTTTGCGTAGTATAGTCTGGAAGGTTCTAGGGAAGGATTCTGGTTAGCTAAGTGTGGGTCAGCTGCCCTTGCCTGGATCCAACATGGCCAGGACCCACTCGTTTGGGCAAAGCTTTCTCATACACACAGGTATAGGAACCATTCTCAGAGAAGGGGAGTGATTATGACTCAAGTCTCTCCTACTAGTGTCCAGTGTAGACTTGATAAGAATGAGGCTAAAGAACAGAGCCCATCAGCACGGCGATATTTTATAAGGAAACAGAGAGTCCTTCCCTTCTGTTACTGGCCAAGACAGTTGTTATTCAACGTCTGGTTGAGCAGGATATTTTCATTTGTAAAGTTTAAGCACGTTTGCCTTCAACAAGAGGGAGACCTTAAGAAAACAGTGTTGGTTTTTTGAATATTTCTGTATTTCTACAGTCCAGAGGCTAGACACTGTGATGGGATGCTTTTAAGGCACAGATGTTTGTATGAGAGCTGAGTATTTCTCCAAGAATCAGTTTTCTATCGCAAACACTCATAATAAGTGGCCTAAAACATTTGGTGTTGAACCTAATTTAAAGTTATGAAAGGTAATTTAATTGTGGGATCTAAGACAAAGTAGCTGGGAAAGTTACAGGAAGAAAAAAGAAAAAAGAAAAGAAAACCTTATTGTTCATTTTGTAGTGGCCCAGAACTGGCATGCAGGTATGCAAACATTAGAAAAATTATGAAAGAGTTCTAAGGAGACTCTTCCCTTGAGAAGAAAAAGTCAGGATATATATAAAAAGTGTTAAATACTTAATTAGGAGAAAAAAATTTTAAATAGATCTAGATTTATGTTAGTTGTATAGATAAACTATCAGGTCGTTAAGAATGTTGAATAGACAGGTCCTCTTTGGATGAAAAAGAGTAAAGCGGAATTGCTTGAATCACGATGAGAATACACTCGATGAAATTACTACATAACCTGGGTAAGATTTTAATCTTTTAAAATGGTCCCTCTGAGGTATATTCCAGGGAATAGAGAACACCACTGAAAATGTCTCAGAATTAAACTATCCCTTAGGTCAGTCAAATATGTCCTGATAATATATATAATCTACACGACTCATTATTCCAGGGAGCCCCAAGCCCCTTAAAGTTCTAATCATGCCGCGGCATGCTGGGAAACTTAGTACTATGCTGTCTGCTTGGCAGATGTGATTTAACCCAGTTTACTTCGATTTGTCAGTGTATCTAGACCCAGTAGTACTTAAGGTAATAACTGTCTGCTGATAATTGATTATCAGAGTATTTTTTTTTCCAATGACAAAAGCTCAACTATCTGTAATCTTGTGAAAATTTATGTCTGGTTCAAATGGAAGGTCATTTCACGTGAAGGTGGCACTGTCTAGTGTCTGCAGAAGGTGTTCATTTGGTTACTAAAAATCTGAAGTAAGCACAGCTTAGCCCAGGATGGTGCCCAGTGTTAAGTCATAGGCTGAGGGAGAGCTAAATCATTAAAGAATTCTGGTTTCCAACGGAACACGTGACTGCCTGGGACGGTCAACATTTCCTATTAGCCTTGTAGCTAAGTGTTATCAGCTCACCATTTCTGAGGATGAAATGGAAGAGTAAGTGATTTGTGCAACTTTAGGGAAATGTCAGTAGGTGTGAGTATGCCTCTCTTTTCCTCCTTTGCTTCTCTGGCTCCTGCAATGTGGCCATGATTGCTAGAACTGGAGTTGGGAATAAAAGCCACGGCTGGCTGAGCAAGGAGGTAAAAGGAGGTGCCTGTTTCAGGCTGGAGCGCTTTGTAGGGTCACAAGAGCTCAGGATCACTAACTGCTAGACTTTCACCTGAAAAAGAAATAAACTTGTTTACTGTTGCTTCCTGTTTCTGTTGCTTGTAGCCAAAATGAGTCCTAACTAATGCAGAATACATGGATCATTCAAAAAAATTTTTATTTTCTTTAACCAACTTTTTCCCCCTCTAACTGAATAGCTACCAATTCTAGCCAGGTAAGAGGGCATCTACTGAGTCTGATAAAATATCATACATACTTATTTTGCTTATATAACAGTTACAACTGAGATTTGTATCACTGTACAAAATCCTTGTTCTTTGCCCCTGAGGCATATGGAAGCTCCCATATGGAATCCAGGCTGAATCCTTAATCCACTGTGCCACAGTGAGAACTCCACGCTTGTTTATTTCTGAAGCAGTGATATCTGTAAATAGAAACCGGATTAATGACATATATATTCTATAAGGTAGTTGACATATAATGTCAGCTTTCTTTGCAGAAAAATTGTCAGTGTCCATCACTAGCATAGGAGCAGTCCTGTCTCTGCACACTTTCGTTAGACTTGAGTAGTAAGGAACAGCTACTTTTCAGCTAATTTCATGGGTAAAACATGAAACATGGTAGATCTGGTAATCGCACAGATTTTCACGTATTAGGTTTGTAAAGGCAGGACACGTTTCCTTTCATGTACTGATCGTTTGTACTTAGCTTGTGAACATGCTATCCATGTTCTTTTCTTAACTTTCATGCTGTTAGGTATTTTAGAATATTTCCTATTAATTTGAAAAATGTCCTTTGGTCAGGAAATTTTAAAGGTTGTTAAAAATTTTAATTATGGTTATATCATTTGATAGGATATTCAGCTTTTTAAAAATTTTGAGTAGGGGTTTTTTTCCATTTGATAAATACTATTTTTTTCCATTTTAATGGAGTTAAAGCCAAGAACTACCATGTATGATAGCATCTTTGCTCAGACTTCATCTGTTATACTACCGTGACCCTGAGAGGAAGATATTAAATAGAGCTGTGTGGCAAAGAGGGCACAGTATTTTATTTGATTGTATTTTTTTGTGGAAAGTTCACCTTAGAAAAATATTGGCAAGTCATGGATTTCCTGGCAGTGGAGTATTGACAGTTTGTTTCTTAAATCAAATATATAAGACTATGCCCATCAGATTTAAAATGATTCTGAAGCACGAAGTTTGAACATAAAATACAGGTAGCTGCTGTAAAAATTGCTATCTTGACATTTAAATTGTACAAACAATTAACCTATTCTTTTCTTTCCACTGCTTTTTGTTAACCATTAGTTATTTTATTCAATTTTTTTCCTTTTTGGTTCTTTCTCCCTCATTAGCCTGCTTATTTGTGGTCAACTCCTCTGTGGTGAATAAGGCTAATTATTAATTTCACCTAATATACTTACTTTTCGGTTAATATAGTTCATATTTTGATAAATATATTAACTATATTTTGAAACTTTATTCCTTTCACGTCTACCAGGCCTGCCATCTTGTGATGTCTGATTCTAAAAACTGGTCTGTAGGTGCTTTTTATTTATATTTCTGCTGCTACCATTAATAACATTTACTATCTATACAGCACTTTTCATTCTACATTCTGTTGTTTTATTACTTTTCTACATATATCCACTTGGGAGATGAATAGAGTAGTTTCCATTTTGCCTCCCTTACAAATAAGAGCTTCTTGTCACGACTGGCTAGAGTCTACTCTTTCCAAAATTAAGTAACGAGTGACTCCAGAGGTCAGCTTATATTTTAAGTACTCAGTCATGGACATCTCACGTTAGACAATTCAAGTCACCTCCCTTGAGTCAGTGAACATTTGGTCAGAATTCAGCGATATCATTAAATCTCTTTCCCAATTTTTTTCAAAATAAAAAGACTTATAGTGTGCAAAGAGTAATCTTACACAGATGATTAAAATTTGTGATTTACATCTCAGGAAGATCCTATAATGTGAGGAGGCAAAGAAACTAATTTTAAAAGAACAAGAAAAAGGCGTTTTTGTAGAGGTACCATCAAAGTGCTATGAGAAAATAATGGAAGGGGTCATTTATTTCTTTATTTTTGAATGGGGTTGGTGAGAAAAGGCTTTCTGGAGCAGCTGGTGCTAGAACTGAGCTTTGAAAACTGAACGAGATTTTGATAGTCCCTTGTGTTGGGAATGGTGTGTTAACTGAAATTGAGGTTTTATGTTCTTCAAGTGTGTTGGGGGTGGACTTTGCCCCTCAGCACTGGGAAGGCATTCCATCTCTGAATACATACATTCACGTATAATTTGGGCATAAGGTGCTTGTTGGATGCACATAATAAATCTTGGTTTCTCTTATAATTGTAATCAGAATATACTGATAAAGAAAATAGCACCTTACCCGTTTCAGACCATGAAATTTTAGAGCAGGAAAAGACCTTAGAAATTACCCACTTAACCCTCTCATCTACAAGGAAGGTATAAAAGGGTTCAGTAATTGACCAAGGTCACTCAGTTAACTTGAGCAGACTTTTTCAGAAGTCATTGCTTTGGAATCGGCACCTTTCTGTATCTATTAGGGAACATTTTATTTATGGAAATAAAATCACTGAATCCCCGTGCCCGCTTATCAGAGAAGGATACTTTAAGGGCTGCGATGAACTCGCACACTGAGGTAAGTTTAAAGGAAAAATGGACCAAAGGCAGAAAACGCACTTGGACCCGATACCTGCATAATGAAAATATGGAATAATCTGCACCTGTAAGAAGAGACCCGGGCACTACTTTCAGTCTGACGTCGCTTACTCACCTGAGGTGTGGAGAAGGGAGAAGAGAGGGGGAGAGGGACGGGGAGAGGAGGAGAAGGAGGGGAGCCGGGGGAGAGAGGAGGAAAGCTGAGCAGGGAGGCGGGGAAGGAGAGGAAGAAAGAGCGAGAGCGCCCGCCGCAAAGCCGCGAGGAGAGGTACCCTTTGTTTGACAAACCCTGAAAGGAGAGCCTCTAGTAGCAGCTCTCTCCCCACCTCCCAGCGCGCGCCGAGCTGCTAGGTGGAGCCCGCGCGCACTCCAGATCCGGGTTTTGCCGCCCGCCACCCCTTCCCGGCGCGAGCCCCCTCCTCGGCTCTTGGCTCCCGGCGCCCGGCGCCCGCCCGCGGCTCATTCCGGCCTCGGCTCGGGCCCCGGCTGCGTCCGCCGCACGCAGGCTCGCACGGCCCCCGCGCGCCCGCGCTCCGACCGGCCCTCGGCGCGTCGCCCGTCGTCGGCTCGCCGGGCCCCGCCAGCCCCGGTTCCCCGGACGGGCATGCAGATGCTGCCGCCGGGCCGGGGGGGCGCCGCCGCCGCCGCCGGTTCTCGCCGGACTGCTCGCCGCCCCCGCTCCCGCAGCTGCCGCCGCCGCCGCCTGTGACTCGCCCCCTCCCCTTTCTTTCTTCTCTTTTCGCCTCGGTCGGTCCTCTTCCTCCGGCTGCGCGCGCGCGCGGGCTGCACGGCTGGCTTGGGCAGGAGCTCGCCCGTGTGTGCGCGCGTGTGAGCGTGCGTGTCTGGAGAGCGCCCGAGCCCTGCTCGCTCTCGGGCGGTCGGAGAAGAGAAAGAAGCGAAGCGGCGGCGGCGGCGGCGCGGAGCCCGGGGCCGCGCGATGAAGCTCCCACATGTCCGCAGCTGCCCAGCCCGGCCGGCCAGCTAACCAGCCGTCCCCCGGGCTCGGGGCCCCGCGGCCCTCGGGACGCAGCCCGCGGCCGCCCGGCGCCCGCTCCGCCCGCGCGCCCCCGCGGTGCACCCGGGAGGGAGTTTGTGTGGCCCTCGCTCCGGCTCTCGGCGCGGGTCGCGGGCGCGGGAGGAGACCCTCGGCGGACCGACAGCCTCGGGAGGAGAAGGAGGAGGGTTCGGCGGAGAAGAAGCCACCCCTGGCCCTCGCGGCTCCCCCTGCCTGTTCCCTCGCTCCCGCTCCCAGGCGGAGAGGGGAGGGCGAGGAAGAAGCAAAAGAAAGAGAAGGGGTGGGGTGGGGGAACTGGATGTAAAGATCGGCTGGGGGGATGGTGGAAGATTTTTGGTCTCTTCAGCAGCGTCTCTTCTCAGGCGGCGGCGGCAGCAGCAGCAGGAGGAGAAGCAGCCCCAGCTATGACTGCCGCATGTTAATAGCTGCCGCTTGGGTCCCTCGGCCGCTGCTGGAGACCGAGCCTGACTCCGAAGTTGTGCAACTGTGGACTCGGAGAGACGTTTGAACCTTCCACTCTTTTTGCTCCGCTTTTACCCCCGTGGCGTGTGTGCAGCGAGGAAGCTAAAGGAAGACAAGCGTTGGGCGCCGCTCCCCCCCGCGCCCCCTTCCCCCTCCTCCATGGCTGTGTAGCAGAAGAAAGCGCGAAGGAGAGCCTTCGTGGTGTTCGCTTGGCTGGGGCCTGCACCCTCCTGCCGCCGCCTCTGCGCTTCGGTTACCGTTCTCGGACGCGGCCGCTGGGGTGTCCGCGCGGGGGCTGCCCCAGGCTCCACGGCTGGAGTGTGGAAGCTGCACCCGGCTGCAGGTTGTTGAGCAGCCGATGGGACGAGCTCAGGGACCGGCGGCCACGAAAGGTAATTTATTCTCGCACTCCTCCTAACGGCGGGGCCCCGGCCCGGCGCGGGCGTCTGCGTCCGCGGGGCAGGCGGCCGAGGGGGTGCGGGCTCGCGCGTACTCACCCTGCCACTCACACCCTCGCCCGCACACACACTCGTCGGGTCGTGATGCGGGGTGGGAAGGGAACCTCGCGGCGGCTGGGCGCTGGGGGTTGGCACGGGTTCGAGGCTTCTCCAGCTATTGGGTGATTTGTTAGCTGACGGGGATGAGAGGGAGGCTGGACTGGGAGCCTTCGCAGTCCACCACGCCGGGGATAGGAACGGTTTCCACCCTGGGAATCTTCCCTCCTCTCTCACCCCGGTGTCATCCTTGGGTGGGCGCTGAAAACAGACCAGGGGGCGCCTTCTCTCCTCCGGCCCGGAGCCGGAGCCCCTGGAGGCGGGAGAGGGCTGGAGGAGCGCAGGGACCGGGTGAGGAGCTGGGCTCAGGGGTGATGGGACTGCCGGGCGCTCAGCCCGCCGCGGTCCTCTCGAGACGCCGGCCTGGAGCATCCATGGTGGCTGCGTTCGCCCAGGTCGCGCCCCCGAGTCGTGGAGCCGCGCTCCCTCCCGCACCCCTCCCGTGGTGTCCCCTTCACGGCAGTTTGGTTTGGATCTGCTGGCTCGGGCTTTGTTAGGCGGTCTCGGCTGGAGAAAGCTGCCACTTTCGTGGGTGGCGCGGGGCGGCGCGGTGTTGGGAGTGGGCACGGGGTGGGGGGCGGTGTTGCGCGAATCGGGGTGGTCTGGGCGCCGGGGACGGGTGGGCAGAGCACGGGTGGCCGCGGTCGGCTGGGTTACAGGTAGGAAGGCAGGCACCCCGCGTCTTCTCACGGGAGAAGGGGAGGCTCCGGGCTGCAGCGGAGTGTCAGTGCCGCCGCGCGCCCGCCAGTGGCCCCAGGTCCGAGCTCGGGGGCTAAACGCGCCAGGCCCCCTACAGTTAGAGGTGGGTGGGTGTGTATGCAGGAGGCGGAACCTCTGCCACCAGGGTGAGTTGACAGCGGGATCGGCGTGTGAGCGTCTGTGTGTGCGCTTTCGTGCGCCCGGGGGGTGGCCCAGAGATGTTTGCGGGGATGGCACAGCTGAGGCCACTTGAGCTGAGCTTGCTTATCAAAATCGCTTGGGATCCGCTTAAGTGGAAAATCTGGTTTGAGGAGGTCGCGGGAGCCCGATAGAGGTTAGGAGGAAGCCTCGCCGTGTCCCCTGTCCCCTAGTGAGCACCTCCGCGAGATGCGTGCGGCGCGTGAGTCTCTGGTGCAGCTTTCGATGCACCCCTAATTGGCCCCGATGAGGACCGAGGGGTAGAGCCGTCTCCAGGCCAGACTGAAACAACCAAGTCAAGCCAGCCTAACCCCTGGTCTCTGGAATTCTTTGGCCACTTTCCGATAGAAACGTGCGCAACTTTGTTTATGGCCAGAGATATCATAGCAATTGGGCGAACTCGAGGCGTGCGAGCTGCCTCTGGGTGTCTCCGCCCTGTGCCTGCGTGCGATCCTGCCTGCGGTGGTTAGAGCGCATTGTAAACAACGGTGGGTGTAAGCAGCCCTGCCACAGTCTCCTTCAGAGCCGAACCCGGTAGTGTCTGTTGTGTTTGCTTTCCTGGGTGGGTTACCCACTAGGAAGTATAAACCTTCTTGAACCTCTGATTTTACATCCTTCCAGCCAGCTGCTGGGGAAATGAGGAGACACATCGACTCTGGCAGGAAGGAAAAATTACCTTCTGTGCTTCGCTCTGAAGTAAATAGGCGGTCTGCTGATTTAGTGTCATATGGACTCTCAACACTAGTTAAAGAATGTCATTGCAAAATCTACAAAGAAACAGTTCTTTAGTAATTTTTCATTTGGAGAATGAACTTTATTTCTCTATGAGAGTAAACAGAATGCAGCTAGATTTCCCTGATGTATTTGATAATCTGTAATGGTACTCAATGGCCTAGCATTCTGGTGCCCAGTTTGCCAGGATGTGGATTGCAGATAGAGTTGTCAGCTTTTATAGTATCAGCAAATGAGATTTCCACAAAATTTGTGTAAGAGTTAAAGGATATTTGTATTGAAATATCTCTCACCTTTGTTTCACCCAGTCTTTTTTTTTTTTGTAGTCCAAGGGTTAAACACGTACAAAGATAAACAGCTTTAAAAAGTTGGAAAACTTAATTGCTTTTCAGTTTCAATCATTAAAAAGACATTAAATTCCTTAGTTGTAGATTAGCTCTGACTGCTTTAATGTTTGTTGCAAATAGCTATTTTTGTTGTTGTTGTTGAAAAATGTATATCACTGTTAATGTAAAAGGTTACTTTGTTTCTGGGTGCCGTGAATTCTACATTTCTTTCAATTTTAAGATCTTGACTTACTGGAAAAGCTTAGGTTGCCAAAAAAATACTGAATCATTGATGCCTGATTTTGATTATTGTATTTTATGGGATAGTGCTAGTGGCAGTCATCTTAACAGAAAACTTAGGAAATTGTGATTTTATCCTTGAGAATCTAGCTTTACCTGTTTCTTTCCTTTCCAGAGGGTATGTGTTAAAATCTTGGTACTTGCAGTATATCTGAAGATTAAGGAATACTTGCCCTCATGTTAGCAGATCTAGTCACAGTGATTCCCACTCCTTATTGTTAGAAGATTTGATCAGATCTGTTCTTTGTTTCCTAGCAGCATGTGTTTCCTAGCAGTCATACATTCCACAGGTCCTGATGTCATTAGAACTGTGTCTGTCAGTGTATTGAGCTGTCTTTAGCTGAAGGTGAATGTGTCAGAAGTGCTCCAATGCCATTTCCTAGCACTTCATAACCAAATATGCAATAATCTGCTCCATTGGTGTATTGGTTGACTGGACTAGCTCTATAAACTTGCGGTAGGAGGAATGATTAGTATAAAGGTTTATATGAACTATTTAAATTTTTTCGATAAGCAGGTTAGGCTGCTCTAGGCATCCCTGGCCTGTAGAGTGATAAGCCAGCATGTGATTTGCTTGATGGATAAATGCTTTTGATGTCTCATTTTAAGTTGCTTGGTGTGATTATCCTGCTGATTGAGAGCCCGTCAGGAAAATGTGAATGGAAGGTCTTTTAGAAGTGATTTTCTTGCTGATGATCCTCTTGCATTTAAGAGATTTAAATATTCCTTTCCACGGGGAGTAATAGTAATAGTGAGTATGAGACTTACTGGCTCCGGCTACTGTGTCTGGCATTGTTTCTAGTAATTAGAAAAGGCAAATTTTTTTATGCACTTCTTTTCCTTTCGATCCCTTGGCGAGCTATAGCCAAAGTAATCCGAAATAGAAGATCAAAAAGGTTATCAAATCAAAAGAATGAAGTCAGTCAAACAATGTAATGCTAAACTGAGTTGTTTTTCAGATTTCATTGGGACCTCTTTAACTGCTGGTTCAAACTCTCCTTGAAAAGAGCTGCCAAGTAGGAGTGACAGTTACTTTTAGAAGTGGCGCATTTTTGCCCAGAAATCAGCAGGGAAAACTGATTGTGTATTTGAAAACAAAGAGTGAGTTTGAGAAATGCCATGCAGCCTTAATTTAGCATGGTGTGAATGGCTGTTGGAATCAGAGGAAGATGATCTTAAGTTTTGCAAATGGCTATTTTCCCTTTGATTTCTTAGATTTGCATTACATGCAAAATATGCAGTTGCTCACAGAGAGAGGAACCCTAAAGACAGAGGCTGTGTTGTAATTTAGCATTTATTTGCCTTCAAGGACATATTTATGCTTAGATTACTATTGCATTTATGTCTTTTCTTTTTATGCAAATGTATTTCTATATAGAATACCCTATTTTATAATAAAATATAAACTAAAACATTCAAATATGAGTAAGGCCTCCTGAAAATTTTCCTTCCTTATCTGTGTATGCGTGTGTGTGTGTCTGTGTGTGTCTGTGTAGTTGTTGATCAATGGGAAGAAAAATCCAGAGTTTTCACTGATTGTGATTTTGATATTGATGCTTATTGGTCAGTATGAGAGAGTAGTGCAAACATGCCTGTGAATAGCATTTATGAGACCAAAGATGTGCATTTCCCCCCCAAATCTTTTGATGTCATTACCTGATCTGAGTGTGTCTGTGGCCCAAGAAGATTAACTCTTCTATTGCATAAGTAATCAGATGTCATTTTTTTTCTTTAGAATTGTTCAGTGTGCTCATGCACATACAAATATAAACAAATATTAGCTGTTCTACTCTGAATCCATTTAAACTCTCCATTTGTTTTAGGGAGTGGGTGAGATGGTAGAGTTTTTCCTGCATTTGATCCTAGCAGATTCAGTAGTTCTTCATGATTTGTTTCTTACTAATGTCTTATTGACACTTAAAAAAGAAATAGGTATTAATGAATCTCTTACATATATAAGTGTTACATATACATATTAGAAGTTATTATTTGGTCCATACTGTTCAAGAACTTCAGTGGAATCTTGTTGATGGTCATCCTAATTATTGTGAGCATTATCTCTGTGATGGAAAATTGAATCAACCAGCTAAACATTACTCTCTGGTACAACTTCTCTGACAGTCATTCTGTAGAGCAGGCAGTCCTGTCAAAGTGTGTTCTGGGGAATTTGTGGGTCTTTGAGACCTTTTAGAGAGTCTGTAGGAAGGAAAACATTTTCATAATAATGCTAAGATGTTTTTACCTTTCACTCTCATACTTTAACATGTGTACAGGGGAGTTTTCCAGAAGGTACGTGATATGTGCTGGCATCATTGCTTTGATGGCACATGGTGTGTGTGCTGGTTTATTCTTACGTCTTAAAATTTTAACAGTTTTATTATGAATATATAAACATTGATTGTTATAACCAATATAATTAAAAAATTTCCTTGAGGTCATCAGTTTTCAGGTGGGCAAAAGGATCCTAGAACCAGAGAATTTGAGAACCACTGATGTTGACTTTTCAAGATTTGCCTCCTTGTCCTCAAAGTTCACCCCATAGGACCATATAAAGAGCCATCCAGGATGAGAAAACAAGTGGATTTCTCAAACTTTAAAAAGACACACGATGGATGGGTATTTTATTCATCATTTGACCTGTTCATGTTTCTGTTTCCAGTTCAGAAAGCTTGCTTTTCTATTTTTTGGTCCTCAGTTAGTGAAAGAGCAGTTTTGAACCTGCAGGTCTCCATCCCAACGCTTCTGGGAAAACTCAAAATCTAGGCCCCAGGTCTTGCTACTCTGATATCTGGAAGTTAGAAGGCGTGGTGGTGAAGGGCCAGGACTCTGATGTATTTGCTGAGGTGTGAAAAGCTATTTGACTTTGGGCAAGATACGGGTTCTCTCTGTGCCTCAATTCTCTGATACATTTTAATGAGTATAACACATGTACCTAATCCGTAGTTTGCTGTGAAAATTTAATGGAAAGATATATGCCAAGTGTTTAAAACAGTTCCAGGCACATAATAATAGGATTGTAACAATTTGCTGCCGTCATTATTGTTTACTAGGTCTCATAAGGGTCTCAGGAAACTTTAATCAATTTCCCGTGTGAATATGTGGTTCAGATATGCAATTAATGTTTTACCTCATTTCTTTAGAGCATGTCTTAAAATGTTATTGAATTTGAAAATTTCATTTAAAAACTCCTCTTGGCTTCATTTTACCCTTCCACTTGAAAATTCACGAAGAGTTATTGGGATTTTTTTTCGTGGGGGTGGTGGTGTATAGTAAGAATTCCTAAAACGTCTTCTTAGCTTGGGCCAAGTTTGAAGTTCGGTAGAGTATGAACGCCCAATTAAAAGTAGATTTCAAAGCCCCTGATTGAATATTTATGTATCTTGGGAATTATTAGGGAGGAAATCACTTTTCTGAAACGCTATCAAGACGACTCAGAACACTCTTAGTCTGTTCATCACTGTAAGCATCACAACAGGCCATTTTCAGGGAAAAGCATCCTTGGGGTAATCATACATTGCAGTTCTGTTTATTTGAGAGTGGCGAGATGCCTGTTTGTGAGTGGTGAGATGCCTAATGAGTAACCGAAGCTCCACACAGAGATGAGTTTTAATAGATGCTAATGTTTGAAAATGACCTGTGGTACTTCTGAATGGTACTTTTACATCTATTTGAAAACTTTATATATATCTATATATCACTATCTATCTATCTGTCTTTCATGGCTAGTTTAATTCCTGACTTTGCCCTGCTGCTGTGAAATTTGTATGGTAGCCCTCTTCTCCAGCACTTAGAGCGAATCTTGACTTATTGTTGCAGAAACTAGAGTATACTCCTTAGACGGGCATAGCTGAGCACTGCCCCTCGTTTTGAACTGCTCAGAGATGGCCTTTGGGATGAGAGGCACTTGAATACAATCCCAATCGCACAACTTTCTAGCTCTGACATCTCTATTTGTGAAATAAAAGTAATAAAATCTACATTGCTGGTTTGGGGCGAGGAATAGGAAGTCAACAGAAAAGTGCCTGACAGAGTGAGCATTTAATAAATGGTACCTGTTATTATTAGTCATAGTATTATTAAAAATGTCGTTAACTGCTGGCATTACAAAGACTTAGCTAAATCAAATAGCATTTTTTTTTTATTGGAGAGTTTCTGATGAGCTATGAAAATCAATAGCATTTTTTTAAGTAGTTGAGAAAGCTTTCACATGTATTTTTGTCTTTTGCATGTTTTCTTCCTCTCTCCTGTTTTAACCTTTTGTTAAGTACCTATTTCCTCGTAATCTTAAAATGTTATGCTCCCCCCCAATTCTAATCCTGACAGGAAAATATTTTTTTTTTTTTTTTTGCCTTTTGTCAT